>OZ037777.1:16275676-16323176 GCA_964035525.1 Porites cylindrica
TCTTCTAAAGCATACAGTCTATATAAAGTGTATATCACTCTACATTTCACTGTTCCAGATAAGAAAGTACAGCTAAATAGCTTATGATAACCTGTTCTAGGCATTCAGATAGTGAGAAGTAAACAAGTAAACAAGGAACAATGGCCCCCCTGGTTACAAGCCCTCCCCTAAGCTTCCACTATTTCATGTAGAAGCTTAGTTAAAAACCAATAAATGCAAAAAGTAGTTTGTTTTGAATCGCTTTTTCTATTCCAGTTATATAGCCCCTTAGATACAAGCCCCTGCTTTTTCAAAAAAAAAACAAACAAACAAAAACCTTAAAACCCCTCACCCCTATGAGGTTTGCTCATGTGTTCTGAACTTCATGGCGATTGGTCACAAGACAATCAATATTCCAGAAAATTTTCACGTGTTCACGATTTTCTCAGTTTGACAACAAAATTATTGAAAACTCTCTCAGAGAGGTTTTGATGGATGATGGTATTTAGTTAGGAGATGATAACTGAAACCTTTAGGAGGATAAACCTCTAATAGATAAAGGTCCCCTTTTGCAAAACACTGAATGGCCACCATAAACACCAAATGACCCATAAACGCTATTGGCAATTACGTTGATTGAAGATAAAGAGACCCTCAAGTTTTATGATTAGGGTTAGGAAACTGAGTGAATCAAGTTTCAGGTTGTTATACAGAAAGAACTGAACTGGAATTTGAGTCACTCAGTTTTCTAGTCCATGGAAGTGTAAGAGACTTTCTCAGATATCTAGCCCCCCTCCAGTAAGCTGTCACTTCTCCTGGACAAAGTTTATACTGTGTTTTATCCTGTTTGGGACTGTAAAATAACTAATACTGATGTGTTTTGACATAACCTTCGGTTGTCTTGACTCAAGTTGTACTCAAAAGCTCATGGGCAAAATTCAGGGGCACCCAAAGGCAATTTATTTTCGGGGAAATATCTGTTCGGAAGACGATTTGAGATCTAGAATTTTCGGAGCATTTGTTGTAAAATTTCTTGCTGTCCTGCCTCTCCTAGGATTTTCGAACATCTACAAAATGGTATAATTACCCATTTTTAACGGATTTTGACCCTAAAAAAGGCCTCCTAGAAGTTTCGGGAGCCTTTTCCTGGCTGAGATTTTCGAGAAGGTAAGTTTTTATTCCTATAATTTTCGGATCACTAGACTTTCAGCTAGAAAATCCGAACAGATGAAAAGTTTTTAGGGGATAAAAGTATTCCTATATCTACCGTTTGAATACTAAAATACGTTCAACAATGCTATGTTAAGTGGTTTTGGACTATATCCTCGTTGGGTGCCCCTGAAAATTAAAACCAACCATTCGACACCTCAAAAGGAAATAAACATAGCAAAAAACACAACTAGATAGAGTGAAACGAATACATACATTTTATTTTCCTGTCCACTTTAATAACACAACTCATGAATTGTTTCGTTTCAAAAGACGTTTTGAAATAAGATAGCATTTGCAGGACATGGAACAAGAGATACCTTCGATCTCCTCGATCTTACTTTCCCGGTGTTTGTTTTCGCCAAACGTGAACTCTCATATTAATCTGCCGATTAATTGTCTCAGTTCTGCGACCCAACAGTGTGTTCAGCTGGTTTTTGTTAATGTCTTCTCCTTTTGACTCTAAATTATCAGTGAATCCTAGTTGAGTGTAGTCTGTATTTTCAAAACTGTCCAAAGAAGCCACTCTCAGGAGAGAGCTCAGGAAGTAAAATTTTTTCCCCAGTAGAGCGGTGAGGGACAAAAATCCGCTTTGAGCGTGAGCAGTGATATTTGTATCTTCTACACATGCGTGACCGGATGTCAGAAATTTTCTGACATCCGGTAACGGCTGCTTCCAGAGCTCCTCGTTTCAAGACCACGTGACCAAGAAACGACGGGCTCTGGGGACGAGAATGGGAAGTTTCCGCGTGAAATTTCGCACTACGTCAGTGGCTTCCAATTTGCAGAAAAATCTTTTCATCGCTGCGCGCTGTGTTTCCTTTTCGACTTCTTTATTCTTTTTTAACGTATTGGTTTTTATACTTTGGGGCTACCTAGACTATACCAGAGAGGTGAGAAAAACAATTCTTCTAAGACATATTTATGTATTCATTTCCATTACGTGATATCAAGTCGCAGATGTTCTCGTATCTTTTAGATATTTCACTTTTCCTAAGTAATCGTTTTACAAATACATGGAATATACTTTTAGGACAAGGACCACGACAAAGGAATAGATTGAAATTTGTCAAAATGTAGGTTTTAGTGAAATCGAAACTACTACGACAACAATAAACAAACAACTTTGAAATTGATAAAAGCCGGTTTTCGCGTGATCTAGACCAGCTTCTGAAAATATTTAACCCTAGGAACCTAAGGTTTGGTGTAAATAACCTCCGTAAGAAAAAAATTCTTTATGTTTGAATTAGACTAAAACGAAGATATATTTCAAACCTTTTTTCAATGACCGTGATAGATTATTTAATAAAAACGTTATCAATGACTCAAATTATTCTCAAGTATCGTCACAATGCTACTTAATATCAAATTTCGAAGCTAGGAAATTTTGGTGTATGTTCGTTCTTGCGATCTTGAAATCTTGAAAACTAACCCGTTTTCTCACCACCTGTCTAAGTGCAACTTCATTGAAAATTTGGACTTCTAATGCTCTTTTGTATATCACTGGAACGACTCGAACGAATTTTTTTCAAATCTCTTCACATAATCTTCATAATGTTTATAATAATGTCGGAAACTTTCGGCATTAAGATTGATTCACTGCTGGCAACTTGCAAATTCAAGACAAAGCTATTCTACGAACCTGCTACAACATTCACTGTTTTGATGTTATACTAATTTTTCCAAATTAATGCGGACAATACATATCCCCATGACTAGTACATGTTTGTGTGAGTATTGTCAATGCATTTTACTTTCCAAAGTTGCGATAAATTCAAACTGTTAATGTACTAGTTATGGAGGTTTGTATGGTGCGCATTCGCACTGTTAGAGAGGTATTTCGTCGCAGGACTGTTTCTCACTATTATATTTTGGTAATTCTCAAATTTATTGATTTTAGGTCGCTTTACAGACATAGTTTGTGGTTTTCTTTTTCTGTTAAACAATTTCCCTCAGCAAAGTTAGAATATGCAACATATAGCTCCGTATAGCTGATGAGAACCGCCGAAGAGTTGAGCTATCGAGCAATGTTTTGCTGCAGACCTAAGGAAAGTTAAAGTCGCTTGAAGACAGAGATTTCAGCAGTAGTTGTGATTTGTTTATTAGGATCCTTTTGAATTTTCACTTTGAATTCAAGGCGTTGACAGATCGTAATAAACGAAGTGAAATGTTATGAAGTTAATTGTGAATGTTTATTCAGTTATGATATGTAGAGCTGTAAGCTCATATTTATAAAGCTCTCTCGTCGGCTTTTAACGTTAAAATTCGCTTGCCTATGTTTTAAGAAATCTTTTTTGAATATACTTACTTCCGATAAGTTTGACACTTTCTCCGGTAATTTTTATCAGCATCATGTTGTCCTCGCCACTTCGCCCGGCAAAAACGATGTGACCTATAAATCGGTCGAGCACGTTGTCGTTTGTTAAGATCTTACACGTTTGCGCGTTAGTTTCCGCCGCAATTTCAGTACCGAAAGAAAACTACGATATGCAAGAAAAACACAGACAGATGCATGATATTATTTTTTTCAATTTTTTAATCATGTCTGATTTCCACTGCCGTTCGCTTCTCGCTTCTAAACATCTCTACTGTGGGAAAAATAAGGCAATTATCTCAGGGTGACCGGTTTTCAAGTTGAGAGAACATCGTTTCTCGGTCCCCGACCTCATTTCTTCACCCCTCCCCCTCACAGTGCACGAAGCATTCATTCTGCGATACACATATATATAATTTACATATCTGGCTGCTACATTATATTTCGGGCTCAAAACGTTCATGCAACTCCCATTTTAATTTTAGAGAGAGGAAGAAGAAAGAAAAAGAATAGAGGCAGAACCCAAGATGGTAAGTTAACGGAACGGTGTGAGTTATAAAAAGCATGAAGTGCTTCCATGCAATGGTCGGATTTTTTTCGTCTCTGGTATTCCAAGGGTTACGTCATCATCATCATCATCATCATCATCATCATTATCACCAGTATCATCGCCATCAGTATCATCGCTATCATCATCATCAAAATCATTTTCATCATCGTTACTTTTTATTACTATCTTCTTTACCATCATTTTCATCGTCATCACCATCATCATCAGCAATAGATCACAGATGACATCAGTGTTTGGTAAGAACAAAAAAGTGGCGCAGGAACCATAAGCGAGTGTTTCACTGGTGTTCTTTATACATTTTGACTTGGCATATTCGTTTTATACATGAAAAGAAATGAACAACTACAAACTTGCCTACAGACTTTTGAGGATATGTGCCAGTTTAGGCATTTTCCAATTTACAAACGCTATGATTCTTCTCTTCTTCGTCTTTTTTTCTTTATCTTGCTTGTGGACAGTTTCCCTCAAACAGTGATAACAGAAAATGATTGCAACTGTTGCGAAGATTTCGTCCAGTTTCCATCTTTTATTTCCCGGTTTCTCCGTTTTCCTTGCTTGCAAACAGCTCCTGCTTAACTGCTTAACTCTTTTCGCGTATCCCTCGACTCCAAGAAGAGCAAAAACAAATGCCTGTGATCTGTTGCAAAATCAGAAAAGAAGCATTCAAAATATGGAGCTTTACTTATACTCTCCTGTGATAAATTACGGTCACATTTCACATTTACATTACTTATTTTTACTCGATTTTTAGCAGACATATCTTATAAAAGGGACAACAAATTCAACAGGAATACACTCAAACTGAATAGTCTGCCGCATAAGGTGCTAGACTTACACATGTTTCCTCCGCGGAATAAATAAATAAACTCTACCAATAACAATATTTCGTCTAGTACATTATAAGAAGCTATGTCAACGAGTATTATGACGCGAACTTGAGGGATCTAGGCTTGAGAGTCTATTCGACTGTTCTTCCCCGGTCGCACGCGGAGCATTTTCCTCTGAAAGGTCCTTATTTCTCTTCGCCGAAGCAGGTGTTAACTCCAGTTGGAGATCGAAGTTAAGTAGATCTCTTTGCCTGCATTATTACTTCATCTCGGTTTCAAATATTTCGACATAATAAGCTTACACAGACATCCGTGAACTTGACGTGTTGACATTTCAATGACAAGTTAATTTGTAAAGAGCGGATCGGCGGCATCAAAGGCATGTTTCCAGGCTCCTACACCCTTTTCCCTCCCCAGACTACCTCTCGGCTTGCTTCGTTCGCCGACTTTTCTTCTCTTTTTCCTCCAATGCGGAGCCTAGATGTCTCAGCGGTTTCTGAATCCTGGCTTAATTCTTCAGTGAAGAACGCCGAGGTAGAGATCCAAGGCTACAAAATTTCCAGACTTGATAGACAGAAGAAGATTGGTGGTGATGTATGTATATGCACACGTCCTTCCTTCAAAACGAAGGTGTTAAAAGACCTACAAGTACAACATAAGGAAATAATTGTTCTTGGTGATTTAAGCTGTGATCTGTTAAAGAGCTGCTGTGAAGGAAACACCTTGAAGGATTTGTGTGACACCTTGAAACTTAATCAACTTGAAACTTCACCAACCAGAGTTACGCCGCAATTACCGTTTTTAATTGATGTTATTGTAGCAACAAAAATTAAACACCAGTGTTGTCAAGGAAACTAGAGTGTTGAGTTGGGGGTTTCTGGTTCAGCACTAGAATGGTTTAAGAGCTACATGCATGATCGCCAGCAGTACGTACGAATTGGCTCTGAAATGTCCGGAATGCGTAAACCTACACACTGAGTTCCACAGAGATCTATTCTGGGACCGGCTTTATTTAATGTGTGCATCAACGATTTGCCTGGCATCCCAGATTATTGCTCCTTGCCACGTAGATGATTCCAAATTACATCTATTATTCCCAGTCAGGGATATCGACAAAGCAGCTCGACAAATAACCGAAGACCTGAAAAAAGTTGCCTCGCCTTTGGTGCCCGCAGAATAGCCTCCTAATCAACCCGGTAAAACGAAATTTCTCTTAATTGGCACCCGTCAAATGCTGCAAAATGTGCCTGCAGATCTGGATTTACATGTCACTTTATTGGGGAAAGAGCTGCGCCTGGCTCCCTCGGCAAAGGACCTTGGAGCGCATATGGTGGCTACATTAAGTTTTGATGACCGCGTAAAAAGTATTTCATCTTCTTGTTTGTCGAGTTTATGTCAAATTAATAGGGTAAACCTCTTTTAGACACAAACCCCCGGGGGGGGGCTACTTGGGTACTTTGCTGGGTATGTGCCGCTGGCCTTTCAGAGCCCCTATCCCATTATAGTCTATTCTGTGGCCAATTATAGACCCAATCTCAGTCACTTTTGGGCAAATATGTAATTTTTGCGATCCCAACTTAGTCACTTTCTATTTATGTATCTACCTTATATTGAATAAAAAACACTCTAGTTTTCACCAACAGTACAAACATTCTGGTACGTTTGCCGACTGCTAATATGAAGAACTGTCTTACCCCAAAAATCAGAATATGTGCGATCCCATTCTAGTAACTCTATTGAAAATGCGACCCCATTATAGTCAATCCAGTCTTGAAAATGCGACCCCATCCAGCGGCACATCCCCATTAGCCTCTTATGAGGAAGTACCCTCCCCGGGACACAAACACTTTATTAAATGTTATAAATGCTCTAGTCTTTAGCAAACGCTACTACTGTTCCTCTGTTTTGACTAGTACAAGGAACAAGAATATCAACAAATTACAGCATGTTCAAAACTTCGCAGCGAGGATCATAACCCGTCCGTGTACATATGATCTCATCACTTCTGTTCTTAGAAAACTAAAATAGCTGCCTGTCACATCCATGCTTGTCTGCCGGGTGGCATATTGGCTTTTCAGGTGCTTAAGGGGATGGGCTCCGGACTATCTGGCTAAAAAAACTAAAACGAGGTCCGCAACAAGAATAAGATAGACATTCCCAGCTACAGAACTGCCTTAGGTCAAAGGACCTTAGATTATCGGGCCGTTTCAGTGTGGAACGCCTTACCCGAAAGGCTCACTAAGATAACAAGCATTGGGGTATTCAAGAAGGAACTTATGCGCTATTTAGAATCGTTTTAGTAAGCAGTCTATTTTTAAGACAGGGTTACTTATTATTTTTGTCTTCTTAGGCAATACCTCTGTGCCTACCAAACAATTGCACTTGGGATTCTCAGACAGGTCTGAGGGTTTCATCGGAAGAGGAACGTCGATACCTGCATGTAGTGGAAGAGGCCATTGAACAACTCAGGAAAATAAAAGGTAAATCAGTGGCACAATATCATTAATTGAAACTTCCTATTTGTCAATTGGGATGATTGACAATGGTAATTGAACCGAGTAAAGTGCAATTTGGTCTTAAATCATACGCATGATTTTAAAATCAGACGAGTGCGAAGTGCGAGTTCGATTTAAAATCACAAGTAATATTTCAGACCAAAATTGCACGACACGAAGTTATACCTGCCAACTCTCAAGCCTTAGGCATGAGTCTCACGCCTGCGGGTTGAAAACTTCGATCTCACGCCGGCTCACGCTTGCGGGCCAATTTCTCTAGCCTGATTGAAAAATGTGAGTTGTTGCCGTCTTGCTTGACACAATTTCCAAAAATATGTTAACTCAAACCCATGTAAGAAACGAAAACCATGTGTAAAATGAATAAATGACAATACCTTCCTCGCGATCTCTGATTTTTGAAGTGAAAAGCAAGTGAAAACTTGGCCTTCGGCAGACTTCGGACATCTTCGGAAGACTTCGACTTCTTCGAAAGACTTCGGAATTCTTCGGGAATCTTCCGAAATGATCGTGTCGTCTTCAAAAATCCCAGCACTCCCAGGATAAAAATCTCACGCTTATATCTCAGAAAAAGTTGGCAGGCATACGAAGTTCAATTACCACTTTATCGCAGCCATTTTGAAATCTCTGAATTCAGCCAGTACCAAATTATATTGATCGAGTTCTCGGTTTGTTGAAAAGTGGAAGCAAAAGGGCCGTTTCATCTCTTTCTGATGCGACTATAGAGCAAAAATGTTGTAAGTTAGAACAAAAATGATGCAATTTAGCACAGAAAGACGCAATTTAGAACAGACGTCATTGAGAGCAAAAAATAGTGCGATTCGTGAATAATTATCACACTGCTGAGAGCCAATCAGATTGCAGGGATCACCAGTGATTTTAAAATGGAGATAATAAAAGGTGATACTTTAATTAACTAATTAATGAAATTTGTTGCATATATGATTTAACTTATAGGAAATGAACGATTCACTTTATTAACTTGCGTTAAATTGATGCATCTTAATTTACGTCACTGTTAGTTTATAACTTACTCCGGGAGAAGAGTTCGTGTAAATCGCACCATTACATTATTGTTGTTTTACAGCACCTTTATTTCATAACAAAACCTCGGCTGCTCATAGTTCTCCATACCTCGGAGTCACTGTCTGGCAGTTCTTCTGTGAGAATTGAGTTCAAAATGTCTTTCGACTGGCGGTCTTTGTATTTATCCGTTTCCCCAAGGGGATAGCATAAACTTCTTCAGTCTTTGTAACAATGAGATAACAATAACTGGAAATGCTGCTTTTTTCTCCTTTCGCGATATGTATCTCGAGAAGTTTGTATTGCAGCGAATTCGCGTAAAATAAAGTTAGCCGCACATTGTTTTCGAAAATTTAGCGTTAATTTGATGTATGTAAACCTAATTTTAAACAGTATTTGTGAGAAGTTTTTGACGGATAAGTTGAAGCTTGCTAGTGCTTTTTGCTGGAGGTGCACATGCGTCAATATGGTCAGAAGACGTCCCACAGAAGCATTCTCTGCGAATATTTTTTACGTTGTCTACAAGCATTTGCAACCTGTTTTCTGGAGATGAATGAAGTATACTGGGAACTAAGTTTGGTAAAAGTGATCTTTATGGTATTGAGTTATGTCTACATAAAAGCGATTTTTATGTGGCCTCGCGGTTGCTCTTGAGAGGACAATCGTTTCTTTCGTACGTATAGCAATTCGCAAGTATAGAAGTACATCCAAAACAAGATAGCGGCAGATTGTTGTTAGGACCCAATACGGAAAGGTCGGTACGATCATTTTTCATTAAACAATTATCCTACATGCATTTAATTCTTCTGAACAGAAAAACTCTAAAATTGAACTTAATTGTTTCAGGTAATGCTCAAGGGTTAATTAAGTGTCCATTTTTTCCGTGAAACTGCACTTTTCACCTTTTACTGGCTTGTTTATCTCGAAATGTCGTCTTTCTCCCCAGATCAAGTTAAAGATTAACGAAACCAAGAACACTTCCACGAATGGTTTGATAAAGGCTGTGAAAAATCACCTTATGCAGTACTTTTAGCTTTCTTCACCGGTCCTTCCTCGTTTGAGAAATAATATACATACACCTCAGCTATAAATTTTAATTTCATTTTATGATATGCCACTAAGATTGTGTTTTAAAAATAACTCTATCATTTAGTTTTACAGAGGAAACGAATTACAGCAATCGGTTTGAATTCTGATTTTTTCGACCTTATCTTGTTGGTACACTGTTTATCTACATTTCATTATGCAAATAAATGTAAGATTTGGGCGTTTTAAAGAAAATCTAGCCTAACTCCCCGATCCCAAAATAGCACGAAATGAAACGTTATCAATCACTTTGAAATAAATCAACGCATTTGTTTAAAAAACAGTTGCTTTTATTCCTAAATAATGCCATTTTGTGGATACTACATTTGTTGATATGCTAATTTGTGAAACATTTCATTCATTGTTTATTAAGACAAACTTATTCTCTGTATTAAATCACATTCTTGTTTTTATCGATATTTGCTTGATAATTTTTTCCCGTAGGGTTCTATGTTCAACTTACATAAAGGGTTCATCTGAATACAGTAAAATACTTTCAATAGAAATATAAGTAACAGACAAATTCACCTATCTATTTGTGTTATGTTTATTGTCGCATCCCAACTCATTTGGGTCCCTAGCAGTAGTTTATCCTCTGTGAGGTAACGGCATTATATGCACCTCTGTCACAAACTTCCTATTTTAAGGTTAACAGGCTTTGAAGGTGAACAAACATTAGCCTGAGAACAGGCTCTCTGTTTGGGGAAAAAATAGCAAGGAAAGGGAAGGGAAAGGGGGGGAGAGAGCCTGTAGACAAACATTTGAGGCCGCTATTCCGCCCTCTTGTAATTAACCTGCCGATCATCTGTCAGCCGGCTAGATCGTTATCTGTCAATCAATTTCGCGCGTGAGTAACTCCTGGGAAAATTAACGGGAAATGAACCCTGTTTTGCTCCATCTGGAAACAGAGTGAAATGGACCTCGAGCCTAATTGTCGATTTTGCAAAAAGTCTTTGATCTCCGGTAAGAGAATTAATACGGTGCCGGTCTTTGGCGTTTTAAGAAATGAGACCTTGCTGGTTGACAGTGGCCAAGGCAGCGTTGTATAGCGCAAGCATTTGAATCCTCAAGATTTCCCCCTGAGCAAGGAGAAAGCTTTTCCGATTTAAGCTGCTTAACTTGTGTGCGACGGGCCGTTCGTCTTGCTAGTTCAGTTTCTAATTTAACATCCTGCAATGAGCTAACTTGGAATGCGAAAGTTAAAGATACTATCATGACTTCTCCAGAACGTGAAGCTCCAAAGACAAGTACAAAGAGATCAGCAGCGCTTTGATCGCCGACAGAAATTACACCTTTGGGTATTAATCCCGTATTTATAGCAATAAAAGGGGGCGGTAGGCCTACACGACGTTTACCTCATTCCAAAATGCTTCTTGTTCCCATAAGTTTTTTCCTCTGCTGGGTAAATTATGCCCTGAAAGGTTCTACATTTTCAGTGAGCAAATGCCTTGTTTCACACTGAGAGGTCATGGCACACATATCAATTTACTGTGGTTTTTGTCTCTGGTCGGCAGGATTTGCCCTCTGATGCAAGAGCATTTTCTTTGACCTCTTTTGAAGAGAAAAGCTTTTTATTGCGGCTGAATAAGGGTCTTACTTTTCTCCAAAGTGCCTTTTGGATCTGAATAACTAAGCGATTTTATTCAGTCCGTGAATGTAATGTTTTTCTAAAATGCTGTATCACGCTGGGCCCAGCTCCTTAGTTTTCCTTGCAGAATGTTTGAAAATTATCACGGATAGTAATTTACAGATCCAAAGTGCAGCTTAAAGCGAAGCTACATCAACTATGGAGAATTGCATTGTGACTCGATAAACTCCAGCTTAGTGTTTGTCTAAACATAGAGCGAGTCTTTTGACTGGAGCGCATAGTTCCTCCCTTGGTAATAGCTTGTGAACAAGCGTAACAGTCTTTGGAGTGTTTTTTTATTGCCACTTTGTGAACAAATCGCGTGCTACGCGCCGACCAAAAAGCCGATGTCAATCAGACCTGTCAACAGTCAGTGTTCTGGCCAATATGAACTTGCATCAGGATCTGATGCACAGCCATCTGGTGCCGTAGAACGGCGGTCCCAAATGTTTGTCTACAGGCCTTTTTGCTTTTCCCTCTCCCTAGTTCCCCGCTCGACCAAAGGCCTGTTCACAGGCGAAACAAACATCGTCAGATAGATTTATGGAGTAATGGCCACTCTCTGTTTTCATGCATCACTCCTGCTATTAAATAAAAATGAACAATGAGACATCGATTGGCGGACACGTGAGCTGTTATTCAAGAGTCGCTTTAAAGTAGTAACTTTTTATAGGAAATCTCCGTATCTTTTAGTGTTAAAATAATTATAAAAGTATTTTTCGTTTTTTGTATTATATAGCTGCAACTGTTTGTCTCTGATGTTATTGGTGGTGAGGTGGCTCCAAACTTGCGCGTGCGGCTGTATGTAACCATTCAAGTTTGCAGAAGGACACATGCAGCACAAGTAAACCTCAACATTTAGGGTTGGACAGACAATTAGAGTCACAGTTTTCCATGTTATACACAAAAACGTCAAACAACTGCTCACGAAAAACAACTACTCATTAATCAATTAATTGACGACATACCCACGTCATATAGGTAATAGAAATTCGCGCAAGAGTAGAGACATCACCGCCTATGCAATCAGAGAAAAACGGTTCTGTAGTGGCAGTTAAGTTAAAACCTCAAAAGTAGTACAAGCTAGCCTAAAATTGTAAGGATAGAGAGACATTTAGATTGATAGTTTTCCGCGTTAACACAAAAAACGCTAAAAAATTGTGCTCGAAAATAAGTACCACTCATTAATCAATCTATTGATGCCATACCCACGTCATATACGTAATTGTCAATTTATAGTATATATAACAATTATTCACCGAAGTGGAGGTGGCTAGTCGTGAATATATACCGAACTGCGAAGCAGTGAGGTAAATATCCACGACTAGCCACCGACACTGAGGTGAATAATTGTTTTAGTATATACTAAAACAGTGAGATAATTGAGCACAAACGTGATGATTTTTAACTCAAATACTGTTGCCAACGATTACAATTTTGGCGCGTAATGACCGGGCGGCCGCGGCCGTCGCTTTTTCTTGCCGACAATTAAAACTTTTGAAGGCATTTGTTTAGCTCTTGCGGGGAAATTTCTTCAAAAGGAGTTGTGAATTCTTTTTGTATTTAAAATCATTCTATCAAAAAAGATTATTAAATTTAGTTTTCAACTTATTTATGAACAACTCAACTAAATAAAGTAACGCAAAACTTTTTCACCGTTTTTATCGATAAATTCGTGTCAAAAAGACAAAGCTTTACCTGTTAAAACTTCCAATCCGAACTTCGTCACCTTCTTCGTGTATTTCGGAAACAGCTTGCTTGATTAGTTGTGAAATTTCTTTGTTTGTTTACGGCAGCAAACCGGGAAGGCATTTTGCTCGCAACTTACGCGAGTTTGGCGTTGCTCGCTCGGAAGAACTGGAGGTGAATCAGTGAATAGTTCAAGATATTCACTGATTGAGTAGCCAATCAGAGCGCGCGAAAAACACTATGCACTGTTTTAGTATATACTAAAAAGAGTTGTAACATAATAGTTAATGCAATTAGTCCAACGGCGTGTAAGCGACCAGACAAGCTGAAACTGTAAAATTCCGCTGAAGAAGACAGTAAAGTCGAAACCGGTCCGGAAAATGGCTTGTTTTGGTTGAGAAGGCCGGATCGGTACTCAACCATAAGTACCTTCCTTAATTTCCAGTGCGAAACTGCAAGAGAGGTTCTGTTACGTGGAATGTGAAGTATGCTGAACCTAGACACCTCTTGGCAAGAGAGCCCGTGCATATATATATTTTGTTTACTTGGTCAGCGCCTTGCCCTAAGGATCAGTTTGCCGTTTTATATTCTTCTTTAGTGAAAAAAAATGGCGATGCACTATAGCGAACGAAGTAAGCAAGTTTTAGCTTGTTTTTAAACTTGGAATTATTTTGAAGGAATAATAAAACAATAATTGAATTTCACTTTTGTAGGATATGAAGAATTAAGCCGATCGAGGAAGGTGTTATCCACCGAGGACTTGGGCCTCGGTGGATAACACCCTCCTCGATCGGCAGTATTCTTTATATCTATTGTTTGTTTGTTTTTAATTATCATTTTGCCATACACACAATATACATATAAAATTTTAAAAAAATGTATGAAGCAAGGGAGTCCAAGGAAGCCAATAAGGCTTGTGTATAGTACCATGCACCATTAAAAATATGTTATCTAATTAATAATTACAATACTTACATCGGCAATTTAACTCAAAGTAAAGTAAGTAAAGTAAAACTTTATGTACACAGGGTAGTCTCCATAGGGGCCCTGTATCTTAAAAAATTAATTATTTAAACTGTGTACAGTTGGACCAGCAAGATATAAAACTGTGTCGTCAGTGTACATATTTACAGAACACTGTTTGACACGACGTGGTAGATCATTAATGTAGACAATGGATAACAGGGGTCCGAGGATGGACCCCTGCGGCACTTCAGAAGTGACGGCAAGCTCTTCAGATGACTGAGAATCAGTGTGCGCGAACTGCTTTCTTCCCGTGAAGTAATTCTTTAACCATGGAAGGCTTTAATCGCATACACCGTAATACTCTAATTTGCTAAGTAAAATGCCATGGTCAACTGTGTCGAAAGCCTTTGCCAGGTCAATAAACACAGAGCCAGTGACTAAGCACTTATCCATATTCATGAGAATCTCGTCGGCGAAATAGGTTACAGCCGTCTCAGTTGAGTGCATTCTTCTAAAACCGGATTGTGATTTACAGAACAAGTTATGATCGTCAAAATAACTTGTAAGTTGCTTGTGGATTAAACGTTCTGATGCTTTAGATACCACTGGTAAAACGGGAAAGGGGGCGGTAATTTCTTGGGTCATCTTTTGTACCTGATTTGTGCAGAGGGGTCCCTTTCACTTTTTTCCATTCCGCAGGAATAACGTTTTGTTGGATAGTTCAATTAAAAATGACGGACAATGGAGAAGCCAGGGCATCTGATCCGTCTTTAAGTAGACGAGATGGAATACCATCAACACCTGTAGCTTTCTTCGATTTTAATTCTTTAAGAGCCTTACGAACCTCCGATACAGTGATCTTTCGTAGTTTAAATTTTTCTGGACGATCAATTTCAGGCAGCCATTTGAAAAATGATCGCGCGCTTGATCGATGGGTCGACCTTAAATCTTCCGCACAAGAGACAAAGAAGCGATTAAAAATGTTACACTTGTCTTTCGCTTCATTTGCCGTACGAGCAGCAGCGCCGCTACTTTTAGAGCCATTTCCAAGTAGTTGTTTTAGGTTTTTCCAGGTCCAACGGGAATCTTCTTTTGTCTCCCGGAGCTGTTCATTGAAATATCTATGTTTCTCTTTTCTGAGCTTCAAAGTCACGACATTGCGTAAGCGCTTGTCTTGTAAGAGCTCCAGTGGAGTTCAATGAAGTACGCACAATTTGTTTAGAACATAGAAAATAATAATTAAATAGGATAAAAATAGAAAAGGCTGAACGTGTAAGTGTAAAAACGAGAAAGAAAAGGTGAGAAAAAATAATGCAAGAATAAACGAGGAAAAAAGTGAAAGAAGCGAAATCTACACACAAGAATTAGGAGAGCTTAAGTATACTTATACCAAGAAAAAATGACTTAAGTTTAGAATTGAACAAAGCAATACTAGGGGCATTCTGAATTTCTGAGCTAAGGGAATAAAATATTTTGGGGTCCTTGAAAACGAAGTGAAACTTTCTTACATTTGTCCTGCAGTAGTGCAAACGAAAGGAATTCTTACTTGTTATATGAATGTACGTATATTTTCCCCCATCAGTTTTGATGTGCCCACGATATTGTCATGCAGCAGATGCACGCATGCGCACGCAAATTGCCCTCCTGTTCGGCGTGAACTGTTCACTAACATGCCTAGACAAAAAATGATTTGGCGTTAAGGACACTTAACGCTTGCTGATAAATAAGCAAACTCTCCAAGCCTGTGGCAACTATGATTAGTTCTTCGTCGGTGACATCACTGCCTTACCTACTCCTACATACGATTTTCTTCTTAGTTGCTTTAAACACCATCCCATTTGCCTCATCAATATGAGGAGCACCCGGAAGGGAGGGGCTAAAATGCAATCGATTTCCCTCCGTGGAGTCTTCCGGTGAATCATTTCTTTGTCGATTCACAAGTTCTTTACTGGTTCAGTGACTGTTACAACGAAGTCGTTTCCATTAATCGTGAACAATGTTTTACGTCTCTTACTCAATTTAACATTTGAAGTGCCCGACAAATGAACAGTCTTTCTTTCTGTCGGATCTGTCTTATCTCATTTCCCCGAGGAAATCAGTCGGGAAATTATCTTTTTTTAGTTAAAACATGACGAGAGATAAGTCAAGTCAGTTTTCCTTCTCTTTCTTTTTAGGGCCAGTATGTGTAGTTTCTATCGCCGGACCGTACAGAAGAGGAAAGTCATTTGTCTTAAGCGAGGTGTTTGGTCAACCAGAAGTATTTCCTGTTGGACATAAGATGAAACCTGAAACCATGGGAATATGGCTTTGGATTGTGCCACGAGCATTTGAGGTTAATTGTTATTGTGGTAATTATATTGAATAAATACCATGCATGCATCATCATCATCATCATCATCATCATCATCATCTTCTTCTTCTTCTTCTTCTTCTTCTTCTTTATTGTTATTGTTATTGTTGTTATTTTTGTTATTGTTATTGTTATTAAAATTATAGTGTTATTTTAATTATATTTGTATTATTACGATAGTCTCTATAAAAGCCAGATGAAAATTAATTCGCTCTATCTTTTATAGGATTCCACGGGCAGGGAATTCAAGGTGGTACTACTTGATACCGAGGGAACTGACGCTGTTACTTCTGAAAGTTATGATAACAGCCAGATTTTCACGTTGACGGTCTTACTGTCTTCGGTTTTGATATACAACTCACAATGTGTTCCTACACGGGCAGATCGTGAAGGGCTAAAGTATCCTCTAAACTGTTCATTTTTTTTTTCATTTTCCGAATTTATTTTCATTGCATTGGGCTAAAAAAAATCATGTGCTATGATATTTCAGTTAACTTTAAAAGGCAGTAATTCAATCTTTATAAGTAGTTAAATTTCCTTCACTATTTTTCTAGCTATATCGCTAAACTCTCTCAGAGCATCGAGGGGCCATCAAAAACAAAAGCTGAACCTGGAAAATCGCAGGAAGACTTGAAGTTTTTCTGTAAAACATTTCCTTTCCTCATATGGTTGCTACGAGACGACACTCTGGACCTACCACCAGATTGTAACAGCTACAAAGAGTACTTCCTGAAGGAGGTATACTTTATTTAAATTGTTGTGACTTTTTGATTAGGAATCATTTTCAGCAACTGTGCATCATAAATTGCATTAGCTCTGACTCGAAAAATATTAACATCGATGCTGACAGGTAAATGGACGCATGGAAAAAGATAGTATAGTAACATTGTTTTCGTTTTTACCCTAGTAGAACTCCAATGTTTCTAGCTCTAGGAAATTACTCCCCACACGACAGGTCGTCGAAATGCTCGTCGCCTTAAAGAAGAACAAAAATGTTTTAGATCACAGGCCTACGCTGGGACCTTAATTCGCCGCGAGATTGTGCGAGCTAATGCGAGTTTAGGCGAGGTAAGGGAAAATAAGGTAAAATTGACATTGACCATCAATTGCGAGTTTTTGTAAGCTAAGGGGAGTTAAGACGTGTTTGTGGAAAATGATCGACCTAATGTTGAGATGATAAGGGTTAAAACATATAATATACTTTAGTATCATACATATAAAGATGCCTTGCAATCTTTGTATGTTATATATATATATATATAGTAGGCTTTATTTTGCCCAATTACGAAAAAATTGAACGAAAAATTTCAGATGAGCTCCAAAATTGAAAGAAGCCAAATCTTATTTAAATTTAGTGACTGAATTATTTTCCTGTTAATTACATAGCATTAAGTCACCAAACTATACCATTTGGTGGCTGTATCATGATATTAATCATCATCATCATCGTCATATATAAGCGGGCTCCTACGCGCGCTTCGGGCGCTTGGGACAGAGCCCCATACTCATAGAATATAGTCAACCTCTTTTTGTTTGGTTGCCACGTGATGCGTCTACAGATTATACGAGTGGGGTAGGGGAGACTATCAAAAGGAAGGGAGGGGTGTATCAGGCGTGTCTTGGGAAGTCCACACCTTTTATATTGGACATTCACAATACGGTCAGTTAACAGCTGTCAAAACAGGATAGCCACTGACCAGTATCACGTGACCATATCGCGGGCTCATGTGTCAATTCATCGAGGTGACGTGATTTATTTGGAAGCTGTCGGCTGACCAGTTAATTGTTTTTCTAGATCGCGACCAATCTCATATTTTCTAGCTAGTTTGGGAGCACAGGAAAACTGATAATGCACACATATTGGACATCAATGTTGTGATCAATTGACAGCTGCTAAAACAGGGTATCCAACGACCAGTATCACTTGACCGTATCGCGGGCTCAGGTGTCGACCCATCTAGGCCAAGTATTTTTTTGAAGTTATTTACTGACAAGTCACTAGTTTTCAAATGATCGCAGGCTCAAGTTTAATTTTTGTTTATTGTTGTGTTTATGTGCCGCACAATTAAAATTTTGATTTCAAAACGAAAATTCAGCCAGCTATTACAGGCAGGGAAACCATGCTTTTGACTTTGCTCACCATGGTCACGCGTTGGTTAAGCTCTTCGTCCAATTTTTATGCTCTGATTGGTCAAAATGTGAAAGGTGAGTTCATGCGGAAAATTTATGTATTATCTTGAATCTTGCTTACTTTGACAGCTGAAGCTGAAAGCGTTTTGAGTCAACTTGTGATGTTTTTAACTGTCTTTTTCCACTGGATATACAAAATGAAATTCAGCTGCTATCAGAAATCTTCTGTTATTCATGGCTAGTTTGTTTGTTGGGTTTTTGGTTGAGAAATACGTCACTTGTCAAAGTCCGAAATCCGATTTCGGATGGCATCGTTTTCGTTTTCACCTTGCTTGATGCGTAAGAGTATTGCAAAGTCTGAAGCGATACTGGCCTTACTTGATACCTTTCAGGAGCTGCATCTCGAATAGTAAGCCTTAGTAATTATTGTATTTAATGTTTGTTTTTTATATCTAATTTAATGAAGTCGAGCGTAGTTTATCTGGTTATTTAGTTTATACACGTTTGTAAGATTTGAGACAATGATATGACTAAGTATCAGGTTAGTAGTTGTGAAATGAGAGTCTTAGCGCATTTTGACCACTCCCCAAAAAAATCTGGACCACTTTTAGGCATGGTCAAAATGCGCTAAAACTCTCATTTTACAACTACTCCACATCCACGTGGCACTCCTTGCATTAAGTCTAAAACCTTTAGCCCCATGAGACAATTCGCCCCCAAAATTCAATCCTCACTTATTTGGCTCATTTCTGGTCAGTAGATAACCCTTGGCGAGGTGAATGATGCCCCACCCGTACGTCACTCCCATTCAAAGTTATGAACTGTCAAAGATTTGCGTCACGGACCACGCCGCCAAAAATGCTCTATAACTCTCCTTTCCAGCTACTCCACTTTCACGTGCCCTGCGGATTTCCCAGCTGGAAAAAGTAATTTTTATTTTCCTGTCCACAACGGACAGGAAAAACTTCAAAGTTTTTTTCAAAAAGCTTATTTTTTTTTGTCTCCTACATAAAAAATGGACAACATGGAAATTCCCGAATTAAGTAAGGAAGCGAAACGGCTCGGGCTCAGAAGCTATTCGAGACTGAGAAAGCAGGAGTTGATTGAGAAGATACAGCGGGACTGGCTGCTGAAAAGCGAACGGCTTTCGATATTCTTGATGAAGAAATTCCGATTGACTTCGATAAACCAGTTCTCAAACCAAAAAAAATACGTAAGGGTTCCGGAAATCCAAATAACAGATACCGAAAAAGAAAAACGAGAAAAGGAAAGCAGAGAAATCGAGGAGATGCTTGGATTGAGGGGCGGAGCACGGGATCACAGCCCCGCCGGAGGCCGTTTACCAAAAATAAAAATATCAAATCCCGAGGAAGCCGAGCGCGAAAGAAAAATCAAAGAGATCATAGAGATAAACAGAAACCGCCCCAGATTTCAAATGGTGGAAACAGCCAGCGCATTGGGAGTTACGAGGAGACAATTTACAATTACAAGCAAAGAACAAGGTTTTGGTCCCAGGGATTTTATGCAAAGAGCGAAACCGTTAGTCTTGAGGCTGGTGAGAGAAAATCGCCAGAAAACAATTAATTTGATTTTGAATTGCGAAATGATTAGGCAAAACTTAATCAACGGAAACACCGAGAAAATTATGGCACGTTCTCATACCAGGACGACCGTGTATTCCCACTTACCACAGTTGCGCCAAAAAAATGTGAATTGAAGCGAGAGAATTGGCGAGGCGGAAAATATAAAATTGATTTTTTAAAAAAAAGGCTTAAAGAAATCATAACATATATCAAAATGAGAATTTATTCAGCAGCGCAAAACAAAAACAAACAATCACAAGGTTATTAAGTTCATGGCCTTATGTTTCCTTCAATAGAAAATTTTTGCAAGTTAATGACTATTGATTACAATTTTCAATCAATTGTTGAAAATGCATCGAGTGATTATTTTGACAACATACCAAAAATAAAAGTAATTGAAACATATCCAGATGCTTGTGAAGAGCTTGATGGATTGTTTAGAAATGCAACAGGATGTTTGATGTATGAAGATGAAGAAACTTCAGATTATCATATAAAATTTTACAAAGCCGTACAAAAAGTTTTTTAATAGAATAAAAGTTGTTGAATGTTAGTCTTATATTAATGTTTGATATAAGACTCTTTTAATGTCGCTTGAAAATATGAATCAGAAAAAATAAAATAAAATAAAATTTCAAAGAATGTTATCTAATCATAGAGTAAGATGCCCGTTGATTTACACAATCTATCAATTGAAGATTTAAAAAAGATTAAAAAAGATAGACCAAAAAACTCAAGAAAGAGTTTGCTAAATACAAACAACATCAAGAAAAACAAAAGCTGATTGCTATACATTGAAAAAAGAAAATCAAAGAGATAATATTTTTAAAGCAATAACTAAACTAACGAAACCCCGTGTTAAAACATTTGATGAGTATTTTCAGGAATGTATTAGAAACAAAGCAGTTTCTGCTGATACTCCTACCTATCTGAAAAAAGCTCTTGAGCGAGCTCTTAAAGAATATCAACAAGGAATCACTGAAGAGAAATCAGCTCTTGAAGATTTTACTGAAAAATATACTATCGATGGAGAACCAGGAGTTATGCCTATTCAATATTTCAAAGATAAAGCCCCTCAGATTAAAGACTTTTTCCGAAGTCATCGCAATATTAAAGTTCGGTTTGTACTAGTTTGTCTCATGGAGAAACAACAAATTGATGAAAGAAAAAAAACCATTATTACACAGGATAAAGCTTATTTTCAATGAAAGAAATATAGTAATCTTGAACCAACAGATGTAAAAGAAATACTTTAAAAAATGATTTACGAGATTCTCAACAAAACTGCTACTTATCAGCGGAACGGTAGCGTTTGGTATTTTAAAGAAGTACTCAAGCTTGAAATTCACACTGTCGATTACAAACCAATGAGAGGGTTTTCTTACATTCCACTTCCGGATTTTATTCTAAGAAAAAAGGCGATTGTTAACATTCAAAACAAAGACTAAAAATGTTTTTCTTGGTGAGTACTTAGATACCTTCATCCAATGGATAAAAATGAAATTCGACTAACAGATTTAAGACAATATGAAAATGAATTGAATATGAAAGATATTGATTTTCCAGTCAAATTAAAAGACATCAGCAAGTTTCAAAATCAAAACCCATCACTTCCAGGAATTAATGTCTTTTCAATAAATGAAAACAACAAGTTTTACCCTTGAGAATAAATAAAAAAGATTGTCAAAAATCAATTCACCTGTTTCTTTTTTAAAAAGATGGAAAATCTCATTAGTTATTTATAAAACACTTTTCATGATTGTTTAAGTCTCAAATAACTTCAAGAGCAAATGGCTCAATTTTTATTTGCAAAAAATGCGTTACTCATTTTGCAAAACAAGAAACTGTTTGAAAAACAGATTTCATATTGCTCAAACAATGAAACACTTGCTGTAAAAATACCCGCCGGACACAATACTGAAATTTGAAAATCACGACAAACAACTCCCAATCCCTTTTGTTGTTTACGCTGATTTTGAATTTTTTACCAAACCAATAAATACTTGCAGCCCTAACCCAAATGAACCTTGCACATGCGAGTATCAAAAACACGAGCCATCAGGATTTTGTCTTTGTCTCAAAGGATTAGACGGAATTAACCAACTATTTAATCCTATCATTTATACAAAACAATCGGATGAAGAAGATATTACAAAAAAGTTTCCAAACTTGAGGAATAACACATAAGATTTACAACGATTCACAACGATCTCAGGTTATCAAAACAAGAGAAAGAAGAATTTGATAAAGCGGAGAATTGCCATGTTTGCAATGAACAATTGTGTGAGGAAGATTTATCAGGAAAATTAGTTAAAATTAAAGATCATTTCCACTTTACTGGAAAATATCGTGGAGCAGCTCATACCTCTTGCAATCTTCAATGTCGAAAGCCAATGGTTCTTCCAGTCATACTTCATAATCTTCAGGGGTATGATGCACATATTTTTATTAAACAACTTGCCAGACTCAAAGGTGGATTGAGCTGCATTCCTTCAACAGAGGAGAAATATATTTCGTTTTCCAGGAAGATAAAAGTCAAAGAATACAGATCACTGAAGGAAAAATGGTGAAATAGTTTCAGTTAATTGTGAAATCCGGTTTATTAACTCTTTCAAGTTTCTTCAAACATCTCTTGCCAATCTTGTTTCAAATCTTCAACCGTCTGATTTCAAAAACACAAAGGCCATCATTAAAGATAATGTCGGGCTTCTCACACAAAAGGGAGTTTATCCTTACGACTATGTTTCTTCAATCGGACGCTTCTCTGAAACACAACTCCCTCCCAAATCAGAGTTTTATTCAATTGAATGATGAAGAAATCAGCGATTCTGATTACCAACACGCGCTTAATGTTTGGAATGCCTTCAACTGTAAAACTATTCGTGATAATCGCGACCTTTATCTCAAATCTGATGTTCTCGTGCTTGTGGATGTATTTGAAAACTTTCGCAAAACTTGTCTTAAGCATTAAAAACTTGACCCTACGCATTATTACACATCTCCAGGTCTTGCTTGGGATGCATGTCTCAAAGAAACAGGTCAAAAATTACAACTTCTTCACGATTATGATATGCTAAGGTGTTTCGATACAGTTTTTCAGAGGCGAGACCGATATTTTTCAATCGCCTTAAAAGTGGTTTTTTTCTTGTCCGAGCGCTATAAAATTTTCACCAGTAATTGGCTATGGATTAAAATTTGTGAAAATGTAGTTTTAAGTAAAATCGATATTACTATGACAACAATAAACAAAAAACTTTGAAACTGATAAAAGCTGAATTTTCTGTGATCTAGACCTGCTACTGAAAGCCCAACACTAGGAACTTAAAGTTTGGTGTTTAGCAAACAATCGCCGTCATAAGTAAAAAAATTCTGTATGTTTGAATTCGACTAAAACTAAAATATATTTCAAACCTTATATTTTCAATAGAACAACTCAACTGAATAAAGTAACCCAAGACTTAAACTTAATTTGCATTTGTAAACAAAAAACTCTTTCACCGTTTTTATCGATAAATTCGTGTCAAAAAGACCAAGCTTTACCTGTTAAAACTTCCAATTCGAACTTCGTCACCTTCTTCGTGTATTTCGGAAACAGCTTGCTTGATTAGTTGTGAAATTTCTTTGTTTGTTTACGGCAGCAAACCGGGAAGGCATTTTGCTCGCAACTTACGTGAGTTTGGCGTCGCTCGCTCTGAGGTACTGGAGGTGAATCAGTGAATAGTGCTGGATATTCATTGATTGAGTAGCCAATCAGAGCGCGCGAAAAACACTATGCACTGTTTTAGTATATACTAAATAGATTTAGCCAGGGCTAAAAGTGAAGCTTCCATTAATAAATTTACTATTTGAATCAAACAATAAGCTTGTATTCAAGGGCACATTAATGTGACTTTTGAGGGAAAGGCTAAGTGATTTTAGAGTGAAACAAATCTTTAACCGAGCTGACAGCCTTATATATACACCCAAAAAATAATCTTCGGTCACATTTAAGAGCAATAATGGCTCTTGGTCACAGTAGATTAAGCGTGGAAAACAAATCAATTCTTGGAAAACAGATCAGGCCGAATTTTTTGCGTTCGACAAGTTTACTTTACAAAATCTTGCCAACAAATCTGGGTGCGTGCAAACCAACCTTTTATACTTTTTATACATCACATCTGAAGAGAAAGAGTACTATAAGGGGCTGTTTTTATCATGCAGACCTCGTACAAACTGCAGTAGTTCACAATTTTTCAAGACAAATTGCATTCACTCAATATTCAGGACCATCAAAGCACGTGTAGACTTTAAGCGAAACCGTTCAAAATATTTCCAAAATCACCTATAAGGCCAGCGGTTCTAACTTTTGACAAGCGCCAAATTTGCAAAGACGTTTTAAAAGAGTTACGCTTCAACATGACAAAGGGTTTATTTTTTATTTGGGCGTGGCCCAAATAGAGTAATGGAAACAGCTTGTTTTGACGCAAATGTGCAATAGGCACGCAATACGTGCTAACGTAAACAAGCGAAGCGAGGCGAATGTCTGTCATGCAAACGTCTCGTACAAGGTAAGAGGCATGTTGAATAAAAGCTCTGCTAGCACACGGCACTTTATCGCACTTTTACGATCTCAAAAGTTAATCTGAATCTTCAGTATTTTTGCTTCATCGAAATTTGGAAGTCTGACGTCCAGGGATGAAATCTTTCAAAAACATTTGGAATATGTCGGGTTTTGGTCACAATAAGATCACAAGCAACGAACCTTGACTCACAAAACGGATCGAAATCCACCAATCACAAATCACAAACAACGACCTTTTGAACCCCTTGAAGTAAACTTTCGTTTCCTAAGAGGTCCGCTAAGACGATTGGCGTCTGACATTTTTTTGACGAGAGGATCGAAATCCACCAATCATAGAAAGACAGGTTTAATTGCATGTTTCCTAAGAGGTCATCTGAATTTGCTGTTTTCTTTATTTTTTGTCCATTTTCTTTTCCTTATTTTGTGATTGGTGGATTTTGTTAGGTCGAGTGGATAATCCATGAGGGACGATTTGGATATCGCTTGATCCGAAATTTTTTGAAGCTGCAGTAAGAAGCAGTTTGGATAACATTTGGCCGCGGCGTTTCGAGGAACGTGTTAATATATTGTTCAATTATGTTATCCCGCGTTAAACTTACAAATGCACACACTGTTCGTGGTAGGCCCGCAATAAAAAATACCACTGAGTGTTTTCGGAATGGGCTGGTGGCGCGAACACAAAGAATAGCAAAGGAAATTATCAAGACATTCAACGACAATAAAGACTCATGGAGCCCATAGACGCAATGACAAATCGGAAAATCAGGAGTGTACGTGTAAAATGGATAAGAGTTTGAACAGAGGAATGTTTAACAAGTTTGAGAGTCGGAAGATTTGTGTAGCTGATTATCAGTGTGACAATAGTGATTTTGATTTTTGCATTGCGGAACACAACGAGTTACCTGTGATAAAAATCTGTTCCGATGAAGAAGAGACGATTGTCAACAATTGAAACCAAAGGGGGCTGAGGCTTCTTTTGGAACTACTGTGATATCTGCAACAATCCTTTTTATTATTTCAATTTCGTTTAGCGGGGTGACGGTTAATGTACTTGTTTTTGTATTGCGTGTTGTGTTTTTTCATCTAATTGTGTATATTGTGACGAGGTACATGTACGATGCTGTGCGTCGGGATTTTGCATTATCAGCAAGTTTTGTGTTAGAGTGTTTGAGCTAGTTGTACAGAAGGAAAAATGTGTTGTGGAGGAAGTAAAAGAGTTGAATTGAGATCTCGTCGCGGGAAATTTATTTATAACAGAACTTACAATTCATGTTAGTCATTTCTCTCAACGCAGTCATGCACCTAGCAGACTACCGATGAACAAATTAAAATCTTTGTCCCAGAAAACACGGAAAGTGGCACTTTTTGTATGGAAGAGTATTCGGAAAAATACACCATTGTCGTCTGAAATTCATTGTTACGTTAAAAATGGAAAAGGTTTACACTAAACAGGTGAAATAACTGTAACAGTGTGAGGTTTTTACTTAAAAGGCAACTCCAAAACTAGTTCGTAAAACGAGGGAAGATGTATCTGTCGTCTAAGCATCAAAGCACAGGCGATTTAGGTGGAATGAGATATCCAAATAGGCTTTTAAGTAACAATTTGCCCCTCTGTACATGCAATTACCCACTTTATAGTGCTTACAACAATTTGAATCCTCAGGTTAAATTTGGCCAATTTAAGCTCTGTACTGATATCGAGAAGAATCCAGGACCTTCCGTTTATGTAGATGCTACAAAAACAATTCATGCTCCATACTGCCAAGGAAACGTTACAGTATTTGGGGAAAATGCTGGACAACAATGTGTCGCAATGAGTCTGTGCGCTTTAATTTACAGTAAGGTAACAAAGATTACTTCAGTTGATGATATGACTCAAATAATGATTGTTGGTATTCAATTATACTCTAGTCTGTCACTGCTTGCAAAACAATCTATGTTAATGTTAACAGAATTGCCAGGAATGGTTACAGTGTTTGAGCAATTTTTTCCACCTTGAATACAGTGACAGTTATACTTGTAACATCCAAGGCGCTCCCAGAATTGAGGGGTATCACTAATGTATATGCCACTCACAGGGTACAGCATTTGAAACACACTTGGCACTGAACTACAACTCGTTCATTTTAACGGTGGCAGTTATTGGTGTTGGTAACTACAGCATTGAGGCTGGGGGACATAATGTATTTGATTCTCATGCTAGAGATATGTATCATAACAGTCATAGTGAAGGGACGTGTATTGTTGGAAATACCATCCATGCATAAGTTAGTACAATATTTTCAGACTCTACACAGGAATGAGGATATATATGAACTTAAAGGTGTACATATTGCCACCTTCGAACCTCTTCTTTTCTCAAGAAATGTTGAACATTGTAGTATATCAGATGTTAATAGTTAATGTAAACAGTGCTGCCTTGTAGTAGTTTATGCAATGTGTTACTCTCTTATTAATCCTTGTGGATACTGGACTTAAGGAACTTTATTTGCCCTTGTTAGTAACCAGAATACACTGTACAATGTGATGGGTGTGAAAACATCTGTCAGTCAATCTTCCTCAAAGTGTCAGTATCAGTGGAGCTGAGATAAACCTTACTCTCAGGGCTGTAACCACTTATGTCCTATGTTGCAATTTGGTTCCAAGCATGTCTGCATTGAAGATGTGCATATTTTCAAAAATCGTCATGAAATGACACGATTTTTGTTGTGGATTGGGACTTACTGTATAAGCTGTGTGGTTCAGCAAACAAGTGTAGTAAAGGATTCATCTTCTCTGGTAAGATATGATGACAGCTGTCTAGCTGCAATAAGGCATGTTCAAAGTATCATACCCGTGGTACGACCACGCCCAAATATACGCACCTACAGCGTCTTGTTGTTAATGGTTTTATAACGATGTGTAATCTTAAAAAGCGTTTGATACGCGCAGTATTTTGAATACTCCCGCAAGCGATGTTCATGATCGACTAAAAACAAACGGCAAAGCGATGACAATTGCATTTTGAGGCTACTAACAATCAATAAAGAAATATAATTCCGTAGAACATTTACAGAGACAACAATTTTCATTCACGAAAACAAATGAGTATTTAAGTGTCTTTAAGAATCCTGAGTCTTTAAGTTTAAAGATTAAGTTTATTTTTTAAGCCGCCGGCTTCCAGGGGTTTGCTGTTTTCAAAGATGAACTTCCGAGAAGAAAATCGCTCAAAGCTTTCTTTCTGCAGCCAAAATTATAACTAAATATTCTTCGAAACGTTTCTTCTTACTGTTCGCGGTGAGATATCGAGGAAAGGCTTTTTAAAGTTCTTTAAGCTCATATCAAACCTCATACTAGGTCAGATCAGTGTCTCAAATCTTAATACAAACGTGCATAAACTAGCTTCATAAACTGTGCTCGATTTCATGAAATTAGATGTAAATACAATAATTACTCAGGCTTACCATATTTCGAGATGCAGCTCCTGCAAGCTATCAAGTAAGGCCAGGATCGCTTGAGCCTTTAATTCTCTTACGCATCCAGCAAGGTGAAAAACAAAAAAGGTGCCATCCGAAATCGGATTTCCGACTTTGACAAGCAGCGCATTTCTCAACCAAAAATTCAATAAACAAGCCAGCCATGAATAACAGAAGACTGTTGATAGCAGCTGTATTTCATTTTGTACATCCAGTGGAAAAAGACAGTTAAAAACATCACAAGTTGACACAAAACTCTGTCAGCTTCGGCTGTCAAAGTAAATAAGTTGCAAGATGCTGCATAAATTTTCTGCATGAACTCACCTGTCAAATTTTGACCAATCAGAGTATAAAAGTTGGACGTGAGGCGTGACCAACGCTTGACTATGGTGAGAAAGGTGAAAAGCATTTGTCTTCCCTGCTTGCATTTTTAAATACGGTAACTGGCTGAATTTTCGCGTCCGAGGTCATTTTTAAATCAAAATATTAATAGTGCTGGGCCATAGTGACATAAACACAACATATTTCACATGATTTTAAAAAGTGAGCCCGCGATCATTTGAAAACTAGTAACTTGTCAGCGGATAACTTCAAAAAAATCCTCGACCTGGATGGGTCGACACCTGAGCCTGCGATACGGTCATGTGACACTGGTTAGCGGATACCTTGTTTTGACAGCTGTCAATTGATCACAACATTGATGTGCAATCAGTACGTTGAAAGCAATTCACGGCCTTGCTCCTAAATATCTATGCGATTTACTAACATTTAAATCGTCCTTATATAACCTTAGATCATCAGATAGTATTTTACTTTCTATGCCAGCTGCTCGATCGAAGACGTTAGGTGATAGAGCTTTTATGGTAGCAGCGCCAAGGCTCTGGAACTCTCTTCCAAAAGAACTTCGTGCGATTACTAATGTGAACAGTTTTAAGGTGCACATTAAGACTTATCTTTTTAAAACTTTATTTTATATTCAGTTCTTACTTGCATGCATATATATTCTTTTTATTTCTTATTTTTTAATGCATTATCTTTTATTTGTTTCTTTTAAAGTAATGTAGTTGTAATGCGCAGCTGATCATTCTCATGTTAAGCTGCGCACAATAAGTTCATAAATTATTATTATTATTATTATTAACAACATTTACTGTTTTGACGTTATGCTAATTTTCCCACTATAATGCCCACTATACTAGTACATTTTAGTTTGAATTTATCGCATCTTTTGAATGTAAAACATTGACAATACTCACACTGAAATGTACTAGTCATGGATATAGGTATTGCCCGTATTAATTTGGAAAAATTAAAACTACACTTTCACAAATTTCAATCCATAGCCAATTACTGGTGAAAATTTTATAGCGATCAAACTAAAAAAAAAACACCTTTACTGCGATTGAAAAATATCGGTATGGCCTCTGAAAAACTGTATCGAAACACCTTAATGTTGTTTGAAAAAGGTATTCGTGGTGGGATAACACATATTTCAAAACGATACGCAGAAGCAAATAACAAATACATGAAAGATTTTAATCCAGATAAGCCATCAAAGTTTATTCAATATCTTGATGCCAATAATCTTCACGGTTGCGCAATGTCACAGAAACTTCCTACCCATGGTTTTAAATGGTTGAAAGATTTAACAGTTGATAAAGTAAAGGAAATACTTAATAAAAGAAATATAACCAAGCGCGAGTATACATTAGAAGTTGATTTAGAATATCCAGGGAATCTTTGGGAATTACACAATGATTACCCCCTCGCACCAGAGAAGTTAAAATTTGGCAATACTGAAAAACTTGTTGGTTCCTTTTATCCAAAGAGCCACTCTGTATTACATTACAAAAATCTGAAGCAATATCTCAATCTTGGATTGAAACTAACCGCTGATAACAGAGGAATTTCATTTCATCAAACTACTTGGATGAAGCCATACATTGCAAAAAATACAGAGTTGAAAAAAGAATTGGCAAACAGGTTTGAGAAAGACTTCTTTAAACTAATGAATAATTCAGTGTTTGGAAAAACAATTGAAAACATAAGAAAGAGGCAAAAAGGAACATTGATTGACAGTCGAAAAGAAGCCCTTAAACTATCAACAAAACCACAATCTTACTGCGGTTCACATGAAAAAGACCGAGGTTTGTTCTAAAAAACCAATATATGTTGGTCAAGCAATTCTTGATCTATCAAAAACGTTAATGTTTGATTTTTATTACAATTATATAAAGCCAAAATATGGAGAAAAAGCTGAGTTGTTGTTTACAGATACCGATAGTTTGATGTGTTGCATTCAAACAGATGATTTTTATATATAAAGATATAGCGAAAGATATTAAAAGAAAATTTGATACAAGTGATTACCCTGAAAAACATCCGTCAGGAATTAAGTCAGGAGTTAACAAAAAGGTGATTGGAAAATTTAAAGGTGAAGCAGCTGGAAAGCAAATCACTCACTTTGTTGGCCTTCGCCCAAAGCTTTACAGTTTCAAACTTTCGGATAAAGAAGAATTAAAAAAAATTAAAAGGAATTAAGAAAAATGTAATTAAAAAAGAGATTTCATTTGATGATTATAAACGATGTTTGTTTTCGGGCGAAGAGCAAATGAGGACGATGAATATTATCAAAAGTGAACACCATGAAATTTACTCTATGAAAATGAATAACATTGGTCTGAGTGCAAATGATGATAAGCGGCAAATACTAGCCGATAAAGTACACACTTTGGCTCTTCGGTAAATAATCGTAAACTACGAAGCGTTACACAGACGAGCAAGTAGAGAAATACTTACATTTTCTCAAACCGGATTCAATAGAAATACAAGACCAAGAGATGAAAAAACCGGAAAAAGTTAGATGTAAAATATGTCAAGGTGATAAATTTTTTGTTAAAACAGGTCATAATATTTGTGAAAAATGTGGAATGAGCCGAGGCCATGTTCTTGGGTTTTTTGACCAAAAGGAGTACGAGCGATTTCATTTTCGACAAAAATCTATTTATCAGCAAAAATACAATTATGAAAAATAGATTGGAAATGTGTCTAATAAGTTTAAGATATTTTTAACCGAGGAAGAAAAGTACCAATTATACAAAAACCTAATGGGGATAGATAGAGATAAAATGGAAAAATTAAACAAAAAGTTTTTAGAAAGAGAATGATAAGCATTTACTATTTAATTAGAAAAATTTTACAAGAAATGGGAAATAAAAACTATAAAAAAATAGATTTTAAGATATCTCCTCAAACTCTGGAAAATTATGAAGACTGGTGGAAATACTACAAAAATTTATAATTAACAAACCCCTTTAATTGTCTAATTATAAAATAAAGATGGAAAAGTTTAAAAAAATTGAAGATATTTATGAAAGTTCAAAAGAATTCTTTTTATTTATGACCTATATAATGCATCTTGATTGATACACCCTATATCGATTTACATAAATTATTCGGCTGTTTTTCAGATTTTAAAGAAAATGTAGATTATATAACAGAAGTACTGAACTTTTAGATAATTCAATAAAAAATTTTATTGAATTAAAAAACTCCCTCACGAAAAAACCAGTAAACAATCCCGGTTAAATAACCGATTGATGCATATTCTTGCAAACGTGTGTGTGCAACCTAAATTTTTCCTCTTCCTTGTTTGTTATGTTCGTAAAACTTACTAAAAGCGAAAGAAGAGATAAGATGATTTTTTAAGATAACTGTTTTGTTTGGAAACGTAAATTAGTTAACCCATCATTTAGCCGGGAAATAACTTGATCCATTTCTATATTTTGTGAGAAATATTTTTCGTAAAGATACTTGTAAACAACACAAGATTTAATAAAATCATGATTGTAAAAATTTAAAGGGGGAAGTAACTGTTGACGTAAGATACGATACTCGATAACATCTTTCTAATAAGGATAGACTATAGTCCTTTAAATTTACGATTGTATTTCTTGGCAAACCTATCAGCCAATGGAGTCTGGTCAATTATCATTCCATCAATTAATTTCATTTTGTCAATAAACTGATTTTTATCAAATGAATCTCCTCTCAGAGCTGACCTCAATTCAACCAAAACTTTTTTATAGGTTGTAAAAGCGATTCTTGACATTTCCATCTTTTTCTTGTAATTCTTCATTTTTCTAATACTTGCTACAAGAACACCAGCCCCATTCACAGCAACAAGAACGATTGGGTTCAGTGTTATTCCACCTGTAATTATTCCAATAATCACTAAACAAATTCCAGAGACTGTAATTGTTTCATCAGGAAGTTTGAATCGTTTGTGTGATTTCTTGAAACACCAAAACATTTTGCGATAGTGTTTGTAAAGAGTTTCAGTGTCAGATTCCAACAGATTTTTATCGATGTGATTAAATTCAAATATGTCTTTCATTTATTTATAAATCTAGACATCTAATCGACATGGCCAAGTGAGGGTTCAGACAATTTCAAACAAAACCATTAGTTCAGCACTTGTTGTTGGGACGGCGAGTTTTATGTCTTCTTTTCTTAGCCATACATTTATTAAAATTCCAACGTTAAAAGTTTGTTGTATGTTAAAAACCTGATATTTATTTTTGATTCCTGCGTAAGAGTAAGATTATGTTTGTTGACTTTGTGAATTTATGCTTTCTACGAACAACCATAATTTATGACTTCAATTAGACTCACTGTAAACAAAACATTTTGTCATTTGACATTTAACAGGCGCTATTATAACTTTGGTACCGCCAAAATAAACATATTTAGCATCAGTACTACGGTTAAATTTGCCAGGAAGAGCAGAGATTAACGGTTTTAAAGAGGGAGAGTAACTAATTATATTACCCCACATGTTGATAGGAACATTCATGTTTATCTTTGTTGGATTAATGTCAAAGGCTGTGTGATAGTCGTAAACTTTATCGGGGTCAATATTACTCACACTTCCCAAAATGCCATAAGCAATTATGTAATTTCCTGTCCAGTTGTTTTGGATAAAATGCCAAATCAGTTCCAACCTGTTCAATATCAACAAGAAGGTGAAGGAAATACGGTGCAGACGCTGCTGTTTTTTTGAAATTAACTATTGCCCTGTGATAGTACATAAACTGTGGACTTTTTTTCGAGTCGACATGTCTACGAGAGAATTTTCTCAGTGAAACATTTCCAATCGTCAATTCTTGAGATGTTGTTTTGTCAATTGAAATTCTTGCTTTATGCCAAAGGTGATAAACAGTGTTTAGTATCTCAATACAAAGGGTGTAATCAACATTTAATTTCAGTCTGTAACACTGAATTCCCGTTTTGTACCTGTAACCACCTTGAGCGTTTTTTATGATTGTTGTATAAATTACCTTTTTATTATCCGAAGAAAATTGTCTTAGATGCTGATAAATCGGCATTCCTTGTTATATTAAAGCTAGTTCCACCTGTAATCAAATCAGTCCACTCCAATACATTTGTCATCAAATAATCAAACTCATTTTTTTGATAGCTTGGTTGAACTTGAGAGTGGTGCATTAAGTTATCGACGTAATCTTTGTTGGTTGCATCAGTTCCCGATGTGTAATCCATAAATAAATTTGTTATTTTATGGGAATCCATGTTTGAAACTCCTTTCATTTCTTTTGTTACGTTTCTTTTCAAGTAATCATCAAGTTGTGTTTTATGAGCTTTTTTATCGAAAGTTGAACTGCTGAAGCAGCACTTGCTTTTAGTGATAAAGCATCATCATCGTATTTCTTTGTTGTTCCATCTTTGTTAGAAGTTAGAGCTTTAAGATTGGTTATTTTTTGTTGATTCATATTGAGATTTCCTTTCATTGAAACACTGCCACCTGTTTTCAAGTAATTATCTAATTCCAATTTTGCCACGTAAATCATTCCAGCAGCAGTTTCTGAGTCACTTACGTCTTCATCAACATAGCCTTTATTTGCGCTTGGTCGATATTTGTTGGAGTTTTCACATTATAAATGAAATTATTGCCCATATCTAAATATTCAACAAGGTTTTCTTTTACTTCAAAACTCACAAGCGACTCATCATCGGCTTTTAATTGTTAAAAAGTTCTAGTTCTGACGTTCAGAATTTTATACTGATTTTTCAAATCTATGTTTTTGGTTACATCATCACTTCCTCCTCCACTGGCACTATCCAATTGCTTTTTTGTAACAGCATTATTTGGGTCAGTTCCATCAGCAACATTTGTCAGTTTTTTCCTTTTTCATGTCATAATTTCCATCTGAAGTGAAACCAATGCCCGGTGTTCCTTGAACTCCTTTTACAAATGGATGTTGATTGTTAGCATTGCTCGTTAATTATTCCCATTTTTATCAAATAGTTATATGTTTAACAATTAGGGCCTGTTTATATGGAGTGGGGGACCCCGGTCTAGTGGGGTAAGTTTCTTTTGTTTTGTGTCCCCCAGAGCGTGAAAACAAAAGAAACTTACCCCACTAGACCGGGGTCCCCCACTCCATGTAAACAGAGTCTTATTCGCCGAAGGCGAAGTTAATATTGTTGAATAATCCCCGAGACAATACTAACTTCGTCTGAGGTGAATAATTGTTTTAATATATTCACACGATTAAAAAACGATTAGTTTGATTGACGGGCGAATTCATGCGTGAACACCAAGCCGTTAACAGTTGCTACCCAATTTCTGAGAGGAAAAGTAGAGCTTTATTTGTTTCTGCCAACTCACCGTGAATGAGAAAGTTTTCTTTGTCGCTTCTTGCAAATGCTGTCAACAGCAGCTACGATCAAGGTGAGCATTGTTTATTTCCAAAGTTCTTTGCCTTGTTAACTTGCTGGCACGTACAATTTTCGAAAATATTTGCCTTCCTCTTTTCTCCATAAATTAACTTCTATTTATAGACAAAATGGTTCTTGCGAGAAAATCCCGAAATCACAAAACAGTGACAAAGCGACCTCGTTTTCCTCTGTAGAGGTAAACAAAGCTTCGAGCGCACAAAAAGTCAGCTACAGTAAACCACTTCACAATAAATCACGCTGATTAAACACCATGAAGTCTTTTCTTGCTTTGCCTTCAAAGTCATCAGCACTTGGATATTCACTGAGTGTGTTTATACTAATTAATCATAATCGACGTCCAAGGGAGGGGGTCAAATATTTCATAAAAGATTTTTGCAAATTTTTTCATTGGTTTATCGACATACAAAAATGAAAATAGTTCCCGCGTCGCTGCTTTGAATTTTTCCTTTCCAATACCAAGAAACCGGACTTGAAATATTGGTGCAAAAATTGATAGATATTTGGATTTGAGAGAATTACCTGGTTTTGATTTTGAAGAATATAGACCACGAAGAAGACGCAGACGATTTAGCGATGATAGTGATGACGAATTTTTTGATGCTAGACCTCATGAACAACCACCTCAAGAACCAGCACAACCACAACCACTAGCACAAACGTATGCGCAAACAGAAACACAAACACCGGTACAAGCATATGCGCAAACACAAACACAAACACCGGTACAAGCATATGCGCAAACACAAACACCGGCACAAGTATATGCACAAACATAAACACTGCCACTACCGCAACCACCGCAGCCACAGCCACATCCAAAACCATTAGCACCAGCACAATCGCTATCAATTCCATATCAATTTACATCAGCAATAACACGAGGGGTAAGAGGTTTATCACAAGGGGTGGCAGAATTAGCATCAGGAGTTTTAACAGAACTAGCATCGGGCACAGTATCAGGAGTAATATCGGGTGTAAGATCAGGATTAGAATCAACGGCAAGTGCGATACAATCGGCACAACGACCAAGTGCGGTACAATCATCACAACCATCGATGTTATCATAATTATCATTCTTATCATCTTCGGATATTTTTCCACAGTCACAACAGCCAAGTGCGACACAATCATCATTCTTATCATCATCGGATATATTTCCACAATCACAGTATCCAACGTGGTCACAATCAAAATTCCACCGGATGAATATACAGTATCAGAATATCCAATGTGGGCACAATCGGCACAGCCATCAATGTTATCATCATCGGATATATTTTCACAATCAGCACAAATTCACCGCCATGTATATATGTATATACACAATCACACTATCCAATGACGCCTCAAGCATCAATGCCAATGTCATCAGAAATACTGCCGGAACTGTAGCAAATCTCGAAGATCAGCAGTATTCACAGATTATACAAGATATGGCGATGGGTTATCCCTTAAAAAGTGAATTTTACGAATATAGTGTCGAAGAACTTGGAAAATTATACAAAGATATAGTAAAACAAGAAAGAGCTTTTATAGGAACAATTACTGGTATGAATAGAAAAAAAGAAAAAATACCGCAGTATCAAACAGATATTGATGTTTGGCGACATCAAGAAAATCTGTTAACTAGATACAAAAACGAAATTAAAGATTATTTAAGGTGAACTGGCCCAAAAACAGGAAGAGGTATTTTTTACTTTAACAGCGCAGAACAGCTTGTTGATAGACTTGAATTACTTGCCGTTTCCATTTTCACTGGAAACAATGGTGTGATACCCAAATTTTCTCAAATTGTACATTTGCTTAATAAGATGAAATTTCTCTCAAAAAACAGCTTAATCAACTACTAAAAAATTACGTATTCAACTCATTCATTTAGTTGGGCGAGTCCCATTACGAATATATTTTAGTTTAATTATAAAATAAAAATGTAAGAACGAGCTATTCATATTTCAGGGGGAAATAGAGAAAAAAATAGGAAAAAGTAGACCGGGCAATTTTAAAATAAAGTTTAACCCACCTCTGCCCGAAATATTAGAAGCATTGTTGAGTTTCTCAATCAACTCCCGCTTTCTCAGTCTCAATAGTTTCTGAGCCCGAGCCGTTTCACTTCCCACACCCTAGCCTGAGATCATGCCCTCTCCCTATTATCCCTTTATGTCTCTCACGGAAAGAGGGCGCTATTTTTTTTTCTCTCGCCTCTTCCTTCCTTGAAAAACAAAAAACGCCTGATCGCAGGTTACCCATACCCCACCCCACCCCCCCTTCTCCAACTGGATAATTTCCACGCTGTCCGTTTTTTAAGTAGTACACAAAAAATAAGTTTTTTGAGAAAAAAAACTTGCGTGAAATTTTTCCTGTCCGTTGTGAAAAGGGAGATAAAAATATTTTTTTCCAGCTGGGAAATCCACTGGGCACGTAAAAGTGAAGTAGTTGTACAGGAGAGTTATAGCACATTTTTGGCGGCGTGGTCCGTGACGCAAATCTTTGACAGATCATAACTTTGAGTAGGATTGACTGATGGATGAGGAATCATTCACCTCGTCAAGGGCTGTCCACTGACCAGAAAAGAGCCAAATCGGGGAGGATCGAATTTGGGGGGCGAGTTGTCTTATGGGGCAAAAAGGTTTCAGACGTAAATGCAAGGAGTGCCAAGTGGATGTAAAGTAGTTGTAAAATTAGAGTTTAAGCGCATTTTGACCATGCCCAAAAGTGGTCCGGATTTTTGGGGGCGTGGTCAAAATGCGCTAAAACTCTCATTTTCCAACTACTAGGTTTGATGTAAGCTTACAGAACTTTAAAAAGCCTTTATACATTTTCTCACCGCAAATAGAAAGAAAACGTTCCAAAGAATATTTAGTTATAATGTTGGTTGTAAAAGAAAGCTTTGAGCGATTTTATTGCCTCGAGTTCATCTTTGAAAAAAGCCAACACCTGGAAGCCGGCTTAAAACATAAACTTAAGCTTTAAGCTTGAAGACGCAGGATTTTTAGAGACCTTTTAACACTTGTCTTCGTGAATGAAAATTGCTGCCCCTGTGTATGTTTCACCGAATTATATTTCTTTTATTGATTGTTAGTAGTCTCTCTTGTAATTTTAATCGCTGTGCCGTTTGTTGTCAGTCATTCAATGAACATCGCTTTCCGGAGTACTCAAAATGCTGCGCGTTAAACCAGTAAATAAAAAAAATAAGCATCGTAAATTCTTCAGTATGTTGGAGCGTAACTCTATTAATGTTCATTCAAACACTCGACCACAGCTCTAACTGCAAAAGTGAGAACCGGCTGGCCGTACAGGTGATTTGGGAAATTTTTTAACAGTTTAGCTAAAAGCCCAAGAGTGCTTCGTTCGTCCTCAATATTGAATGAGTGCAATTTGTATTGCAAAATAGTGAAATACTGCATTCTGTCCGAGGTCTGTATGATAAAAACAGTGCCTCATAGTACTGTTTCACCTCAGATGTGATGTATAAATGGTACAAAAGGTTGGTTTACACGCACCCTGATTGGTTGGCAAGATTTTGTAAAGTCAACTTGTCGAAGGCAAAAAGATCGGCCTGATTTTTTTTTCCAGGCCTTGTTAATCTACGGTGATCAAGAGCCATTATGGCTCTTAAATGTGATCGAAGATGATTGCCAGTTTTTGGGTGTACATGTGAGGCTATCAACTCGCTGTAAGAACTGGTTCACTCTTAGGCTTTTTGCAAATTATTTTTTTTCTAATATATAGATTTAGCCAGGGCTAAAAGCGAAGCTCCCATTAATAAATTTATATTTTAAATCAAACAATAAACTTGTAATCCACAAATCAGTTAATTTAAGGGAACATTCATTTGACTTTTGAGGGAAAGGATAAGTTATTTTAGAGTGAAACATCTTACATCGAGTTGATAGCCTAAATATATGTACACCCAAAAAATAGCAAACATCTTCTATCACATTCAAGAGCCATAATGGCTCTTGATCACAGTAGATTAGGCCTCGACAACAAATTCTTGGAAAACAAATCAGGCCGCATTTTTTTGCGTTCGACAGGTTTACTTTACAAATTCTTGCCAACAAATCTGAGGGTGTGTAAACCAACTTTTTATACCTTTTATACATCACATCTGAGGTGAAAAAGTACTTTTTATCATACAGACCTCGGACAGAATACGGCATTTCACAATTTTTCAATGTTCAGGACGATCAATCGTGGGCTTTTAGCGAAACCGTTCAAAAAATTTCTAAAATCACTCATACGGCCAGCCGGTTCTCATTTTTAGTGCGAGCTGTCAGTGTGGTCAAGTGTTTGAATGAACTTTAATGGAGATACGCTTCAACATAATAACGAATTTATTATCATTATTTTTTGTTATTTAATGGTTCCAGTTATAACGATGAGTAATCTTATAAAGCGTTTGATACGCGCGACATTTCTAAGTACTCCTGCAAGCGATGTTCATGAACGATGAAAACAAACACCACAGGCAAGCGATTAAAATTGCAAGAGAGACTACTAACAATCAATAAGAGAAATATAATTCCGTAAAACATTTACAGAGACAACAATTTTCATTCACGAAGACAAGTATTAAAGTGTCTCTAAAAATTCTGAGTGTTTAAGCTTAAAGCTTAAGCTTAAGTTTATTTTGTTTTACTTTCAGCCGGCCTCCCGGTGTTTGTTTTTTTTCAAAGATGAACTCCTCGAAACAAGAAAATCACTCAAAGTTTTCTTTCTACAGACAAATTTATAACTAAATATTCTTCGGAACGGTTTTTTTTTTCTATTTGCCGTGAGGAAATATATCTGAAGGCCATTTAAAGTTCTGTAAGCTTATATCAAACCTGATACTAGATCAGATCATTGACTCAAATCTCAACAAACGTGCAAAAACTTGCCGCATAAACTGTGCTCGACTTCATGAAATTAGATATAACAAAAACAAACATCAAATACAATAATTACTCAGGCTTACCATTCGAGATTCAGTTCCTGAAAGATATCAAGGAAGGCCATAGTTGCTTGGGACGTTTAAACCCTCTTACCCATTGAGCAAGGTGAAAGACGAAAACGATGCCATCCGAAATCGGATTACTCAATTTTGACAAGCGACGCATTTCTCAACCAAAAACCTAATAAACAAACTAGTCATGGATAACAGAAGACTCTTGATAGCAGCTGTATTTCATTTTGTACATCCAGTGGAAAAAGATTTAGACAGTTAAAAACATTACAAGTTGACACAAAACTCTGTCAGCTTTTGCTGTCAAAGTAAACAATTTTCAAGATGCTGCACAAATTTTCCGCATGAACTCACCTGTCACATTTTGACCAATCAGAGTACAAAAATTGGACGTAGAGCGTGACCAACGCGTGACCATGGTAAGAAAAGGTCTTCCCCGCCTTTATTTTTAAAAAAGTGGCTGAATTTTCGCGTCCGAGGTCAGTTTGAAATTAAAATCTTGACAGTGTGGGGCCATAGTGACATAAACACTTCATATGAATACAAATACTTCATATGAATCATTGGAAAAAATAGACTTGAGCCTGCGATCATTTGAAACTGGTAATTTGTCGGCGGATAACTTCAAAAAAGTACTCGACATCGATGGGTTGACACTTGAGCCCGCGGTACGGTCAGGTGATACTGGTCAGCGGATATCCTGTTTTGACAGCTGTCAATTGATCACAATATTGATGTGCAATTAGTTTTCTATTGGGCTCCCAAACTAGCTAGAAAGTGTGAGAGTAAACATTGGTTTCCCTGTGGTGCGGACGGACGGTCGGGTGTACGGTCACGTGATTACCAAATTTTCTCGGATGGGTAGATTACCACATTTCCTTAGCTATGGGGCTCCGTTCACTCGCGCGCTTCGCGCGCGGGTGGAGCTCCGCTAAAATCACTTAGCCTTTCCCTCAAAAGTCACATGAATGTGCTCCACAGTTAACTGAGTTGTGGAAGTTTATTGTTTGATTTCAATTATAAATTTATTAATGGGAGCCTCGCTTTTAGCCCTGGCTAAATCTATGTATTATTTAGCTACAAGGCTCCTGTAGCTACATAATCATTTCGCAGAATAATAAATTAGTGAAAAAAGAAACTAATGGAAACAAAACAATCATTAATAGATAAGAACACCTAACAGTAGTATAAACACAGGTAGGATATTTTATTATTATTATTGTTTTTTTAATCAATAACACTATGTTTTAATAGACAGGTTAGCATAATAGGGATCACATTACAAGTCATGTCATGAACTGTTGTCACTAACTCCAGAATTTAAAAAAAAAATGTTTTAATAGTCTGTGTCAATATTCCAGGGGCACCCAGCAACCGAATGTTTCCAAATACGCCAGAAGTGTCTCAAATGGTTCTCTCTGTGCTGTAGAAGCATGTTTGGTTACGTAACCACTCCAGAAAATACCATAACATACCATAATGCTCTTTGTTTGTTACCCCGAAATTTTGCATAAGCATTGTCTTCAGTTTCTCTTGAGGCCATTTTAACTCCCAAGAGACACTGAAGACAATGCTTATGCAAAATTCTAGGGTGACAAACAAAGAGCATTATGGTATGTTATGATGTTTTCTGGAGTGGTCAATTTGGAGTTGCCCGAAAAACTATTTACCTGTTCGGATGTCTTAGGCGAACTTTGGTCGTCACGAAAGTTTTAGGGGGCTTTTTCGTCTCATCCGGAAATGTTAGCTCCCCTTATGGGTCCGGTCGAAAGAACGAGGACACGAAGTAGCCTTGCTTTCATTAGAAAATTTAAGGGGACGTTTTGTCTTTACACCGACAGTTTTGGGAGACCTTCTTTTACCAAAAATCGCAATATCTTGGTATTAAAATGTGACTAACATAAACGGTCCGAAAATCGTAGTTAAGCTATTAGAAAATGTCTGAATAGTTTAGACAAATGGAACGGTTATCCAGAAAGTTTTAGCTTTTCACAAGCTTAAGAAATTTCTAGACAGTATTTGCTCCTTCGAACAGTTATGTTACAGAAAAAAGTCGCTAGGTGCCACTGATGTTGTTCAAAGAACTAGTATAAAAAACCGGGTAAGCTGACGAATTACAACTCGGCTGAGGAAATTTTTATGACACAATCAATTTTATTGAAATGAAATTTCTTTCTCCTTGAAAGGTATAAGACTATCTTTAAGTTTTCCATTTTACCCATTCTCTCCACTTCACTGATGGTTTCCCTTACAATCCAGCCCAATTGTTTGTTTTCACTGCCAGAAACGAAAACACCAATTGCCATTTCGTTTCCTCGGGATAAGCCATTTTAATATCTTGGAAATGAAGGTTGATGCCTTTTCGCAAAGACAGCAGTTCCTGCCTTTTGGCAACTCTTTTAGCAGAGAGCTATACTTCATTTAAGTTAATGAACAAGAATACTCTCCTTCATCGGCTTTGTCTAGCAAACTCATAAGAGTTGTCAGTGATGAATCTTCCCTGCGTTGCGTTTTTACAAAAATGACAGCCAGCTCAGCCGTGTTGTACGTGTTTTTATGTCATGTACGCTACATTGAAGCTTCCTACCTAAAACTTCTTGCAGGTGGACTGGGATCAACAAGTCTTTTAATAGAGAGTTAACTGTTTTACCCTATTTCAACACATACAAGGTTGCAAGGTTATAATAGTAATAATAATAATTTAAACATATTTATACGGGATTGCTGCATCTGTTTTTAGAAAAAACTGCTATCAATGCAGGTCCTGTAAAAAATTAAAAATAATTCAAAAAAGATTAAAGATATGGATAAAGATCAAATTACAATATTATAAAATAGTTACACTAAACGGAAGATTCGAATACTTATAAATTCTAAGAATTATTAAAAATTTTTGCACCTTAGTAGAAAAAAGCGCGCTTGGTTCCATTTAAGTTACCTTTTTTTTTACCTATAATAGAGAGGTTCCAAGCCCAGTTTGGTCATAATTTGATCAGTTGCTAGTTTTGAGGTAGCTTTGAAGTAGACGATCCTCGCTGCTCGTCTTTCTAGTCGTTCAATCTTGTCACTGTTTCCTTGTCCGCATTCATGCCACACAGCATCACAATAATCTAGAACCGGGAGGACCATGGCTTTATAGAGTTAAAAGGCTAAAAGGCTTTAGCTTAGCTTGCCTGCATGTGATATATTTCGAAACTTCTCGATTTAACATCAAAATATTTGTATGAGTTCTCTTCCTTTTCTTCAGAAGTTTTCCCGTCCATCTTGAAAAATTACCCAGAATACATATCGAGGACAATGGGCTGAGCGAGGGGGCCCTGGCAAAGACACGAGTTACCAGTATCTTGTGGGTAGTTTTAAAGATGGAGAACGAAGTCGGCTATCAATGCAAAAATTGTACCTTTAGCAATCCTATATTCTGTTAAGAGCTAAATGTAACAAGTCTTTATGAAGCATGGATTATGGTTGCCAGCCTGACTACAATGTGAGCCATACAGGATGTCACGTTGAACAAATGTACAGATCAATCAATCAATCAATCAATCAACTTTATTTAAACACGGTAAATGGCTCAGCAAGCTGGTTTTCAGACATGCCGTGTGATAATTACAATTTATAAAAATTAAGACTAGTGATTAACTAACAATACAATATAACAGCAAGAAATAAGTATTAGAAATAAGATAAAAACGTGATAAAAGTTATATCCTAAGATATGGCGAGTTTAAAGCTAGTAAGATCCCCCATCTCACGTGTTTCATTTGACAGTTGGTTCCAAGCCATTGCACCCCGATAAGAAAATGAGCGCTTGAGAAAATTTGTTTTAGGTAGTGGTAGTTGGAGATCATAGTCAGCATCTTCTAATACCAGGCAACTTTAAAAGACGTATGGACTGCAATCATTATGTAGGTTATTTAAAGAATGCTGCCTACGTCCAAAGATTTCATTGATGATTGTCAGCTGGAATCCTCATTAAGCTTCATCAGATTATAAGATGATTTCTATGCCACTACTCTTCATTATCATAAACAGCTTTCATGCATATATTTGCGAAGCGGCCGGTGTAAAACGCAGACTGCGTACTTCAGACTGCAGACTGTGGACCAAGGGTAAAATGCAGACTGTGTGTAAAATGCAGACTGCAGACTAAGAGTAAACCGCAGACTAGGTGTAAAATGCAGAATGAAGACTGTAGACTTAAAAAACATTTGTGCTCGTTCCTATCCAAATAGGTGAAATAGCTAGCCGGTACCCTACTTACTAGTCGAAGTACATCGCACATCGCCAGAGGTTTCGATGAACATCCGAAAAGCTTAAGCCTGCGTTCCTTGATTTGCAATACTTTCATAGAAAGTCATCCAAATTTCCTGCATAGCATCTTTCTTTCTGAACAGTATTTTGGGTCAGCAGCTTTTATTTAAGCGTAAATATCGTGGTGTTGTACCAATTCACGGCCACGTGTATCGAAAACTTCGCGTCTAAAGTTGAGGCGTGAGGTCTCTCGAACGGAAAAAAGGTTCAAGATGGCGATTATGTTTTCGGGTCGTCGGCAACGTTTCAGAGAAGAAAGGAATGGATTTGTGAAAGCAGATTTCGTCAAGGAAGACAGTATTCGTTTACATGTATTCGCGGGATTTTTTTGCCCTTAAACCCTTCCACGACCACAGTCTATGCTCGGTCTGCATTTTGGCCCAGCTTGCCTTTTATTCTCAGTCTGCAGTCTGCGCATTTTACACAGACTGCATTTTACCCCTGTTCCGCAGTCCGCAGTCTTCGTTTTAAACCGAGCTATTTGCGTGGTAATTTAATTGCCCACTACAAGCAAACTTTTTTGTAAATCAGCAGCCTGCTTAAAACTAAAAATTTACTTTTCTGTTATTACGTTTTTGTAATTCTTTGTCTCGCTTAGAAGTATAAGACTAAAATTAACTATTTTATGAAAACGTTTTCGTGGATTCACTCTTTGTTCTTTCAGTTAATGTCACTTATTTTGTGGACCAAAATACTAACAATCAATGTGGTATCTTTAAGACCCTGTGACCCCATGCCTCTGGAATTTCTGCCGTGCGTAGCATTGTAGTCTTTTCTTTCATTGACAGCCCAGTTGTGACTCCATGAGGCATGACAATGTTAAGTAAGAAAAACCTCATCCAATCTTTAGTGGTAAAATACCCTTACCACAGAGGCTATTTGAAATTGCAGTAGGATACGACTGGTCAATAACATTTTTTTAAAGGTAAAGACCCTCTTTTCCTTACAAATGACTATCTTTTAGACTTTTGAAATCCATATTCATTGGCGTCTTCCCTTTGTGGAGTAATTGTGAAATTACACTGAGAGGATATTAAAATTGGTATCCACTTGGCAGTGGCGAGATTGGACGAGTTTGTGCTAAGGCGTGATAAGGAAAGTTGAACATAATCTCAAGTTGCAAGTTAGGGCGAGTTAAGGTCCCAGAGTAGGCCGAGATCATACAGAGGCTTAAGCAAACCCTCTAATCTTTTTTTACCGTTTGCTTTCGTTTTCCCGAGTTTTATGTCCCTGACAGCCTGGGTAAAAATTTGACTTTGCTTAATTTATACAGGTTTTCAAGGTTCCCGATTCATCATCAGCTGAAAATCAAGATAGCATTCTAGAATGTTTCTGTGGTTTTGACGTGTTTTCGTTACCTCCTCCCACTGTTGACAAAAAACTGATGAAGAACATCAGGGATAATAAAAGTCAGATGGAGCCTTTTTTCCAAGAATTAGATCAATTTAGAGGGTCGCTGGAAGAAATTTTGCACCCTAAAAAGAGCTTTAATGAAGGAGAGCTGGTTACTGGAGAAGGTACAGATTTTTTCGTTATTTGAGCAGAGCATAGGACACCGGTCTCATCTACAATAGCAATTATTTGTATGATATGTAAATTTGTTGTCGATATTAGTTTCTTTCCCCACATAGGAAAAGAAAGGGAGGTCTTAATGTTCTTTTATGCTTCATGTTCCTTTACATATTACGAAAGTTATTGATGTTGGCGGAGTCTCGCTTTGGGTGAGCTCTGTTTGCTGGGACACAAAATAATCACAAACCCATTATGGGATATTTTGGCCACGGGAGTGGCCGTTTATTAAATTAAAGCATATAAAGCTGGGAAAACGAGATACACAAGAACATTATCCCAGCAAAGGTGAGGGCACACCCGCCACTCCCTAGGGTAAAATAAAGCTAACGGGAGGGAAGGGAGGGAAAAATGTTTCTGCCTGTCTTGTAATGCGAGGAAGGAGGCCTTGTGCCTCGCTTCTGTGACTTACATGACCCGTGACATAAATGACACTTTCGTGACAAATCACCCGGATGACAGGAAACCCTCCTTTGCTGATAGCTGGAGAAATACAATAATGATCAGTCACATTAAGCATAAAACCATTTATTTCTTTCAGAAATAAATCTCATTTATGCTTCATGTTCCTTTACATATTACGAAAGTTATTGATGTTGGCGGAGTCTCACTTTGGGTGAGCTCTGTTTGCTGGGACACAAAATAATCACAAACCCATTATGGGATATTTTGGCCACGGGAGTGGCCGTTTATTAAATTAAAGCATATAAAGCTGGGAAAACTAGATACACAAGAACATTATCCCAGCAAAGGTGAGGGCACACCCGCCACAGCCCAGAGCAAGGAACGAGTGAAAGGGCCGCCCCACCCGAGGCCAAAGCAAGACGACCGCCAACAGAAACTACTGGTACCTACAAATCAAAATGTACAATGGAAAAAGGTGTGCGCCGCCTGATACGAAAACCCGAAAAACCACATGGGAAAAACTGGGAACGTATCCCCCAACCAATGCAGTCACACAAAACCTCTGGGGGTTAAAGGTAAGAAAGATACCACATGAAAAATAGAAAGGGTCAATGTGCGAGAGCTGAGATGAATATACGTGTACACCTTACAACAATAGAGTCAACTAGTGCCATAACGGCTCATGTGTGTCCATAGCAATCAGACATTGTATACATTCTTTGTCATTGTCACTTACAGCTTAGTTCCACCAGTTTAGTTCAGTGGAGGTTATGCACATAAACATATAGTAATAGAATGGTAAGGCTGTTTACAAAGCCCTGCTTACTGAAATGGATCAGTGTAACCAACAGAAATGTACAAGTTTGAATGAATGTGAGGGGTGTAAGGCCCTTGCTCACACTGTCATTGTATCTGACACAGATCAAAAGGTGTGAATCACTTAAGTTAACTAACAGTTTAAAAGTGAAAATGAATGAGATAACTGTATGGCCCTTGTTCACACAGCCATCATAAATTGCACTTATTCACTAAGCACTGGACACTAGATGGGAATAAAATAGCCTACATAAGCAAATGAGTTTTAAGTCATGTTCTCCTAAGTCTTGGATACAGAAGTGGATTGATGTAACCAACAGAAATGGGCTACTGTAGCTAGAATAAAGGAAATGGCTGCATAGCCTGTCAGCTCACACAGTCAACTTATAATATCGGCCTCACTAATGCCACATCGATACGAAGCTCAAACCTGTTTAAAAGCTGTAAAGTTAAACCATGTTGAAATAATTAGAAGTGAAAATTAATCGGTAAGATGGCTGTATGGCCCCTGCCCACACAGTAAACATGAATTTAAATAATAACAATTTACTCTAAATTGTCATAGCTCAGTGACATAATGGACGGATTAAATTTGGAAATCTGTGATATGGCTGTATGGCCCCTGCTCACACAGTCATGCAAAATTATACTTATCAAGAGTCTGAAATAGCTAACTGATGTAGCTGATTACAATAAATCTGTGCGATGGCTGTATGTCCCCTGCTCACACAGTCACCCTGAATGATACTAATAAAAAGTCTGACGTAACTCACTGATGTAACTGATTCAAATGAAAATCTGTGAGATGGCTG
>OZ037777.1:16330676-16393176 GCA_964035525.1 Porites cylindrica
ATGTAGCTGAATCTCTTCCTTTTTGAGGAAGAGACATGAAAATTTGGTGGCGAGCGGTGGGGAGGGGGCTGTTTTGGCCACTCAAAAATTCAAAATTTCACTAGTGCTTTCCATTTTGACTCTTCACTTTGTGTATTTGACCCAGATATTTAGGTCAAATTATACCTTTATTTGCACCATAACAGCAATTTTTAATGAGGCTGAATTTGCCAATATAATAGAGTTACAAAGAAGTTTTTAGTGACACGTGATGAGTCCCAGATTATCAGCGTGATGTGTGATCGGGCTGAAATTAGCTACGTGAGGTGTGATTAGGCACAGCAGGGTGCTACGTGATTTTCCTTTCAAATTTCTGTGATGATTGTTGAGACTAGAAGTAGTGGCATAAAAAAACCGATAGTCATGACATCTTTTGCTGGTCCTTTTCCAGATCTCCTGTCAAAATCGTATTATGACTTTTATTCTCATTTTAGTAGATACTGGTGGCCAAGGAGGCACTCCCATATTTGGCCTAGTTGGGTATGTACCGCTGACCAGGGTATGGTGTGCAGAGTCCTGAGTCTTAATCAGGGTATACAATCTCACTTTAGCGTCTTGAACAGGGTGTCTTTTTGGACAGGAAGAGAGTGTGAAGTTTGGTGATGCGTGTTCTGTATAAGTGATACCAACTATGTGCTTCCAAAACACCTATGTGCGAAATGAATCAGGGTCGGGAAAGTAAATCCCTTGTCTAAAACAGGGCGGGCAGATCATTAAAAAGAAAAAAACAAGTTCAGGATTTGAACGGCTTTGGTGGCACACCGCTAACTAAACTTTCCTTGGGTGCCCCCAGGACTGGTGGACTGTTAATTGATATTTGAACAACATCGGATTTCATTTTAAGAGAACCCATTTTTTCCTGATTGAACTGTTATCGCGTAATCCTACCCAAACAGGACGCCAAAAACAAGTCATTAGAGCTGACGCATGCAACCGGTTGAGATATTGCGATGTACTTCGTTTTCACCTCATTTACGTGATTTTTAATATTTGGATTTTATCACACCACTACACTCGTTACATCCGATACACTCGGCACAGCCGGTACACTGGGTAGAGTCGGTACAATCGTTCTTCTGGTATACTAACAGCAATAGTCGCTGTCGAAGGAGGATTCTTTGTGAAGGCACACAATACCTGTTCTGGTGATACTGAAGACACCCGCAAAACAGAATAATCCCAAGATAAGGGGATAAGTTTGGTTGGCATGCTTGTGTGAGAAAATGGTGGAAGGTCTTGATATTTCTGGCTCCGACGACGAAGCCGTTTGGGAGCCAGACACCGAGTTATACCCGCTTAAACTTGATGGTTCTGATTGGCAATACCTCCAGCTGAACGGAGAGCAGTTAATATGGACAAGCGACTTAGAATCCTTGAAGCATTTTGTTGAAAATTGTCTTCAGCAGCAAGGAAAGTGGTCGTCGCCCGGCGGAAATAATAAGCAATTCAAAAGTTGCAATGATAAGCTTGTTACAACCTGTACTTCAAGAAACAACTTATTCTTGTTTTCCAAGGACAAGATGGTCCGTTTTCAAAAGAAAAAATTGTTCAGACTGGTTCAGGACAAGCCGGAGATGACAACCGATTCGCCGAATCGATCCACAAGCCAAAATGAAAACCAACAGACAACGGATAATGGAGCGGACTCGGGATCAGAAAATTCTTTATTTGCCGAACTGAGAGACATAAAATACAGCCTGACGGTATTAAAGAAGCCGGTCGATGATAATACAAGTTCCTTATCGAGATATCCACAAAATCAAGAAAATATTGGCAACGAAGAGCTTATGAAACAGAAAGGAAGGTTTGAAAAGCTACAGGCGGCATTATACAACAAAGATAAAGAAATTAATGCGCTGAAAATGAAAATTATGTCTCTTGAGACCCGTGCATGGTCCGCGGAACAGGAAAACGACTCCCTAAAATTGGCATTAAAGCTTATTTTGCAGGAAATGAGCGTAGGAGAGCGTCAACAACAGAGGAATCAGAGTTACGAGGTAACTTCCCCTCAAGGAAACTCAAAGAGTGATAATGCCAGTCTAATGAGAGCTCTAATCCTGAAAACGAATGGCAAGCCGTTGACGCGAAAAAGAGAAAGAAAAAGAACAAAACACGGAGAAGGAAGATCAATGAAGCACAGTCCAACGCCCATGATGACATGGAAAATTCCACGCCAGCAAACGAAAGTACTACCTTGTTGATTGGAGACTCTATGATAAGGAATATCCAAGGTACACGTTTAGGAAAAGCCGTTGGTCATCGGGTGGTGGTTAAATCGTTCTCCGGTGCCACCACCAAAGCTATGAAGGATTACCTTAAACCTAATTTGGAGTTTTCACTGGACCAGGTGATTCTGCATGTGGGCGCTAATGATCTCAAAAGTAAAGAACCACAACAAGTTGCCGGCTCAGAGGTAGATCTCGCCAAACAAATTGAAAACTCATCCGATGCCACAGTAATTATATCTGAGCTCGTGTCAAGAAGAGAGGGATTCAATGAAGCCGTGAAAACAGTTAATAAACAACTGAAGTTCTACTGCCGGCAGAATGGATGGAAATTTATCCAGCATCAAAACATCTCCCAAAAGGAACTTAACAGGGGCGGACTACATCTTAATTTCAAAGGTAATCAACAGTTTTTTAAGAACTTTCAGATGAGTTTAGGTTGAAATGATGCGCTATCCACCGATGCCGTGCCTATTCAATGTACAAAACGCAATACTGAGGAATCTCATGAGCCTACCTCAGCGTTGCCATCTCAACGAGGTTTTAAATTAGCCTCTTTAAATATCAATAAATTAATCACACACATAGATCAACTAACAATTCTTCTAGCGCACAACGAAATAGATATTTTATCGATTAATGAAACTAAGCTCAAAGAAACTATTAGCGACAATGAGGTCAACATCTCTGGCTATGATATAATTCGACGGGATAGAATTACAAACGGTGGAGGAGGAGTGTGCTTCTATGTGAAAAGTTCAATAAATTTTACCATACGAAATGATTTAAACATGGACACTCTTGAAAATCTATGTCTGGAAATTCAAAAACCTAGATCTAAACCGTTTGTTGTTGCCACGTGGTATAGACCACCTGATTCTCCTATTGGTATTTTTTCACCTTTCGAAACTTTAATTGGGAAACTCGATTCCGAAAATATTGAATATTTTCTGATGGGAGACCTTAACTGCGACATGATTGCTACTCGATATGACAATAATACATGTTCTGCAACTTTGATTGATGTAATCTATACTAGTTGTCCAGATAAAGTTGTGTGTTCGGGGGTTCGTCAAATCATAACCTACAGAAACTTTGGAAAATTTAATCGAATAAATTTTCGGAACGATATTGCATCTCATTGTTGGGATCACATATACAATTCAACTGATCCCAATGAAATGTGGCTACAATGGAAATGCTCGTTTCTATCTATAGCTATTGTTAACAAGCATGCTCCCTTGAGAACAATGCGTGCTCGCACGCGTTGTTCCCCATGGATTACATCTGAGCTTAAGAAACGAATGCATGCAATGAATGCAAATGAATGAATGCAAATGTGCTTAACTCCTGCTACGCGTCACTTTATGCAGACGACACTGTAATTTATTGCTATGGTACATCCTCAAAGGAGTTGAGTGATAAGTTAAATAACGATCTTCTGGGTATGGCGAAAGGGCTTCATGATCACAAACTGACTTTAAATTTGGACAAAACTAAATGCATGCTTATCGGTAGTAATAGGAAACGCGAAAGCAAAGTAGATTTGACTGTTTCAATTTTAGATCATAGTATAAGTAATGTTCGCAGCTTTAAATACCTCGGTATACATATATCTTCGGATTTCACATGGACTGATCATATTGAACACCTAACTGGGAAAATCAATCAGAGGCTTGGGCTTCTCAAGCGTATAAAGCATTTATTGCCTTTCAGGGCGCGTCTACTTTTCCATAAAAGTCTTGTTATGCCCCTTTTTGAATATGCTGATCTAGTATGGGGCGATAAACATAATATTACCCTTATGTCTAGTTTGCAAGTTTTGCAAAATAAGGCCGCTAAAGTTATTTTAAATAGACCATTGTACTCATCCTCCACTGAGGCATTAGCCGTTCTCAAGTGGCTGCCTCTAGAGAAAAGGCGATTTCAAAGAAGGTGTGTACACGTATACAAATGCATCAATGGCCTAATTAATCACGCTATGGACTTGATTAGACAAGACGTACTTCATAGGCATAATACACGTAACAAAGGCAATTTTAGATTACCACGTGTCAAAAGAAATTGGGGGAAGCAAAGAACACAATATCATGCCGTTTCCGATTTCAATTCCCTCAGTCAGACGATCAAAGACTCAAGGAATGTAAATAATTTTAAACGTAATGTTATAAAGTTTTTAATATAGCTACTTACGCTTAATTTTTACTCATACTTATTTTTAATTTTTTATGCATTTTTTGTATCTTTTTAATCCCTTTGCAATTTTATCGCTTTTTTTGTTTTTATAATATATATCTAGTTTTGAGGTCCTTTTTGAAAACCATATCTGTTATGAAAAAGTTTCCTCAATACAGATGATTATTACTAAGATCGGGATATTCTAAAGATTAAAGCAAGTAAATCAAATGATTCAAATGACTGGTCACTTTTTAAAAAACAACGCAATATAGTAAATAGCGAAATCAGAGTAACCAAGCAAGCCTATTATCAAAATAGTTTTAACAAGCATACGGGCGATTCTAAAAAGACCTGGCAGACTATCAATGAACTTACTTCGCGAAAATCTGGGAAAGAATCGGTGACATCTCTGAAAGTAAATGGAGTATCAATAACAAATCCAACTGTGCTGTCGAACCAATTTAATAATCACTTTGCTACTATCGGTCCAGAACTTGCTAGCAATATTGATTCCTCAAATAGTGATGGTTATCAAAAGTACCTCACTGGCACAGATAGACGGTTTCAGCTCCATCCGACCAGTACAAATAAAGTTCTCTCACTTTTGAATCGTCTAAATAAGTCAAAGGCAGCTGGCCTTAACAAGATATCTGCTAGGCTTATTCGGGAATGTGCAAATCTCATTTGCATTCCTATCCGTGATATTTTTAACCAGTCAATAAGTCAAGGCATATTTCCGGATGACTGGAAATGGGCAAAGGTCACCCCACTTTTTAAACATGGCGATCGGGACGACTTAAATAATTATCGTCCAATTTCGGTGATCTAAGTTATGGCCAAGGTCTTTGAAAGAATCGTCTATGATCAATTATATGCCTACCTAGAAGAGCACAATATAATCTGTAAATATCAATCAGGCTTTCGTGCCATTCACCCAACTGTCACGGCTCTCCTTGGGGCCACGGACACTTGGGCGTACAATATTGACCGCGGTAAAATCAACGCCGTTGTTTTGTTAGATCTCAAAAAGGCCTTCGACCCAGTTGACCTTGAGATCCTTTTATCAAAATTAAGCAATTACGGCATATATGGTAACGCGCACCAATGGTTTAAGTCATATTTAGAGAATCGTACTCAAATGTGCTCCATCAACGGATCGCTCTCTCAAAGCTGTTTGTTAAGTTGTGGTGTTCCCCAGGGGACAATTTTAGGTCTACTACTATTTCCGTTATATATCAACGATCTTCCAAACTGTCTTTCAAATTGTGAGCCGAGGATGTACGCTGATGACACCCACCTTACATACGCAGGTGATAATGCAGACAATATTCAGTTGCATCTAAATCAAGATTTAGAAAATGTTCACAATTGGCTGAGAGCAAATAAACTTACTCTAAATATGACTAAAACCGAATTTATGCTTATCGGATCTAGGCAGTGACTAAGTACTCTCACAGAGTCCCCGACATTTGCAATTAATGGTTTTCAAGTTAGCAAGGTCACTACTGCAAAATCACTTGGAGTGACCATCGATAACAGACTTGATTGGAGTGGCCATATCGAGAAAGTAACAAAGAAAGTCGCTTCTGGTATTGGGGCCATAAAACGAATAAGGCACCTTGTCCCTCAGGCGAACTTACAACTAATATATCAAGCTTTAATACAGCCACACTTTGATTATTGCAAACATTGTTTGGGGAAGCTGTGGGATAACCTTACGGAATAAGGTTCAAAAGCTACAAAACAGAGCAGCCCGTGTTTTGACCTACTCAAGCTATGACGTAGATGCTGGTCACCTTTTCAAACTTCTAGGGTGGAAAAACCTAGCTTGCCAGCAACAAATTCAAAGAGCTACGATGGTTTACAGGTCTCTACACGGGTTGGCTCCAAACTATCTTAGTTCTAAATTTGAAAGGCGAGAAGTCGCATATAACCTAAGGGACTCTGAAAATAAACTCAATGTTCCATTACCGCGCACAAACTATTACAGCTTCAGCTATAGTGGCGCCATTCTCTGGAACAGTCTCCCTTGTAACTTAAGGGAAGCAGAGTCCCTTGGGAAATTTAAACGACTACTCAAAGAACTGTAAGGCACGGCATTCGTGGAAAGCAGCTTTTTTATTTAAATATTTTTATTATATTAGTATTAGGCATTTTTAAAGCTCACGAATTTTGTACCGTGGATAAATAAAGATTATCTATCTATCTATCTATCTATCTATCTATCTATCTATCAAGTAGTCTTACCACTGATGGGAAATACTAATTAATGCCTTCATGACAATATGTTTTGTGAAAAAGAGTTCTAGCGAGCTAGCCAATCAAACAGCCGCTTTAGATCGGTGCTGGACGGCCCCTCCCAATGCAATTTTTGGCCCAAATTTGTGTTTGATTATGGCAGGTTCATGTGATTATCACATTATAATTACCATTTAATATGAACAGCAACATGATATCAGCAGAAGAATAACATATGACTTCCATCTCCGACTACTGGTACAATTGTTGCCAATATGCTACTACAAAATTCAATGTCACACTCCTGTTGTTGGTTCCCTGCAGGAATCAATCTTGGAAAATTCATTCTAAAATTAATACACTTTAACTTTCTGTAGACATCCTCCTCCAAAACATCTGCTGAGTACAAAAAATGCATGTCTTTTCCACAAAATCTAGGCAAGGCAAGATTTATTGCAGGTTCAAGTTCATGCACTACAACTAGGCTCTCTGAATTAATTACTGAGTGTCTTAAACTTAATAGTCGGCAGCCACTGCACCGCTAACTGCAAGACGATTCGCGAGAGGACAGGTGTTAACTGCATGTGGATCATCAATAATTCGTTGGGCGTTATCCGTGCACTGGAGTAAAAGCAGCTTTCCCTAGATCATGTGAGTACTTGGGACTTTTCTACTCTTTTTACTAGCCTTCCACACGGCCAGCTTAAAAGCAACTCCATGATCTTTTGGAAAGAGTTTTTAATACTAAAGGAAAAAGCGTCACTTCCACCAATAATTTTCGCACCTTCTGGAGGACTGATAGGACGTCAACGAGGTACACGTACTTCTCCTGTTGAGAATTGGCTTTCTTATTGACAACATCTGCGTTCGCTTTGGAAGCTCTATTTTCCGGCAGGTTATTGGTATACCAATGGGCACCAACAGTGCACCTTTGTTGGCTGATCTCTTCCTTCATACCATCGAATACCATTTCATGGTCAAAACAATGAAACAGGGCATTGCAAAAGCCATCCAGCTGAGCAATTCCTTTCGGTACATCGACGATTTATTCAGTATTAACAATGTGGACTTTGGAAATTACATCAGCGCAATTTACCCCGTCGGAATTGGAACTTAAGCACACTTGCACATCATCTACTGAAGTGTGTTATTTCGACACGAATATCAAGACTGGCGGCATAAACACACCTTTCTGTATCAGCATCTACGATAAGAGAGGTCACTTTGTATTCCGGATTGTCAACTTTCCTCATTTGGACAGCAACATTCCCGCCAATCCAGCTTACGGTGTTTGTATATCCCAACTGCAGTGGTGAATTAGTCTAGAATTTGCACATCCAAAGTTGACTTCATAAATAGACTCCGTGGACTTTCATTACGTCTCAGACAACAAGGCTTGGAAACCAATCTACTTCGGAAATCATTTAATAAATTCTTCAGTCGCCATGGTCTTATCGTCGAGAAGTATGGTGCAACCCTGCGGGAGATACGATTAGCAATCCAGGCTTGAATTGCACCATCGTATCCTTACATTACTTATTTATCACTTAGATTCGTATTTCAGTTGTATCTTGGTACGTGTGCGCGCACAATATTATTTTGTGCGCGTGCATTATTTATTTATTCAACTGAAGTGTGCATTTAGTTCTTTAAGTAACGTCCTAATTTTACTTTGCGCTATTATCCTCACTTATATGTGTTGTCCGTGACTGTGCTCACATTGTGGGTGGCTCCTCCTAAGATATTCTGCAATTGGTATAGGATTTAATGGAGCCGAAACCAATTGTGGAATTAAAAACATTTGAGGCATCTTTCCTGATGAACAGTTACGACACGTAGATATATTTTTAGCAGCTACTATAATTTGCAGTCTGTCCACTTTGAATTGAATATCATTTGATTTCTTAATAACACTTTGGCCAGTTATCGCCAAATTCGCCATTTTCACCAACTTCTCCATTTCCTCTAAAATCGTCACTTTGAGGGAAGCCCTTTAATTATTTGCAATATCATTCGCCATTTTCGCCATAATTGCAACTCTCATAGGGCCTCTTTGCCCTATCATTTCAATTTTTGCTAAAACTTTGGCGCATTTTCGCCATTTACAATTTTTTTTTTCGTCAAAATAGCCACTCTTAAAGGGGACTCTTGATCATTCGCCAATTTCCTCAAAATCGGCACTTATGGAGCGCTCCTTTGCCATCTTATTTGAATTTTTGAAGATTTGAAGACTTTGGCGCATGTTCGCCAAATATACCTTTTTCGCCAAAATGGCTACTCTGTCTTTGCTACCTCATAAGAATATTCGCCAAATTTTGGCAAGTTTTCTCCATTTTCGCCATGTTACCAACGCGTGCATTTCTGGACATATCTCCATTTTTTCCCGGGTATATCACGAACTTATTTCATGTTCAGGTACCAGGTTGCTTGCTAGGTAAATTGTCTGGGGCTTTGCACTAAATTGTTTCAGCCTTTTTCAGTTTATCGACTGCATAACTTGTGTATTTATCTTTGATGATCTTCTCTGCATTTCAAGGTCTTAATGTTGTTTTCTAGGTCTCGCTGCACTAGTTCAGTCGTACGTTGAAGCAATCAATAGTCCAGGAGTAATTCCTAACATTCAGGATGCCTGGGAAACCTTTGTTGAGAGTAAGTGTTCCGAGGCTAGAAAAGAGGCTGTGAAAAAATACGAAGAGGTTATGGAGTCAAACCTGAAAGAAGAATGTCCTTGTGATGATGATGAATTGCGTACGTTTCATGAGAAGGCATTAGAGAAAGGTCAAGACTACTTCATGACAGAAACGGTGAGATTTTCAACCAACTCTACAGAGGAGCACCTAAACAAACTGAAGGTTGGTATAAAATTAAGTGGTAGTCTATAGTAAGTAAATGGTTTAGAATTGGATAGGGTAGAGGACTATGAAGAAACATGAAGTTATGCTTGTTACACAAGAACCTACTGGACAATACTCGGCCTTTTCTAGTGGCTTCAGTACAAAACATAAGAATACACTAAATACAAAGTAATGGACCAACAACTAAATAATATATAATAATTATTCACCGACGTGGAGGTGGTTAGTCGTGGCCACTAGCCACCGACACTGAGGTGAATAATTGTTTTAGTATGTACTAAGATAGTGAGATAATTGAGCACAAAAATGATGATTTTTAACTCAAATACTATTGCGTAATGACCCAACGGCCGCGGCCGTCGCTTTTTCTTTGCTGACGAATAAAACTTTTGAAGGCATTTGTTTAGCTCTTGCGGGGAAATTTCTACAAAAGGAGTTGTGAATTCTTTTTGTACTTAAAATCATTCTGTTAAAAAAGATTATTAAATTTAGTTTTAAGCTTATATATGAACAAGTCAACTAAATAAAGTAACGCAGGACTTACGCTTTGCATTGGCAAAAAAAAACTTTTTCACCTGTTTTATCGATAAATTCGAGTCAAAAAGACAAAGCTTTACCTGTTAAAACTTCCAAACCAAACTTCGTCACCTTCTTCGTGTATTTCGGGAACAGCTTGCTTGATTAGTTGTGAAATGTCTTTGTTTGTTACGGCAGCAAACCGGGAAGGCATTTTGCATGCAACTTACGCAAGTTTGGCCTCGCTCGCTCGAGGAAACTGGAGGTGAATCAGTGAATAGTGCAGAATATCCACTGATTGAGTAGCCAATCAGAGCGCGCGAAAAACACTTTTCACTGTTTTAGTATATACTAAATAGATTTAGCCAAGGCTAAAAGCGAAGCTCTGGTTAATAATACGTGTAAAGAAAAAAAAATAAATCGTGTAATGCTAAACGGGGACGACAGTGAAAATGGCTTCAAGACTAATAGATCTAATTAGCAACCCCTAACCCTATTTTTCACTTCCGCTCATTTTCACCTTGCTGGCCGCTAGCATTTCTCATTTTCTCACCGCCGCTTTGAATTTCCATGTTTTTCTTCCCACGAAATTCGTCTCCTTTGTTTTCAATAACTCGCTCTAGCTTTTTCTCTGTTATGCACGTTAGTGTGAACATAAAAAATAACGCCGGAAAAGAAAGGACTTTGTTATTCTTTTTTCTTTCTAAAAGTCCGGGCGGCCATGTGATTTCCTTCCACATGAAACTTTGAGTTGCATTTGGGTTGCCATACCTGTTGATTGAGTTATTTTACATTGATATGCCTGTGGTGCGGTCGGTCGGGGGTGCGGTCGGGCGGGCGGTCGGTCAGGTCGGTTGCTACTTAATAGCAAGTATAAGTGGTATGATACTTTGGAGTACCAGTGCATTTTTCGTAATTTTTTGCTCTAAGACCCCCATGTAATAGGTTTTCATAGGCTTTAACTCAAATCAGCAAATCCGGTTTTTGGAACTTATCTTGGGCCTTTTGACGGGCCACTGATTGAGTTTTAAATATATGGTTATATCTTCTCCATTATGTGGATACGGATATATATGGAAAAAGTAAAGAAGGCGTTTAAATTTTATAATGACCATACGCACAACGTGTTTGGGCGTCATCATGGAGATATCTTTTATCATCAAAAAAGGATAATGATATAACTTCCCAGTTGATGGGAAACACTTCGGATAGTTTTCATTTCATAATATATTTGGAACTTATCTTGGGCCTTTTGACGGGCCACTGATTGAGTTTTAAATATATGGTTATATCTTCTCCATTATGTGGATACGGATATATGGAAAAAGTAAAGAAGGCGTTTAAATTTTATAATGACCATACGCACAACGTGTTTGGGCATCATCATGGAGATATCTTTTATCATCAAAAAAGGATAATGATTATAACTTCCCAGTTGATGGGAAACACTTCGGATAGTTTTCATTTTATAATATATTTGTTCATTATTAAATAGGGTATCTTTGTAATCCTGATTTTAGGGGTTTTTTTTGATCACATATTTTTTTTATACCTTTGGCTGTTTTTTCATTTTCATTATGGTCTTTAGTATATGAATACATTTTGGATCTCAGTCCTATAAATTCAGTGATTGGTATAATCCAGCTGCCTCATCTTTGAATTTACCAATTAACTCTCTTGTTTGTTTTATCAAAATATGGACTGTCTTGTGGTTAATCACTATTGTCAAACTTATCTTTGTCAGCCCAAAAGTCTTCATACACATCCTTTGCAGTAATTTCATAAGTCAATGAATCCGTATCTGTAAACAGTATAATGGAAATCATACATCAGTGTCTTATTAAAATCAAGAATACACATCCCTACGTATGCCGGCCTATCAAGGGTAAGTGTTTCTTTTATCTTATGGACCGCAACAAGATTTTCATTAAAGATGTTTCTATTAACATAAGTTGGTTTTGCAGCAAATTTGGATAATTTTTGTTCATCAGTTACAAGTCTTAGATCAACTCGCTTACGGATATTTTCCATTGTCTTGCCGAATACGAAATTATTCACAAGCTTGGAAAAGTCTTTCTCAAATGAGTTTTTGGCATTGGTTCTTTTTTGTGTATTAAAATCAATATATTGCTTTAACCAGGATGATTGATTAAATTCCAATACACGGTGAACTTTCTTTAGCTTTAATCCCAGATCAAGATATAACTACAAATTTCTGTAATGAAGTACATACTTTTCTTTGTTAATTAAGGTTAGGGTTACTTTTTGAACCTGACCAATGGTAATACCATATTTTTCTCTAATCTGTTCGCAATATTTTGATAGCATCTCTTAACTAATTTTTGTTTTCTCAGCAGCAAGAGGATAATCATATTTTTGGTGAAGCTTGCTTATATACTCGAGATCAACTTCTAGGATTAATCCTTTTTTGCTATATTTAGTATATGCACTAGATCAGTCTTTTCAATTTTTTTCTGACTCATCCATTTAAAGCCACCAGTTGGTGAACTTTGATTCAGTGCCCAACCATACAGATTTTTGGCATCCAGATACATGATATACTTTGATGGTTTGCTGCTATCAGAGTTTCTCATGTATTTATTATTTGCTTCTCCATATCTGTTAGCAATGTATGAACTACCTCCGCGCATTCCTTTTTCTATAAACTGAAACATGTCAATATCAGTAATTAACTCTAGTTGCATATCAGTTATTTTTAACATAGCATCCCATGATGGTCCTGGAGATGTGAAATAATGGCATGGATCTAGCTTGTAATACAATAAACAGGTCTTTCTGAAGTTTTCAAACTCATCAGACAATAAAACTATATCTGATTTAAGATATAGATCATGGTATTCACCCATTGACTTTAGATTAATGGTTTTCCAAACATTTTGAGCATGAGCATAGCTTTTATCTGTGATACCTTCATCAGTCAGTATCCTATAAAAATCATCTTTTGATGGCAGTTGTGCGTCAATAAACCTATCAACACTATACATGTAATCATAAGGATAAACACCTTTTTGTTTTATTAGATTTAATTGATCATCTTTGAATACTTCAGCAGAATAGCATTCTCGGGAAGGTTATAAGCAAGTTTTTCAAGGCTTGAGCTCATGAATTGAAAACGGTCGAGAAATACAAGATCTTTACCAAACAGTAAAGCCATATATTTTTCCATATTATTAGGAATAGCATAAATATCCATTTGCTTCACCTCTTTTATTAAAGAAGGTATGTTTTTTTAGCTATAGCCCCAATCTCTTGCATGATAAAGTTCCTATCATAACCTCTGAGATTGTGAATATAACTGGGATTTTCAGCTCCTTAGCATTGATGCGCAGTTTAAGATTACAATCTTGGTGTGCTGATCCTCGGTAATTACCATTAATACGGTAATGATCCCTTATACGGGCGTCTGTTTTGGTGTAAGCTTTCAGTGTCACAAATACGGCATTTAGTTGCTTTTGCAAAGTTGGCTTCATCCTCATCGGTCATTGCTAATGGTTTGTTAAACCTTTTTGCGGCAATCTTTTTGCATTGTTCAACTTCTTTTGGCATCTCTTCCATCAATTTTATACACAGCTTTTTCACCTTTGTAAATCTTAATCGGTTTAGGGTATTTGTCACCATAACAGCAAACAAACTTATAACCATAACTGCAATCAGTATGTTTCTGATATGATTCTTTGTATGATTCAGTGTTATTAGGTGAACAGCTAAGTATGTTTCTGTGATAGCCTCAAAATCAGCATAAATAACAAATGGTACTGGCATCTGTTTATGGAAGTTTTGGAATGTGACGATGTTATTGCCTGTATCTGTCATTTTGATAGCTTGTTTGCCATTGATAACAATACAATTGGTTTTGTGATTGTTTAAGAGGCAGTGTCAGTAACAACCGCCCACTCAATTTCGCGTGAGAAATAATTTTGCTTGAAACTCTGGCAAGTGAAAGGCTTTATCGAGGCTATAACTAAAATGGGTTTGCTTTGATTCACAATAATTTTCTTGCCGCGCTGGGGGGCGCTAAGTACTTTGTCCCGCCACAGCCGCTCTGCACGTCTTGAAAATGTTTGATTTGCACCATCAGCCAATGAATTTTATATATATTTATAGGTAAACACCTTTAGTTTTACCTTTAAGTTTTTTTTTTGATAGTGGTTATTCGCTAAATTTAGCTGAAAAGCCGAAATCAAGCAAAATATGACCCCAAGTAATTGCCTTGAAGCGAAAAGCCAAAAATGACCCTGATTTAAAAGCTTATTTCTGACGTTTGGGACCTAGCTGAAAGCTCTAGACCAAATAGACGAAAAGTTAGATCATCTGTACTAAGAATATACAAAAATTCCACTACGATTTCAGTATTTTAAATGTTATGACCGTTTGTATCAACGCATATGCGAGTTTCTGCAATATTTTCAGCTCTAGCGTTACGGATCTATCTCAAGCAGATTTCGTCAAAAGTACGGTTTACCTAATTTATTACTGGCAATTACTCACAAATTGAGCCATTTTCTAATCCCTGGATACCAGATTCCATTTCCAGTAAATGTACTTTAGAAACTGCTGCTATGCGGCCATATTTGAATCCCATGCTGACAATCCGAAGCTTCAAACAGGTGCAACTATGTTATTCACCTATCAATGTAAAGCCGGCGGGGGGGGGCAGGGCATGGGGTGGGGATTTGATTGTCTTTGTTGGCCCGGGGGTAGGGCATTTGACTGATCCTGTTCTCCCAGGGGAGATATTTGACTGCCGACTCGGACAAAAAAGACTGAGACCGAACATATGTTTCCCGCTTTTACGCTTCACGCATGCGCCGTACGGTTTGAAAAGATCAGGAAATCATGGAGGCCAATGAGAACAAGCGAAGGCTGAGTGGATTTCACTGTTTTGTCTCCAAATTTCGTTTGTTTTAGCGTGTTAGTGATCAATTGAACCTCTTAAAATACTGTGGTATCAAAGTAAACGGAAGTAAAGAGAAACCAAGTCGATTTTTGCAAGTACAATTGATTAGTGTATGGCTTATTCGCTACATTCACTGTAAACTGATAAAACTGACTTTCTTTGTACCTTTTACTAAGAACGGTTTATTTAAACTTACAAAATGTGGACTTTCTCCTAAAGGTTTATGTATTCTACGCAGTGTAACACGGATTATGGTTAAAACGTATAATTGGTATAGCTGTAACAGGAACATGTATCTTTGGTAATGCAGCAACGGTTATAAAAGATTGCAGAGTTTTATTAAGAGATATTTTTATTGTGCCTTTCTTAGGTTCTGCCTTTGGATTGACAGCAATGTGCAGCCCGGGGTGGGGAAATTTGGTTGCATTTGACTGGAATGATTTGCCCGTGGGCAGGGAATTTGATTGAAAATTTTTGAAAAAAGTCAAATCCCCACCCTATGCCCTGCCTCCCCCCCCCCCTCCCCCGCCGGCATTACAGTGATAGGTGCATTACCTTTCGAGCTAAATAGCTCGGTAAAACACCTTTCCAAAGGTGAGAGTTTGCTCGAGAATCAGAACCTCAATTAAGCAGGTTTCATTTGGGGTCAGAAAATTGAAATTTAAGTACTACGACTTCGAATAAAACTTTCATTCAACCGGCTCTACAGGGTCGAACGTGGCCTGAGTTTCATCCGATTACTTCGAGTCGTTATTACTCCCTGAGTAACGTCTAAATCGACCGACCGTTAATGCCGTCCAGTGACGTCACTGCTCCTTTGCTTTAATTCATGCAAAAAGTAAAACACGATTTTCAAGTGGCAAACCAAGAAATATCGTTTACAAATGTCTACATGATACAGAACAGCTGACAGAATTGATTTACTCTTTTCGATGGTAAGTCATGTTTTTAACGTTGAAACTATCAACTGCATGCAGTACTCTGAACCGGTTGTAATTCAAACTCGGCGCAATCACGCAATGAAATAAATACAATCACGAAACGCGTTGTTCAAAAACACAACAATTTCCTTTAGTTGAAAAGAAGCTATTTAGTCCTTAACGAAGAAAAAAGAAAACAAGGAAACTAGGAAGAAAAGCTAACAGAATCATTACACTTGACGGTGAAAATAGCAAGAAGGTCGAATGACAACATGACATTGGTCTTCAGAAAATTCGCATAAACAAAATCACTGCAGAAACCACAAAGCGGCTCCAAATGAAAAACCTACCGACTCTCCGCAATGATTCTTCATTCGCAGTTCAATTTAGCAATTCAGTTTGGAAGACAAGGGCAATTTTGCTGTTTACGATAAAGATTATCGAAATGTTTGAACTCCACGCAAGCATGCCACCGATGCGATCCGCTGACTATCAAGCGATAATCCAACTAAAATTTCTCATAATTATACATAATTATGCGAATGTTTAGACAATCAACCAATCAAAATCACTACCCGGTTTTCGGGTAGTAGTGACGTCACTGGACGGCATTAACGGCTGGTCGATTCAGACGTTGCTGAGAGGCGAAAACGACTCAAAGTAATCGGATGACATTCAAACTAGGTCGAAAGCAGGTTAAAATACGGAAAACGGGAAATGTGGAAATCCTGAAATCTCCAAATCTGAAATCAGTCAGAAACCGAAGCCAGTATTGCAAAAACCAAGATAGATGCATTTGTTTAGGGCTTCCTTCCCTACGCTGAGAGGCGTATAAGATAAAACCTTCCAAATAAGCAAACCGTAGCTGTTTTATTTTCAATAACTTGAAATGCCGCGTTTTCACGATCGATTGCGTTTGGCAAATATACACCATAAGAAAAAGTAAACGTCATTTGCCAGTCACAAACGTTTCAATTTATTGAAAATAAAACGAATGTTTTTCGAATGTTTTATCTTATACGCAAGTAAAAACCAGATTCATTAGCTGTGGTCACACTACAGACTTTTTACCTAGGTAAACACGACTTTTTGACGGTTTACCTAGGGAAACTTGGGTTTTTAAGTGTGACTTCAACTACAATAATTTTCCAATTAAACAGAATTTTTAATCTAAAGAACAACGACTCTGTAACTTTGTACACAACATGAAAATCAATCGATGAATCTTCCTGAGTTTACCTGATTCACCGTGAGTGGTCTAGAGACCACTGAGCCTCGACTTGGCTTTTGTAATATCGCAGAAGCTCATGGGTATCCATCATGGCGTCTCGAAAAAGGATAAACCTGACAAACGCATCTTCGAGGTCTATCAAAAGTTTTGTTCTCAATAAGTCACGAAAAAGTGGATGGAGGCGAAGCAGTTCAGAAGAAGTGAATGGAAGCAGATCTTGACGGTGAAGTAGAAAATGAGATGAAAAAAATTACTTACTATTTTATTGCATACATTCTGATTGTACTGTTTGCTTTACTACCGAAGATTTCCTTTATTGTGTATAAAAAGGATGCTCCATGTCAGCTTCAAATAAACTACCATTTTCATTTCCTTAACTTTCCAACTGTTTCTTCTCTTTGGCACATTAGAGAGATACTGCTACATTGGCCCTTTTTTGAAATATCTGGCCCCCATAAATGGGTTGTAGGGGCCACTTTGGCCCTCAAGCAAAATTTTCTGGCAGGAACACTGTTAGCGTAAGAAATAACAACGAGATAAAAGGGAAAAAAACGTCTCTTTGATCGGCTATATCCCTGCGCATTTTGCCTTCTTGAATTTACGCTCCAATGAATTCAACTGGCGTGAAAACTTTGGGAGCCGATATCAGTAGTGTGACCTTCCCAGAATTTTTACCTAGGTAAAACAAAATCCGAGATGAATTTACCTCGGGAGATTTTTGATGAATTTGCCCTAGGTAAATCGGTTTTACCTAGGTAAAAGTCTGTAGTGTGACCACAGCTATTAACCAAAACTGCTTTTTGTTTCCGCCAGGGGTGTTTATAAAGGGGTTGTCAAAATTAGCACCCCTTTGAAATTTGTCCAGATGGTGTCTCACAGCTTGACATGGATTTTCTTATCCTAGAATCTGACCAATCTCTTTTCCTTAAACCAGATATTCTGTTTGTTATCAATAAAGGAAGTTAGCTCTATATCCAATTCATTATTTGCGAATGTTTTTTCTATCATTGTTGGTGGAATTACTTTGAACCCTGCAATTTTAGCATCTGTAATGGGAGCTGGCGTTTTGCTGAAGACATTACAAACGTAAAATAGAAAAGAGTAAATATGCCTTTACAACATACCAAAAAGTATTACATGATCTCTGTACAGCCTTATGAGGAGGTCAATTTGATAAAAATGAATTTAAAAAAGAGATGCATCTCATTGATGACACAATAGTTGTTTTTGTTACTCTGATCACCCGATTTGAAAAACAATGCAATAAGACATTCACATCTGAGTAAACTTTATTTAAAGGGGCTGCGTCACGGCAGTCCAGTTCATTTTGTTTAATTTTGCCAGTTACTCGCCCTCAATCGCTATGGAACTTAATGTAAGCAAAGAAATTACTTGTAAATGACACAGGCAGAGATTCGAGACAAACAAATATGTCCCCTGAGCATTATTTTTGAAGCTGCAAGCAGCAGAGATCAACTTTGAAATACTGTTGGGCTGAACAGTTTTCAAAAACCCTAATTTCAAGACGTTTCAATCTTCTTCAGTTTTGCCCATCTGTGGCATCTGTTGTATCTGTTGTTATTTTAACCTTCCTTTAATGTTTTAAGCGATTACTTTTACGTTTCTCTTAATTTAACGGGCATTTTGTAATTACCTTATTTGGCTGAATTTCGTGACACAGCTCCTTTAGGGCCATATAGGGGATTCCCAGCTTATGACTTCCTGTTTCTAATATCATTGTTAATTAACGCGTAGACTTGTTTCCATTACCGATTATAATAATTCAATGTCTTATGATTTCGAAAGTGGGATAAATTTATATCCTATTCCTAAAATGTCAAATAGCTGCTTCAAAATAAACATAATACTTATCATGCTCTTACGGCTATTGTTAACTTGTGGTGACACTTGGTCAAGCAAGTTAAAAATACAATATATCTTCTGCTTATTATCGTAACTAATTTCTATTCCGTGATCTTCACCTTATGCATTAAGAACATTTTCAATATGATATTTTCGGTGATAAATGTATTTTTCCATTATTCTATACCTATTTTCGTAAAAATTAACATATTCATCCGCAACTTTAATTTTTGTAAACAGTACTGCAATTTTTACAAAGAATATGTTTATCATCAATCAGAATCGGATTTTCGCAACAATCATAAATCGCACTTTTTATTTCTTTAATAGTTTTATCACAAAATGGGCAAATACAATATTCCTTCTTTAATTCATTATAAATTTCTAAACTACAACTCATTCTATATACATTTATATAAGGTAATATTTCTTTAAAACAGTTTGCCTATAAGAAGAGCTTAAAGCAGAACGCGTCTGTGTAGAACAGACATTAGGTAGCTTTAACATTGACGACGGCAACGGCAGCGAAAACGTGAGTTTTAAAATGAATTCCCGTTTTTTTAATCTTTGGTAATGCAGCAACGGTTATAAAAGATTGCAGAGTTTTATTAAGAGATATTTTTATTGTGCCTTTCTTAGGTTCTGCCTTTGGATTGACAGCAATGTGCAGCCCGGGGTGGGGAAATTTGGTTGCATTTGACTGGAATGATTTGCCCGTGGGCAGGGAATTTGATTGAAAATTTTTGAAAAAAGTCAAATCCCCACCCTATGCCCTGCCTCCCCCCCCCCCTCCCCCGCCGGCATTACAGTGATAGGTGCATTACCTTTCGAGCTAAATAGCTCGGTAAAACACCTTTCCAAAGGTGAGAGTTTGCTCGAGAATCAGAACCTCAATTAAGCAGGTTTCATTTGGGGTCAGAAAATTGAAATTTAAGTACTACGACTTCGAATAAAACTTTCATTCAACCGGCTCTACAGGGTCGAACGTGGCCTGAGTTTCATCCGATTACTTCGAGTCGTTATTACTCCCTGAGTAACGTCTAAATCGACCGACCGTTAATGCCGTCCAGTGACGTCACTGCTCCTTTGCTTTAATTCATGCAAAAAGTAAAACACGATTTTCAAGTGGCAAACCAAGAAATATCGTTTACAAATGTCTACATGATACAGAACAGCTGACAGAATTGATTTACTCTTTTCGATGGTAAGTCATGTTTTTAACGTTGAAACTATCAACTGCATGCAGTACTCTGAACCGGTTGTAATTCAAACTCGGCGCAATCACGCAATGAAATAAATACAATCACGAAACGCGTTGTTCAAAAACACAACAATTTCCTTTAGTTGAAAAGAAGCTATTTAGTCCTTAACGAAGAAAAAAGAAAACAAGGAAACTAGGAAGAAAAGCTAACAGAATCATTACACTTGACGGTGAAAATAGCAAGAAGGTCGAATGACAACATGACATTGGTCTTCAGAAAATTCGCATAAACAAAATCACTGCAGAAACCACAAAGCGGCTCCAAATGAAAAACCTACCGACTCTCCGCAATGATTCTTCATTCGCAGTTCAATTTAGCAATTCAGTTTGGAAGACAAGGGCAATTTTGCTGTTTACGATAAAGATTATCGAAATGTTTGAACTCCACGCAAGCATGCCACCGATGCGATCCGCTGACTATCAAGCGATAATCCAACTAAAATTTCTCATAATTATACATAATTATGCGAATGTTTAGACAATCAACCAATCAAAATCACTACCCGGTTTTCGGGTAGTAGTGACGTCACTGGACGGCATTAACGGCTGGTCGATTCAGACGTTGCTGAGAGGCGAAAACGACTCAAAGTAATCGGATGACATTCAAACTAGGTCGAAAGCAGGTTAAAATACGGAAAACGGGAAATGTGGAAATCCTGAAATCTCCAAATCTGAAATCAGTCAGAAACCGAAGCCAGTATTGCAAAAACCAAGATAGATGCATTTGTTTAGGGCTTCCTTCCCTACGCTGAGAGGCGTATAAGATAAAACCTTCCAAATAAGCAAACCGTAGCTGTTTTATTTTCAATAACTTGAAATGCCGCGTTTTCACGATCGATTGCGTTTGGCAAATATACACCATAAGAAAAAGTAAACGTCATTTGCCAGTCACAAACGTTTCAATTTATTGAAAATAAAACGAATGTTTTTCGAATGTTTTATCTTATACGCAAGTAAAAACCAGATTCATTAGCTGTGGTCACACTACAGACTTTTTACCTAGGTAAACACGACTTTTTGACGGTTTACCTAGGGAAACTTGGGTTTTTAAGTGTGACTTCAACTACAATAATTTTCCAATTAAACAGAATTTTTAATCTAAAGAACAACGACTCTGTAACTTTGTACACAACATGAAAATCAATCGATGAATCTTCCTGAGTTTACCTGATTCACCGTGAGTGGTCTAGAGACCACTGAGCCTCGACTTGGCTTTTGTAATATCGCAGAAGCTCATGGGTATCCATCATGGCGTCTCGAAAAAGGATAAACCTGACAAACGCATCTTCGAGGTCTATCAAAAGTTTTGTTCTCAATAAGTCACGAAAAAGTGGATGGAGGCGAAGCAGTTCAGAAGAAGTGAATGGAAGCAGATCTTGACGGTGAAGTAGAAAATGAGATGAAAAAAATTACTTACTATTTTATTGCATACATTCTGATTGTACTGTTTGCTTTACTACCGAAGATTTCCTTTATTGTGTATAAAAAGGATGCTCCATGTCAGCTTCAAATAAACTACCATTTTCATTTCCTTAACTTTCCAACTGTTTCTTCTCTTTGGCACATTAGAGAGATACTGCTACATTGGCCCTTTTTTGAAATATCTGGCCCCCATAAATGGGTTGTAGGGGCCACTTTGGCCCTCAAGCAAAATTTTCTGGCAGGAACACTGTTAGCGTAAGAAATAACAACGAGATAAAAGGGAAAAAAACGTCTCTTTGATCGGCTATATCCCTGCGCATTTTGCCTTCTTGAATTTACGCTCCAATGAATTCAACTGGCGTGAAAACTTTGGGAGCCGATATCAGTAGTGTGACCTTCCCAGAATTTTTACCTAGGTAAAACAAAATCCGAGATGAATTTACCTCGGGAGATTTTTGATGAATTTGCCCTAGGTAAATCGGTTTTACCTAGGTAAAAGTCTGTAGTGTGACCACAGCTATTAACCAAAACTGCTTTTTGTTTCCGCCAGGGGTGTTTATAAAGGGGTTGTCAAAATTAGCACCCCTTTGAAATTTGTCCAGATGGTGTCTCACAGCTTGACATGGATTTTCTTATCCTAGAATCTGACCAATCTCTTTTCCTTAAACCAGATATTCTGTTTGTTATCAATAAAGGAAGTTAGCTCTATATCCAATTCATTATTTGCGAATGTTTTTTCTATCATTGTTGGTGGAATTACTTTGAACCCTGCAATTTTAGCATCTGTAATGGGAGCTGGCGTTTTGCTGAAGACATTACAAACGTAAAATAGAAAAGAGTAAATATGCCTTTACAACATACCAAAAAGTATTACATGATCTCTGTACAGCCTTATGAGGAGGTCAATTTGATAAAAATGAATTTAAAAAAGAGATGCATCTCATTGATGACACAATAGTTGTTTTTGTTACTCTGATCACCCGATTTGAAAAACAATGCAATAAGACATTCACATCTGAGTAAACTTTATTTAAAGGGGCTGCGTCACGGCAGTCCAGTTCATTTTGTTTAATTTTGCCAGTTACTCGCCCTCAATCGCTATGGAACTTAATGTAAGCAAAGAAATTACTTGTAAATGACACAGGCAGAGATTCGAGACAAACAAATATGTCCCCTGAGCATTATTTTTGAAGCTGCAAGCAGCAGAGATCAACTTTGAAATACTGTTGGGCTGAACAGTTTTCAAAAACCCTAATTTCAAGACGTTTCAATCTTCTTCAGTTTTGCCCATCTGTGGCATCTGTTGTATCTGTTGTTATTTTAACCTTCCTTTAATGTTTTAAGCGATTACTTTTACGTTTCTCTTAATTTAACGGGCATTTTGTAATTACCTTATTTGGCTGAATTTCGTGACACAGCTCCTTTAGGGCCATATAGGGGATTCCCAGCTTATGACTTCCTGTTTCTAATATCATTGTTAATTAACGCGTAGACTTGTTTCCATTACCGATTATAATAATTCAATGTCTTATGATTTCGAAAGTGGGATAAATTTATATCCTATTCCTAAAATGTCAAATAGCTGCTTCAAAATAAACATAATACTTATCATGCTCTTACGGCTATTGTTAACTTGTGGTGACACTTGGTCAAGCAAGTTAAAAATACAATATATCTTCTGCTTATTATCGTAACTAATTTCTATTCCGTGATCTTCACCTTATGCATTAAGAACATTTTCAATATGATATTTTCGGTGATAAATGTATTTTTCCATTATTCTATACCTATTTTCGTAAAAATTAACATATTCATCCGCAACTTTAATTTTTGTAAACAGTACTGCAATTTTTACAAAGAATATGTTTATCATCAATCAGAATCGGATTTTCGCAACAATCATAAATCGCACTTTTTATTTCTTTAATAGTTTTATCACAAAATGGGCAAATACAATATTCCTTCTTTAATTCATTATAAATTTCTAAACTACAACTCATTCTATATACATTTATATAAGGTAATATTTCTTTAAAACAGTTTGCCTATAAGAAGAGCTTAAAGCAGAACGCGTCTGTGTAGAACAGACATTAGGTAGCTTTAACATTGACGACGGCAACGGCAGCGAAAACGTGAGTTTTAAAATGAATTCCCGTTTTTTTAATCTTTGTCGCGTTTATTCCAATTTGCTGAAAATGGCAAGTGTAGACGAATTTCCGTGGAGTTGATTTCTTGAGGACCGCACTCAAGTTTAGAGAGAGGAAAAGAGATTCGTTGTCCCTTGTTTACGTCCACCATAAACTCGCAATTAGGCATTTTCACGTCGTAACCGTTTAAGGACGGTAAAGAAATGTACAAAAAAGCGTGAATCACGAGCAAAGTTGTTGTTTTGCCAATCTAAACCTTTTGCTTTTCTGACGTCCTCGTTGCCGTCGCCGTCGTCGTTGCTAAAGCGCACTATTATAACAAGGGGAAAAAAAAAACCCTTGTAGGGGACAAAAAATCGCATCCCACATCAAAGAAAAAATTGAATTGGAGTTAAATATAATGCTAGTTTGAAGAGGTAATAGATTTGAGTTAAAACCCATGAAAACCTATTACTTGGAGGTCTTAGAGCAAAATATGACAAAAAATGCGCTGGAACCCCCAAGTATCATACTGCTAGTAATATAGTACAAAGTGGTATAAGAATACGTGTTAAATGATAACCTACGATCTAATCAATGAAATATTTCCCGATTTAATTTTATTTTGGTTTTAATATTACCGATCAATTACTGCTTTTTAAATTCCCAATCAAACTTTTCCTTTCAGTTTTTTTATTTCAACTTAATGCGTGGTGTGAACATAATTATGTAATTTATCATCGACTTCTGGCAAGTCTTGGTACTTACAAGGCTTCATGAGCTAACTCAGAAGGGACTTCATTAACATAGTAGCTTTCTACTTGCTCTCTTGACAGCAAAGTTGTAGTATACTTGACTTTAGTGGAACTTTACATAATGTTGCTTGCGTTATTGTTGCTCGCTCAGTATGCCGTTGTAAAATTATTCCGATTCCAGAATTAGGCTAAGCATACCAGTTAAAGGTAGCCTCCCACGCAGACGTTCTTAGGGGTTAGCCACACGTTCCTACCTCACTAACGTCTGCTGAACCGAAAGATAAATTCCTTTCCCATTGCTCGCAAATATCTGCCAGAGATCACATGCAGATTATCGGAGATCCAATCGGCGCTGTTGAAGTCAAAGTGTTGACAAGCCAACAACGTACACGCTCGGTAGAGGGTGATAAGTGACCAAAGATGTTTGCTTCGGACGAGAAACTAGGACGGGTACATTTCTCTCTGTAAAGGCTGGATTAGATGTCATTTGCTCACAAAGTTGTTCTTTGGGTGATGCAACAGCGGGGGGTTACTTTGTAAGGCTGAACAAAAGGCAGACTTTTTTTCACACTTTATTGTTTTGAGGTCAAGCCGACTTCCGTTCAGCAAATTTAGCCTCCGAGGTAACTTTTTTTAATGAGATTGTAAGGGTAGCCTCTAGTACGAACCCCTGGGAGTCAACGGAGTAGTTTGTTCTAACTGTAAAGTCTTCACCTTTCACGAGACCTTTCTGATCTCTTCTGAAGCTAACTCAAGCGCGAAATTTCTCAAGGTCCAAAGCGCGCTTCCCAGATCTGGAAGTCTGCTGTGATTGGTCTACGTCTTTTTCCGCTCAAATCAGTAGACGTTAGTGGGGCAGGGACGAACCCCTAAGAACGTCTGCGGGGGAGGCTAGTTAAAGGTCGTCCTCATGTAACTCCGCAAAGCTTTTGTAATGGTTTTTGCGAGAAATTATCAGTACTTTGACAAAGGACGCTAGCTACCTTTTTAAGTAGTTATTCTATTAGTTTTCTTTCAACAAGAGTACTTACAATGCATATTACCTAACTTCTTCTCAATACGTAGTATCATTTTGCTTATCGGTGGATTCACAAATCTTTTCGTTTACGAAACTCAGCTTTATTTTTATTCTTTATAATTTTTTTCGCTTTTTTGTTCTTTTGTTTAGATATTGTTAGACGATAAGCAGATATCGTGGATAACTAAAAATGAAAAGTTCACAAGAAAATTCTGTAAAAACTTACTAATTCAGCTGAAAGAGAAACATTTTGATCCAGTCCGTCGACGACTTGAGCGGAATGAAGCGGCCAAAATATCTTTCGATGAAATCATTGGTGGATACAATCAGATCTTGGAGGATTACCACAACTCTGCTAAAGGTGCCAAAGATGTTATTACCGCAGTTTTCACAGAGTGTTACCCGGTAAGATTAAACGTTGAAATTATTCCATTTCTTTCGAATTGAGTAATGACCCCCATCTGCTGAGTTAGATTGGTTTGTCGGAGTGAAAACTGAAACAGACATCGATCCCCTCCTAGTCGCAAATGAAGACGTTCGATTAAACTTCTAGGCTGCTTTTTGTTTCAGTGAACTTATGTTCTGTTTTGTTTGGTTGCAGGCTCTTTTGAAAGAACTGGAGCAATCCCTAGTAGCCAAAGCTTTACAAGAACAGGAGAAGCAAAGGCTTGAGGTTAAAATTTTTTTCTCACCCTGCTTTTTGGCTTTAGATAACTTGAATAAGCAAGAGTAAGCTTTAGGCCTCGTCAAACATTTTTCGTTTTCAGTCGGGTAAACGCATACAAAAACATCCCTTCTAAACGACAATCCTGGTCAAAAGTCTTGGGACACTTTGCATTTCTGGGGCGTTTTCCAAGTCACACAGGTTCAACCCCTCCCCTCACCCCACTAACAATGTTGGACTCGTGTATCCAGATTTTTTTTTCCCGAGTTTCAACTTTGTATAGGGTAGGGGGAGGGAAAACTGCAAGAACATTTCGAAAAGGGTGCACTGTTTTATGAGGGAACTGAGAAATGATAGAGAAATATGGATATTGCATTACTGTCCCAAGGACTTTTGTCCATGATAATTTTGCAATTTTTATTTGTTTGAGCTTAAACTTTACACAGGATGACAGAACTCGGTATTTCTAACAATAGTTTGTTTATAGATTTTTATTTTATTTGTTTTTGGCGGGAAAATGATGTTATAGAAATAACAGAAAAAATTGATTTTCGACTTCTGAGGTAAAAAGTAAGCACTTTAAATCCTACGCCAGTCACCCAACCGTCTCAGTAATATATCTGAATAACGTTCACGGGCTATGATATATGGCTGACGACTTTAATAGTCGGGTACACAGGGGAACTGGAATGTTACACCCACGGGCATTTTTCTCTGATTTTTGGCAACCTAGCTATTCTTACTAACTCGATTACGCTGATTTCGAAAATCATTGTTGCTAAGCTCAATTCATGTGTTAAGATGGTATATGGGGTCGTTTCATTATGACCTCATTGTCCAAAAAAGGAGTTTTCTTTCCTTTAACAATTTTAAGTTAACTATAACCAGAGACGCTTTGAACTTGTGATATGTGTACTGTAAAGAGGATAACGAAAATTTCTGGTAGTTCTTAAGCTGTGTCTACTAATATTAAACCGTCATTTATTAACAAATGACCACGCCCTTTGATATAGTTACTTTTTGAAAACGAATGTAATACTTGCATAGAAACATGCAACCCTTTCAACATCGTCCATAACATGTGTTGTTAGCAATTGCAAAACCTCTCTGTTCCTGTACCAAGCACTTTGAGGTAAAAACGTTTAACGGCCAATTCAAAGGTGAAAACTGAGCCGAAAAGACAACGGGTGCCCAGGAGTGGCTAAATATGACTGGAAAAAAGTTAAACGGCATTCCACGTGAGATCTCCCTCGTCCTGTAAGAGAGATACTGCCGAGCCGAGCCAGCGGTGCACGAATACTGACCTATATCACGAAAACGTCCTGTACGCTTAGCAGATTGGTTCTATCTTACAACCTGGGTTCTCATATTGGTGCGTAGACATTGTCGTATAACATACACCACGATAACCGTTTTATCCAAAGAGAGAGCGCGCGGAAGAGACAAAAAGAAGATAATTAAGCTGAAATGCACTACACTACAAAAATTTGGGATGTTCTTCACTCAGATAAAAGTTCCTACCTGCGACTTCGGAAATTGAGCAGTCTCTTGTCCAAGTTGTTATAAGGGACAGACTCAGGTTGAAACGTTTGTGCAATGTAATGGAGGCTACTTTCTTCAGACAGAAAAGACGAACAGGAATACAAAGTTAAGATTGCTACAACTAGCTTCAAGAAAAACAATTCTGGACGCAGACAAGAGGGGTAAGACTAAATCTGTGGAACTGCAGACCGTGGAACCACGGAACTGGGAACCTGAGCTTACGGAACCTAAAGAAATGACTGTTTTTATTACAACTGCCTTAGGCCAACGTGATAAAATAGTTAGGTAAATCAATTATAACATTGATAGACTGTTCACAGTCCCTTATTTCCCCGTAAGATCGTCGAGAAAGAAAGCTCACGTTCACTGGCAGTCAGTTTGTAATTGGTTTCAAATGTACCAAGAGGGCGGACCTTAGGGTTTCAAACCGTCCCCCGCCCCCTAAGCAGTTCAAGCTTGACCCGGTCAAGATAAACTCCTGTCGCACTCGCACTCGACGATGGGGTTGGGAGACTGGGGAGACTCGCATGATGTGCGGACGTGTTTTCGAGTAGTCCGAGAACGTTATTCTCTCCGCCCTAAAATGTCAAGAAAATAAAGTGAGGAAAGCAGTAATACACCTTCTGTCGTACGAAGAAAACGTGATGAAAGGTTTAGTAGCGGAAGCTCGCCCGAGGTACCTGCAACCAAGTCGGCGAAGCAGACTCCTGAAGAGTTAAGCAACAACGAGAACGATAGTAACGTTTGGATAGCCCTAAACAAGATCCGTAGGAACACAGACAAACTATTGGAAGAAAACCGTGCTATGAGAAGGCAATATGAAGAATTAAAGGAATCTTTAGACTTCAATAATGCCGAACTGCATCTCTCAAAAAAAGAAAATAAAGAGCTTAAAGATAAAGTGTCGTCGCTTGAAAAATCTCTCAGCGAGGTAAGAGCAGATGTTGACATCCTCTACGAAGATCTTGGAACGGCGATAACCCAAGTAGATGACGTGGAACAGTATACAAGAAAACACAACTTAGAGATTCATGGAATCGCCGAAACTGCAGACGAAGATATCGATGAAAATGTTGTTAAGCTTGGAAAAGTCGTCAACGTGCACATATCTCCCTCTAATATCGACATTTGTCACCGAATGGGACCTCGGAACAGCAGCGGCCCCAAACCTATTATTGTTCGGTTTAAATCACATAAGAAGAAAACTGAGCTGTGCAAAGCTAGGAAACATCTAAAGTCAGTGAGTTTAAATCATTAATTTTCATGCTACAAACGTGGTATATATCAATGAAAATCTTACATATTTAAGGCGCAAGTTGTTTGCTAAAGTTAGAAAATTTAAGAAAGATAATCATTGGCATAGTGCTTGGACTTTGGACGGCAAGATATTTATTAAGAAGTCACAGGAAGAACAGCCAAAAATAATACACGCTGAAGGAGATCTTACCAAAATTAGCTAATTTAGTCTTTTTCTTCTTCTTTTTTTTCGCCTCGGTTACTAAACCCCGATGCTAATTTGCTCCCCAAAATAGGAAACACCTCTTTTCAATACTATTTAAATTATTCACTTTCTTCGCCTTACACCTTGCTACTTTTTCAGTCTAAAATTTACATTCTGATATTTAATTAGCGGAGAGAATGGTAGGAGGGCTTCGCTTTGTCTCTAATCGCGATGGAATGCTGCTTTGCATCTTTGCATTAACCTTCCTATACAATAAGCTGTTCTACAGCTTAATTTATGTGCATTTTGTTACATGTGCTAAAATTTTTTGTCAAAGTATTTCGCTTTTTATGTTTTGTCTTTTATTTTGCAATTGCTTTTCACCTTTATGCATTGTAACTTGCATGCGCCAAAATACTAAACTGCAACTTTTTCTTGAGCAAAACACTATCATGATTTGCACAGTGTGGAACACATATAAACCCGAAAATGAATGCCTAAAGATACCAGAAACATACGTGCCTTAAGGCGGTTTCGCTGAATATAAGGGGCCTCAATAAATCAATTAAACGGAGGAAGCTCTTTCGGTGACTCCATCTGAATAGATTTGATATAATTTTCTTACAAGAAACCTATAGCGATGCTAGCTTGGAGGATGTGTGGCGGGCAGAATGGGGTGGTGAAATCCTGTTTGCACACGGTTCCAAACACAGTAAGGGCGTAATGATATTGTTTAAGCGTTCCCTAATCGTTGATATTCTGGAAATCACTGTGGACAAAAATGGACGTTTTCTCGTCGCGAACATAAATATTAATCAAGATAATTTGTGTCTAGTTAATATTTATGCTCCCAATGACCAAAACCAGCAGGTTAACTTTTTTGATAAAATCATCGATCCCATTCGCCGTAGTAGTACTAACAACATTTTACTAGGCGGTGACTTTAACTGTCCTTTGACAGAGGTCGATAAAGTAGGTGCTAGGGACATACTCCATAAGAAAAGGACCATCCAAGCACTCCGGGAACTTTGTAACAGCTTTGACTTAGTCGACGCCTGGAGAACTCAACACCCGAATAAGAAGCGTTATTCTTGGGCAAATGGCTCAGGAAAGATTAAATGTCGACTAGATTTCTGGTTAGTTTCGAAACAATTACTGACACGCGTTGCTGAAACGGATATCAGCGTATATTATGACTCAGATCACTCGCCTGTCACCATCTCGTTGACACCAGAAGATCAAGGCGTACCTAGAGGACCAGGGTTTTGAAAGTTTAATAGTTCTCTGCTTGAGAATGAAGAATTCGTTACAAAATTGAAGTTTTTAATCCTAAATGCTAAAGAAAAGTACAGGGAAGTTACTGACAAAAGGCTTTTTTGGGAAATGATAAAAAAGGAAATAAGGATCTTCTCCATTCGATTTGCTAAAATAAAAGCCAAGGAAAAAAGAGATATGGAATTCGAACTTCTCCGAAAACTCCAAGATCTAAATGCTCGTATCGATGCTGCTCCAGGAGGAAGTCCTCTAGCGAACGAGGCAAAAAAGACAAAAATTAGATTAGATAAAAAAACCAGAGGTTGTATTGTCAGAAGCCGGGCTCGGTGGTATGAATCAGGAGAAAAATGAAATAAATATTTTCTCAACCTTTCGAAAAGAAGTTACAACAAAAGACACATAAAAAAATTGAAATCCTCGGCAGGGTCTACAATAGAAGACTCGAAAACTATCTTGAATGAAATGAAGAATTACTACCAACAATTATATACTTCCCAAGGCCAAACCTCCCCTGACCAGCTATCAGACTTTCTTAATTCTGGACCTTTACCAAGACTAGACGATGTCTCACAAAACCTTTGCGAAGGTGCGATTACTGAAGCAGAATGCTTATCTACCATTAAAGCTTTTCAACGCAACAAGACCCCCGGAACAGACGGTCTAACAGCGGAATTCTATCTCTGTTTTTGGAAGGAGATTTCTTGCCCTTTGATTGACTGTCTTAATCACGGGGCTCTACAAGGAGAACTTTCCATCTCTCAGAGACAAGGAATTATTTCGCTACTCCCAAAAAAGGATAAGGACCTATTGTCTCTTAAAAATTGGCGCTCCATTTCGCTTTTAAATACAGATTACAAAATTGCTACTAAATGCATTGCTAAACGGCTGGAGAAAGTTCTTCCGCTCCTTATAAGAAGTAATCAAACAGGATACATTAAGGGCAGATTCATTGGCGAAAACATCCGTCTTATTTCTGATATTATCGCGCAACATGAAAATGACCAAGGAATGATTTTCTTTCTGGATTTTGAAAAAGCGTTTGACTCGTTAGAATGGGGCTACCTCTTCCGGGTGTTAGAGGAAATGAACTTTGGCCCAGGGTTTCGTAACTGGGTCCACACATTTTATCATAATATCTCTAGCTGCATTATAAACAATGGACACGCTTCGGAATTCATCCCCCTAAAAAGGGGAGTGAGACAAGGGTGCCCGCTTTCCGGGATGCTTTTTATTCTTGCCGTAGAGCCTCTTGCTATTCAGATTAGAACAAGCAAATCGATCAAAGGTCTTAAGAACGGAAACAAAGAATCTAAAGTCAGCTTATGTGCCGATGATAACATTACTTTTATTCACGACGACTCGTCTGCAGTAGCCCCTTTCGCTTTGCTTGATCGATTCAGTACGCTCTCCGGTCTGAGAATAAATAAGTCGAAAACTGAAGGGTTGTGGCTGGGGTTGTGAAAAAACAGATTAGGTAAAGACGAGCCTTTTGGAATCTCTTGGCCGAAGCAATACGTCTCCTCCCTCGGCGTATTTTTCACTTATGAAACGCACGTTGGCGAGAAAATCAACTTTGAAGAACGGCTTGTTAAAATGAAAAAGGTGTTAAATCTTTGGTCAGGTCGGCGCTTGTCAATCCTGGGGCGAATTGCTATTGTCAAAACATTAGCACTGTCTAAACTTGTTTCTAATTGCTCTGTACTTGATACTCCGACCGATTTTGCTAAAGAAGTTAATAAGGTCATTTTCCCTTTCATATGGAACTTTAAGCCTGATAAAATCAAAAGAAACAATCTCCAAAGGTGGCCTTAACATGGTCAATTTCGCGGACGTAGAAAAATCTCTTAAAGCTGCCTGGGTAAATCGCTATTGTTCATCAGGTGGTCATCATTGGTGTGCGCTTCTTGACTCTCATCTTTTTGTTTCAGTGTAATTACGATTTGAAATTCTTAGATCTAGAAGGTCTCCCCCTCTTTTATACGAACATTATAACGGTCTGGCAGATCCTTCATTCCAAGGTACCCCTTAGTGTTAATGAAATTAAAGAGGAAATACTTTGGAATAACCGCTTTATTAAGATCGGCGGAAAGACGGTTTTTTATAAAGCATGGGTTAGTAAAGGCGTTTTAAGAATCAAAGATATCCTCAATGCTCACGATAACTTCCTATCTTTCCAAGAGCTTAAAGACACTTTTCACATTCGTGGTACCTTTCTTGATTACGGTGGCCTTCTGGCCGCGATTCCTAAAGATTGGAAAAATGCTATCTTACATGGCAATCAGGAACACACCAACGAACCAAAGGTGACACAACTAACCGTTGGAAAAGTTTCATCAAAATATGCTCGACTAATGTTTGCTGAGAAATCTTTCTGCCCTCCATTAACTGAATCCTATTTAAGAGAACAAAAATTCACTCCTAGTGCCGTATATGAGCTTCCATTCAAAATCACCATTGAAAATAAGCTAAGAAGGTTTCAGTTCAAACTCATCCACAATATTCTTCCGACCAACCAACGACTTTGGAAAATGAATGTTAAATCTTCGCCAAAATGCGAACAATGTGATGCTCCTAGTGAAACTATTAGCCCTATGTTTTACGAGTGTCCTGCGGTAAAAAGTTTTTGGGAAAAAGTCATAGATTGGTGGAATCGTAAACGTTCTGAAAACATAAATCCAATCCAACGGAAGTTCTTTATGGATACAAACCTGAATCTAACGGCTTTCATACTTTTAACCGTTATCTCTTAATTGCTAGATATTACGTTTACTTAGCTAGAAACAAGTTTGAGACCCCAGAGCTGGAAGTTTTCATTGTTCCCCTGGAAATTAAAATCCAGTGCGAAAGAGAAATTGCAATAACAAAAGGAAATCTTAACAAATACAGAAATAAGTGGACCACGCTGTGCATTTCTGATTAGTGTTGGATTTATAGTAATTTAGCAAACATTTTTCATTCTTCTGTTAAACCTTCGTATTTCGCTTTATTTTGCTTGTTTGTTTATTTATTTATTTATTTCACTGTTTCGCCTCCTTTTTATTTGCCGCCCTGTTATTGTAAAGTTTATTGTAATTTATGTTAAATGATGTTTAATAAATAAATTATTTAAAAAAAATTGGGGTTTAACACCATAGCATTAATCGAGAGCTTTGGTTCCGAACTGGAAGTCCACAAATCGCGGATTTCCGGCTTGTTAGTACGTATGAAGAAGGCAACGAGAGGTATATATTTAAAAAATAGATGATATTGAGCGAATGGCTCGGTGGCATCTGAGAACTAGAGGAATACGTGTGGGTGAGTTGGCTATGGTTCGCTGGGTCAGCGCGTCAGTGTGTGTGATATGTTGAACACGTTGAATCCCCTGGTATAGGAGACCGAGATTGTAATGTATACAATAATCGATTGTAATGTATATCAATAATCGGTACCATCATCGAAGGACACCTTGACGTAGAGAAAGGCGAAAGATTTTCGAGAGCAGTTTGATGTAAATTTGATGGTGAGATGAAGTTCTAGTTTCGATAAGAGACGGAATAATACGTTTCTTGTGAAAATGAATTTGAGGAGGTCGCAAAGATTCTGCCGCATGTATGGTGATGGCTGCAGAGCAGTCTGCCGTCACGAGAAGTGACGCCAGGCGTCAATACCCTCGCTCTCATCTTACCGTATTTAAATCTATACTACGTCCTTTTGTTTTCTTTTCTGCTTTGTTCATCGATGGTTTATTGTTGTTGGAAAACCAGAAAAAGAAAACAGTAGGAGGCTTTTCGGGCTACTCGTGGACTTTGTGTTATTCGATAGTCATCGGAGGCAATCCATTAAAGCAACGACAAGAGGTCGGCGCTCCAAGAGCATGGCGCAGATTGTGGGAAGAGTAAGAAGAGAGGTTCCACTGCAAGTATTTCCTGCACTAGTAGAGAAGAAAGAGAATTTAGCAAAGGTTTCTCTCAGCCAAGCGTATCGCGCAACCGGCTGTGACACTGCAATAGTCGATATGAAATTCTGTTGTCTATGTCATCATTCTTAACGAGCATATAAACAACGTGGTAGTCTCCTCTGAGGACACAGACGTCTCCACTATTTACTGTTCCTGGCATATCGCCATAAGCTGTCATCAAAGGAATGGATACAGGCAGAAACTTTATAGAAGCCAAACTATATACTTTTGCAAGAGATCTCAGTAAATCTTCATCGTAACTTGTCATGTCCACGTGCGTAGCCAGCCTATAGACCAGTAGGCCAGGGCCTACAAATTTTAACTTCGATCATTCTACCGCTTGTATAATAAATCATGCGTTGTTGGGGTGAGCTAAAAAGATTATGGGCTCAAAGTGTTGCTGAGGTCAGTGCGCATGATTCATGCGTACGATTTCCAGGATGTGTGAAAATGAAAGTCAACCAGTCCTGCAACTAGTCGAAAAGCTGGCTATGCCCCTGGCATTGTTACCATTCAACGCCATCACCGGCTGTGACTGCACCTCGTTCATCTGTGCTGACACCGTCGCATCTGCAGTGAGGTTTGTTTGTCCGTTACGTATGACGGATCAAGAGATCAACTGGACTTTGCTCGCTCCTTGCTATTTGTCAAATTCAATAACCCAGAGAAGCTACGCGCTATTTGCGATGCGTTCAAGTAACACCTGAGAGATGCCAGTACCAAACCACGGTTTGGCCCCAGGCACAGATTCCAAAAGGGGTGCTTCCGCACCTTGAGGAGACAGGATGAACGCTGAAGATGAGCATCTACTGGTCCCCATTTTTATGACCCTCGATCCAATCTTAGAGGCTTGTCTGGAGTGAGTTTCAAACTGGTTCACCATTAGCTGCGCTGTAAATACAGTACGTTGCATGTCATGTGCCCTCGGCAGTGTGGATGCCGACTAAGGACGACGCTAACTGCTGCATCAACCGACACTCGCTTATGTTAAAAGCTTAAGTGATGTTAACTCTTTAAGAGAGTTAAGAAAATTCATTTACAATTCTTACAATATGGCAGACTGAAACCTTAGAGTAAGGAGCGACGTCCTGACATGTTCTATTCGTAAATTTTACCTGAATTCAACCAGTCACTATCATGAACCCGACAAAGTAAATTGTGAAATGACTTAGATTCAACAATATACAAAAAAATAGTAAAACTTAATCTTCAGTTGTAACAATAAACATGTTTTTTCACCAAAATATCACAATTATACTAGGAGCGTATTTGGCACCTGACTATACCCGTGACAAGGTGAATTTTTTTATGAGAGGGCATGGTTGGTGTTGACGTGAAGGCTTATTATTTACTAGAAAACAGTCTAAAAACTGTCGGAAATTCTCTTGACCATGTCTACAGTACACTTATGGCAATTTCAAATCGTTTTTTGTTATTAGTCTCGCTTGCGTAAGCAGCGAGACTCATAATCTGCAACGCGTTTTTCGCCCCGGGGGGTAGTCCCTTGTATAGGATATATAGGTATGTGCCGCGCCAAAGGGTATTTTGGTCTGAAATAGGGTATCAATTTCGACCATTTTGGTCTGAAATAGGATCTTGAAATGGGTATGTTTTTTAGAAGAATTAGCTACCTTTTCATCATTTGACGATAAGACCATTTCCCTTTTAACGTTTACGCCAACTACCTTGTACGTGCCGTAACAGCTTGTCACGCGCTCCGGTCACGCCCCGGGCTCCAGGGCTTCAGGCCTGAAATAGGGTATCAAAATTTTGATCAAGTGTGAAATAGGGTAGGAAAATTCGCAGATTTTGGTCCGAAGTAGGGTAAGGGTTTCAGGAAGCGTGCCGCACACCCCCTCCCAATTTTTCTGGAAGTACCCCCCCCCCCCCGGAGTTTTTGGTCGTAATTTAGGACACAGAAGGCAGGTCATTGTGCCAGGCGTTCCTTGCGGAGACCGTGGAAGCTGTGACTAAAAATCGTTGCGTGATCGAAGCCACATATATTTTGTGAAGAAAGCTTAGGAAGGATTAAATTTAGAGCTTTTCCGAAACGTGTCGGTCCACGAATTCTATCGCTTGAAAGCGTTGATTCCTTTGGGGCAAGTGAGCACTACTGAGTGCTCGGGAAAAAATAACAATCTTAATTAGCAAAATTGCGATGGACAGGTGTTTTAAACTTTCACGGTATGCAATATGCGATATCTGGCAATGATGTAGTTTCTCTGGAATCGAGTCCCTTGAATTTTCGTGTATTTATACACGCGTACAAATACACGAGGAGGTCAGTGTGGTCGTCTCTAACACGCGTACTAAATCAATTGGGGTGAAACAAATAAAAAGTATCGACGTCGATAAAGTAGGAAGTCAAAAACCCTTAGCGAGTAAATCATGTTTCTTGCGGAATTAATCGCCTCCTCATTTCTCGATCTCCAAGAAGGCGAGACCTGAATAAGCGCGTTCTTGTATTTAACTTAAAATTGGTAAAGGGAAGAAAACTCCTTATTTGGACAATGAAGTCAAAATGAAATGCCCCAAAATGACATCTTTCGCAAAAATTGAGCTTGGTAACAATGATTTTCGAAATCAGCGTATTCAAGTTAGTAAAAATAGCTATGTTACCAAAAATCAGGCCAAAATGCCCGTGGATGTCACATTTTGGTTTCGACTACTTGAAGCGGCAGTCTCAATAAAAACCGCCCACTCAATTTCGCGTGACCTATAATTTTGCTTGAAACTCTGGCAAGTGAAAGGGTTTATCGAGAATATAACTAAAATAGCTATGCTTTGATTCACAATCATTTTCTGACCGAGCTCGGGGGAGCTGAGTATTTTGTCTCGCCACGGTCAGTTTACACATCTAGAAATTTGAAAATTTGGCATTTTTTTTCAGCGCTGTAAAATGTTTGATTTTCACCACCTGCCAATGCATTTTACACCTATTTATCGGACAACATCGCTAGTTTTTCCTTCAAGTAATAGTTATTTGCGAAATGTAGCCGAAAAGACGAAATCAAGCAAAATATCACCCCAGCTAATTGCCTTGGAGCGAAAGGCTAAAAATGAGCAGTTTAAACTCTTATTTCTGACCTAGTTGCAAGCTCTAGATCAAGTAGACAAAAGGATAGATCATGACCGTTTATATCAACGTACCTGCGAGCTAATGCGATGTTTTCAGATGTGGCGACTGACGGATTTTTCTCAAGCAGATTTTGTCAAAATTACGGCTTACCTAATTCATTACTGACACTGACTCACTAGTTGAGCCGTATTCCAATCTCTGAGATACCGGACTCCGTAAAATTCCAGTAAATGTGTTTTAGAAGGTGCTGGTTATGCGGCCATATTTGAATCCCGCGTGCAAACAATCTGAAGTTCAAAACAGGTGAAACTGTGTCACGTTTCCAGCTAATAAAATAACTCGGTAAAACATCTGTACATGAGTGGAGAGTTTCGACAATCAGAGAATCAATTAAGTAGGTTTCATTTGGGGTCAGAAAATTGAGGTTTCAGAGCTACAGCCTCGAGTAAGCTTTCTATTCAACAGGCTCTGCAAGGTTAAATGCAGGTTGATAAGTGAACGGATCAGAAAAATGGAACCCAGAAATCCGGAAATCAGCACCATCCGGATATCGGCAAATCTGAAATCAATCAAAAACCAAAGCCAGTTCCAAAAGTTAGAAACAGCAGCTGCATTCGTTCAAGGCTTCTTTTCGACGCTGAGACACGTAAAAGATAAAACCTGCCTAATGAGCAAACTGTAGCTTCTTGATTTTCACTTAACTGAAACGCGGTTCCACGATCGATTGCATTTGGCAAATAGGCTCCAAAAGAAACTGCTGTAAATATCATTGACCGGTCACAATCATGCTATGTGCGCCAACATATCTCACTTGTGACTAATACAGAAGTTTGCTGTACATTGAGACTGAGTGTAGTGCGATCTAGGGAACCATGCCAGCTCGGTTGTCTGGGCTTTTCAGTCAGTAGGGCATCTTGAAAATCGCTTGTTAAAAGCGGACAAATAGTTCCTGCCGGTGAGTAAGTTTATTAGAAACCGATCATTACTTAGAGGAGGAAGGGGAAGGCTTGAGTAAATGGAGGAAAGCCTTATCCAAATTTTACTGACCCTCTTTCTGAACTTTATCACGTCCCTTTGACTTTTTTAAAGAATGGACTAGATTGCCCTCCTCCCAAACTTTACCTAATTTATTACTGGCACTGACTCAAAAATTGAGCCATATTTCTATCTCTGAAATGCCGGATTCCATAAAATTCCAGTATACTGACATTAGAAACTGTTGGCCATGGTGTGCCGTCTTATTTGAATCCCATGCTAACAATTCGAAGCTCAAAACATGTGAAACTATGTCGCGTTTCGAGATAAGTAGCTCGGTAAGAAATAAAATAAAACAACTGTCCTGAGGAGAGAGTTTGTTCGAGAATCAAAACATCAACTATAAGCAGATTTCATTTTGGGTCAGAAAATCCAGATTTAAGGACAAATGTAGGATTAACTTTTCAAATATTCTTCGGTGTTTTGTAGCTAATCCTTAAACAAAGTGTCTTAGCGCCTTTCTTGGTCATGTGGCATCGGGTTTTGCTCTAAAAAAAGCTCTTAGGACTTGCCCCTAGTGTCATCATTGGGTATATTGGATGGGAGTTTCTTGCAACCGTTCCTTCATTCCATGGCTTTCGCCTGCTCTCCTCGTGTTATCCGCTATCCGTTTTATCTGTGATATTGAGAGAAAAATGTCCCCTTTGGAATAAACAGCTATTTTAGTAATAATAATAATAATAATGATAGTAATAATAGAGAGCGAAGCGAGTTTATAATCTCCTTGCACGCGAAGCGCGCGCAGTGCGTGAACCACGCGTGGTCTTAGCCAGCTGCAAAATTGGATGCCCCATCTTTCTCTCTATGAATATATCGCTTGGTGTTCGCCAATGACGTCATGTAGCGTTACGTCACGGAGCATTTTGTGTTTTCTAGGCAACATAGACTTTGCCGCCGATGACCAGGGCTGGTGTGTGTATTCATCGTCTGTGAAAAAATGTTTAAGATCGGCGAATCACGAGCAATTCCCTGTGCAAATGAAAAAGAACAGCAAACAAAAAAATTGGTTGGAAATCCTCGCCGACGAAGATTTTCCACCGAAACTCCTCTAGAGAACGCCGACTAAAATTGGGCGATCCCGCACCTGTTTGAAAGATTGTTTTTGATTAGCTGGGAAAACAATAGGGATTGTCAAATAACTATGCCCCTATCCCTGAAAACAACGGAAGTGCAGATTAAAGGGGACCAGTGAAATAAGAGGTTTAGGACGGTACAGGACTACTGTTAAAATTCATCGCTAGGGGAGAAGACGACGAAAACAAGAAAGGGCGAAGCAGAGAGAACATTGCCTAGCACAGCGAAAGCAACGTCCTAAACACAGCGACCACAAATATGTGCACCCATGCAAAAATTAACAGAGATCTCGCCGAGATCTCGGCGAGATTCTCGGCAGGATTTTGGCCCCCGAGATTTTTGGATCTCGGCGAGATCTCGCCGAGATCCCTAAATCTCGGCGGCCAAAATCCTGCCGAGAATCTCGCCGAGATTCCTAAATTTCCGGATTTACGTGTTTCCACACTTCCCCTTTACGTGTCAACGTACACCTTGTAGACGCGGTTGACGCGATTTCACCTCTGGACAGTTTTTTACGGAGCTATTCAGCTCGAAACGTGACACAGTTTCACCTGATTCGAACTTTCGGGTTGTCAGCAAGGGATTCAAATATGGCCGCAAAACCAGCAGTTTGTTAAGCACTTTCACTGGAATTTTATGCAATCCGCCATCTCAGGAATTATAATATGGCTCGATTTGTGAGTCAGGGCCAGTAAGGAATTAGGTAAGACGTACTTTTGACAAAATCTGCTTGAGATAGATCCGTTACGCTAGAGCTGAAAATATCGCGTTAGCTCGCATATGCGTTGATACGAACGGCCATAACTTTTAAAATACTGAGATCGTACATTGCTTTTTATACATTCCTAACAATAGATGATCTATCTTTTCGTCTGTTTGGTCAAGAGCTTTCAACTAGGTCCCAAACTTCAGAAATAAGCGTTTAAACCTGGGTCATTTTTAGCCTTTCGCTCCAAGGCAAATAGTTGGGGTCACATTTTGCTTGATTTTGCAGCTACATTTAGTCATAGTTAATTGAGTGGAATGGTTATGAAACCCGTCAGACTCCTTTGTTATATGTTTTTGTGGACCTGAAAGTGCACAACGTTCAAAAGAATTCCTATCATTTTGATTGTATTGACCAATAAAAACGTTGCATTAATTTATTCCGTAACAATTTGCCAACGGAAAACAAAGGATTGTGCACTTTCAGGGTGCTTCCAGCATAAACTGCAGCATTGTTGTTTTTATCATTGATGTTTGCCGCTTTTCATAACCAGTCTCCTCTAATAACTATGATTTAGCAAATAACTATTACTTTCAGGAAACCTAGAGGTGTTTAGCTATAAATAGAACTAAATTCTGAAAATTCATTGGTATATGTTGCAAATCAAACATTTGACAGCGCGGCAAAAAGTGCCTAATTTTCAATTTTCAAGACGTGCAAACTGGCCTTGACGGGAGAAAACACTCAGCGCCCCCCAGAGTGGATAGAAAATTATTGTGAATCAAAGTAAACCTATATTAGTTATAGTCTCGATAAAGCCTTTCACTTTGCCAGAGTTTGGGGCAATTTTATTTTTCACGCAAAATTGAGTGGGCGGTTTTTACTGAGACAGCCTCTTAAAACGCACTCAGCGGCCCGTCAAAAGGCCCAAGATAAGCTTGAAAAACTGGATTTGCTGATTTGAGTTAAACCCTATCAAAATCCCCTACTTGGGGGTCTTAAAGCAAACAACGACGAAGAAAACGCTGCTATCCCCAAGTATCATACTACTATTGTTGTTAGGCTTTTTTGTTTATGATTGTCTTTCGGCTATTTTTTATAATATTTGTATGGAGAGAGCGTGGATAAGGGAAAGTTCATTTGATTTGGAGAAGTGGGTACGAAGATATTTGGGGAGGGTGAAATTTTGGGTGTGTGGGTTCGGGGAGCTTTGAAAAATCGGTGAGGTCAAGGGGAAAGGCGTAAAAATCTGCCAATAAAACTAAGGGCCTGATTACATGGGTGGGGTTGTCTCGCTTTGCAGAGATCTCGGTACGAAAGAAAAGTCAACTTTGCGATTACATGACAACCGAGCCAGTCCTCCTGGAAATTTTCCAAATAATCACGCTTGCCGGGAATCCCGGTGACTGAACAAAGCGAGAAACATGCACACTGCTTCCAATCGCTTTATACAAATTGCGGCTAAAGGGATAAAAGTCACCTCGGCAGAGCTAGCCAGCTAGGCCCTTATACTGTATGTTGTATTGTCACGCAATTTGCGCGTGAAAGCTTTGGAATTTGCCGCTTTCGTGGTTCGTGTATGAGAGAAATCGGTTGTTGACCATTTACCAAAATTTTCCGGAAACTCTGGTTGGAAAATAAATGGATCACGACTTTTTTGTTCGTTCCAGCGGAAAATTTTCGGGAGCAACGGAACATCTGAAAAGGTAGTCCTGTTTTTCCTGACGGAATATTCCAAGTAGAAATTCGTGTTCAACTTCTTCAAAGTCATCTTTGATACCTGTTTCAAGCCTTCGCGGTCGTTTTTCGGTAAATGGAACGGATTTCTTCAAACGTAAACGCGATTCCGTGGCGAAATTTACCAGTCCTGAATTTTGCGTACCAATTGCCCAGACCGTGGACCGACCGGTTTGCCCATGTAAATCGCAAACAACCATCGACTTGATCTAATTAGCCCAAGGGTTTTAAAAATAACTGTCACGCACGCAGTTTGTAAGTGAAGATGTTGGACTCTGCCCCTTTTACGCTTTGAACCTGAAAGAATTCAACTTGTTTACGAGTTCATATTGCTCAATAAGATTTTAAGAAATCGCCTCCTTTCCGAACATATGCAATGAAATTATGCATCATTCAATGTTTAGAGTAATAGGCTAACATCAATTAGCTTTAATAAAACTATCAAACTGCCGAAATACTTTATATGTGACCACTCACCGCATGTCATTCCCCTCACTGAAACAATCCCGTATTTATCTCATGCACGATCACGGAATTTTGCGCCATTGCGTGACGTCTTTGGCTCTCAACAACTGAGGGAAAAAAGATTATCGAACTCCTGTGGCTATAAGCCAAACCTGTCAATTTTCAATGCTTAACACTACCAACGATTCAAAAATATTGTTTACTTCTAAAACTCAAACAACACATAAAGCAATTACGAAAGGATGGAAATAGAAAAAAATTAACCTGGCTAGACGAATTATCGCATGTCAAAAAAGCAGAGCCATTTCTGGTAATATGATATTTGAAATGTCATTCCTCACGAACGCAAAGACCGGCTGTGCGGTCCTGGGAACTTGTTAGGGGTCACGTGACCCCTGTCATGTTGTTCTGTTAGTCCGAACCATGTGCTAGTTGACTCGTTGTGTTCCGTCAGAGTATTTAAGCTGTTTAGTCGCTCGATACACTACATTTTTGGCGACGAGGAACGTGTACGTACGCCCACTGCAAGGTAGACAAAGGAAGGCAAGTCTACGTGAATCATGCCCACGTTTGGGAACTTGGACGAGTACAACGAAACTGAAGATTGGCGCCATTACATCGAGCGTGTAAACCATTTCTTCGAAGCGAATGAAATCACAGATCCTGACAAGAGGATATCCATTTTTCTGGTTTGTGTGGGAGCGAACACCTATAAACTGGTGCGAAGTTTGGTTGCCCCAGAAGATCCAAAGGATAAAGGCTATGAGGATTTAGCAAACTCCTCCAAGACCATTTCATGCCTAAACGTTTGGCTATTGTTCAGCGATTCAAGTTTAACACACGCTCCCAACAACCAGGTGAGACCATTGCAATGTTTGTTGTTTGTAGCTGAATTACGACACCTGTCTGAACACTGTGAATTCAGAATTACGTTAGATAAGATGCTTCGTGATCGGCTGGTGTGTGGTTTTCGTGATATCAGAATACAGCGCCGATTATTAGCTGAACCCAAATTAACATTGAAGCGGGCATTGATCTAGATCTCGCCATTGAAGCAGCGGATAAGGACGCTTCAGAGATACAGAAGGCAGACGGTCAGGGAGGGGATGCCTCTGTCAACAAAACAGACGTCAAAGTTAATAAGGGAAGCGAAGTTAAGTGCTCTCGTTGTGGCGGCAACCACTACCCCAAAAGCTGTCATTTTAAAGGTGCCAAATGCTATTGTTGTGGTAAAGTTGGCCATTTAGCTCGATTGTGCCCAGCTGAGAAGAAAGGGAAGCAACCACAGCCAGTTGATGAGCAGAAATCAGGCAACTCCGAGCCTACCAATCTTCTTGAAGGTGCGATGCAAACACAAGGAGAGGAACAGGGTGTGGGTGCATATTCCTTGTTTAACTTTGGCAGTCAACGCCCATCACTCTACAAAGTACAGCTAAGTGTTGCTGGGCAACCCCTGAAAATGAAAGTTGACACGGGGGCCTCCTTGTCTGTGATTAGCGAGGAACTATACAACTACCTTTTTTCAGCAGGTCAAGCACCCCAACTTGTAGAATCAGGAATTTTCTTTCGCACGTATACCGGCGAAGAGGTCAAACCTAAAGGGTCTTTGTGTGTCATGACGGGGTTGAATACTCCCTGCCGCTTTGGTTGTAGGCGGCAAGGGGCCTGCTTTGCTAGGTAGGAACTGGCTCGAGAAAATCAAGCTGAATTGGCCCATAATCAAACAACTTTCGTCACACAATAAGCGACTCGAAGAGATTTTACAAGAACAAGCTCAGCTGTTTGAGGAGGGGCTTGGAACTCTACAAGCGACAAAGGCCAAAATCCATGTTGACCCCATGGCAACCTCTATCTTCCATAAAGCCACACCAGTACCGTATGCTCTGAGGGAGAAAATTGAACAAGACCTAGAAAGACTTGAAAGGGCAGGGACAATTGAACCAGTCCAGTATTCCGAGTGGGCCACCCCGATTGCCCCTGTCATGAAGAGTGATGACACTGTAAGAGTCTGTGGAGAATATAAGCTTACTGTTAATAAAGTGTCAAAACTGGTTGGCTATCCTATCCCTAAGCTTGATGATCTGTATACGAAATTAGTTGGAGGTCAAACATTTACTGAGCTAGATTTAAGCCATGCCTATGAACAGATGCTTGTGGATGAGAACTCTAAGGAATTTTTAACGATTAACACACATAAGGACCTGTACAGGTATAACCGTCTCCCTTACGGGGTAGCCTCAGCACCTGGTATTTTCCAGAGAACCATAGAGGGTTGGCTTCAAGGAATCCCTTCAACTGGAGCTCTATTAGATAACATCCTTATTACAGGCCCCATTACTGAAGAGCACTTAGACAACATCGAGAACGTTTTGAGACGCCTATCGTAAGCTGGTCTACAACTCAAGGGAGTAAAGTGTCAGTTCATGAAGTCAGTTTTGGAGTGCCTGGAGCACCGAGTTGATGCAGAGGGGTTTCATCCTGTTGAAGCAAAAGTGAAGGCCATTCAGGAGGCCCCAGCACCGAAAAACCCCACTGAGCTGAAGTCGTTCCTTGGTATGCTTAACTTCTATGGGAAGTTCATACCTAACCTGTCGTTCATTCTGGAACCACTACATAGTTTGCTGAGGAAAGATGTTGTTTGGAAGTGGGAGGTGGAACAGCAAGAAGCATTTTATAAAGACAAAAACCAGCTTCAATCATCAGACGTACTAGTACATTATGATCCCAAGAAAGAGCTGGTGGTATCCTGTGATGCATCACCCTACGGTGTTGGCGTAGTTCTATCCCATTTTATGGAAGATGGATCAGAGAGACCTGTGACATACGTCTCGCGTACACTCTCTATGGCACAAAGGAACTACGGTCACCTAGATAAAGAAGCACTAGCCGTAGTTTATGCTGTAAAAAAGTTCCACCAATTTCTGTATGGTCGCCATTTTAAGATTTACACAGATCACAAACCACTTCTGGGGCTTCTATACCCTGAAAAAGCCACGCCTTTAATGGCCTCAAGTAGAATGCAGAGGTGGGCATTGACTTTGCTAGCTTATGAGTATGAACTGCTTTATCGCCCAGGACTTGAGAATGGTAATGCGGATGGACTCAGTCGCCTACCCGTTTTGGATGTCCCGGGGTCCACACCCGTCCCAGGGGACATTGTACACCTCCTAGAAACTATGAACACCAGCCCAGTTAAGTAGATGCTACTAAGATTCAATTGTGGACAGCCCGCGATCCAGTGCTTTCCCAAGTTCTACAGTTTGTTCTTCAAGGATGGCCTTCAGAGGTAGAAGAAGAAGCCATCAAGCCCTATTTTATTAGAAGAGAAGAATTGAGTGTACATGCTGGCTGCTTGTTATGGGGAGCTCGGGTCATAGTACCCCCTCAAGGGAGAGAAGAGGTTTAAACATATTACACGATACTCACCCGGAAATAGTCAAGATGAAGAGTTTAGCCAGGAGCTATGTATGGTGGCCAAAAATGGACACGCATTTAGAAGAGAAGGTGAAAAGTTGTGCTACTTAGCAGAGTCACCAAAAGACCCCTCCCCGTTTACACCCATGGGAATGGCCGGGCCGCCCTTGGTCTCGAGTGCACGTAGATTATGCTGGACCTTTCATGGGAAAGATGTTCTTGCTGATCATTGAAGATGTTCTTGCTGATCATTCCAAGTGGGTGAATATCCACTGTGTAGACAAGATGAGGTCAACTTTCGCTTCACATGGTTTACCAGAGATTGTAGTGTCCGATAATGGATCCAGTTTTGTGAGCAGTGAATTTAAATCATTTTTGCAGAAAAATGGCATCAAGCACATTACCTCGGCACCTTACCACCCAAGTACAAATGGTCTGCTTGTGCAAGCGGTACAGACCTTTAAGCAAGGGATGCAGAAACAGGGTGACAGTTCTGTTGACACCAAGTTGGCTCGTTTTCTTCTAAGCTACCGGATTACCTCGCAAAGCACCACTGGTGAATCTCCAGCTCAGTTACGGTGGGGACGTAGTCTTAGGTCTCACATCGATCTGCTGCGACCGGATCTAGCGACAAGGGTACATTTGGCTCAGTCTAAAGAAAAGAAACGGCATGATCAGCATAGCCGAACACGCGAAGTGAAGCTTGGTGATGCCGTGAGTGTCAGAAACTACTCCGGGTGGTCGAAGTGGGTCCCTGGAACTATCATCCAGGAAACCGGCCCTCTGTCTCCGCGAGTTGAAATAGAAGATGGAAAGGTAGTTCGGAGACATCATGACGAATTAATTCCTCGTACTACAGAGCCTCTTTGCCCCAGTCCAACAGCTCGAAGTTCAGGCCATAGCAACGAGGGAAGTGTTGTTCCGGAGGTTGCAGTATCCGGTGTGAATAGCCCTGAAGGAACCTGTGGGGAGTTGGAGCCACCCACTACACCCGAAGACCCAAGCTTGGTCCCTGCCACCCCGGTGCGACGATATCCAGTAAGGGACCGAAGACCACCGCAGCGTTATTACTGATGGACCCCTTCTGCCCCCATGAACATTTAGTTCAAGGCAAGATGCCACATATTGTTTAAGGACTTGAGGGGAGGAATGTGCGGTCCTGGGAACTTTTTGACCCCTGTCGTGTTGTTCTGTTAGTCCGAACCATGTGCTTGGTGACTCGTTGTGTTCCGTGAGAGTATTTAAGCTGTTTAGTCGCTCGATACACTACACCGGCTATCTTTAAAACAAGGAATGGGGAATCGGGGAATGGGAATGGGAATGGGAATGGGAATGGGGAACGGAGAACGGGGAATCTTTAAAGTGAGGGAATCTTTAAAAGCGGGAATCTTTAAAACGGGGAATCTTTAAAAGCGGAAATCTTTAAAATGGGGAATCTTTAAAATGGGAATCTTTAAAAGCGGTGTGAATGTTTAAAAGCGCTCGCCTCGGCAGTAATGGGTCTTTAAAACACGGGGATTTTCCCAGTTCATTAACCCCACGGCTATGCCATGCTGATGAGCCCCAGTAAGGGCAAAACAGCTGTCCATGGCTGTCACTGCCCGGGTGATATGGCTGTGGGCATGTGTGAGGTACTAGCCAGGACGTGGGTTGGTGTATGTGTGCCCCTTGCTTTAAGTTTGTCTTAACCGGTGATCTGTTTGATTCGTATTTTTTGAACGGTAAACCGGATCGAAGGTTATAGATGAATGAGCTACAAATTGTAGTAGCTGAGCGGCTGTAACCACAGTCTTTTTAAGAGGGATCGCCAAGAAAAATTGAGCAAATTCTCAATTTTTTTGCAAAAGTTTCGCAAAAAGCTCTTCAATTTTAGAGAAAATATATAACAAGCCAGTTTTCTCCCTTCGGAGTGTAAATTGCAGATTAATTTTGGGACGGATCGCTCAATCTTGAAGAACGTATACCCGGGGGAAGCTCGAATAAAAAAAGTTACGTAGACGCTCGTCGGAAAATTAAAATTATAACCCAGCGTGGGTCAGGAGATCATGCCAGACTATTATCAGACCTTTAATGATTATTATTGGCCGGGATGTCATGTGCTTTTGTAAAAAAATAATTGCTTTTTAATTTGTATAGGTAATAATAGAAACGAAAAACATGATTACAACAACACATTTTGACAGCGCGCGCTTTTAGTTCATTCAATTGATTGGCTGAAACAGACTACTACCTTTGTCAAATTGAACCTTTTTCAAGACGAACACTTTGAAAATCATTCAGCTAAGAACTTGGAAATGTGCGAGGATTGATTTCACAACAGCCTGTTAAAGATAACTCGGTTTACAATAATCAGCAAAAGTAAGGGTTTGTAGAATCATCCTCGATTATAACAGCGTTTGCAAAAGATTCCCGCTTTTAAAGATTCCCCATTATTTCCCGTTTTAAAGATTTCCGCTTTTGAAGATTCCCTGTTTTAAAGATTCCCGCTCTTAAAGATTCCCCGTTTTAAAGATTCCCGCCCTTAAAGATTCCCCGTTTTAAAGATTCCCGCTTTTAAAGATTCCTCATTATAAAGATTCCCCGTTCTCGGTTCCCGTTCCCCATTCTCGTTTTCCGATTCCCTGTTCCTTGTCTTAAAGATATCCCGAAAAGACCTGACAGTAAGCACGAAAATCGCTCAAACTCTCGGGTGTGATCCAAACCCGTTTTAGATTCCAAATATTTTTGACAGCTTTAATGCCTGAATTTAACACTTTCACTTCTGAAAAAAAAGCGCCGTAAAAAGTACGGTAAGCTTCAGATGAAGTTCATCTTTCCCTTCAAATCGGAAATTATCCTTGCGTTGTTCATCGCTTTTAATTCCTTCGTCCCCGCACTAGTGTTGGGAATTGTGTTTCTTTATTGCAAGGTTTTTGCTATCGTAAAAGTGGGATGAAGTACCCTTCTAGCAGAACTTTCTTTTAGGAATGCTTTTTACCTTCTACGAGCCGCACGCGTAGCAGACATTCTTGTCGCTTGGCTTGTTTAACCATCTTTTACTTTTATGCTACAATCTCGTCTCCGCGATCTAACGGGACAAAGATGGGTAACTACAAACCCAAAGGCGAGCAAAAAATAATATTTCTTTCCTCCTCAGGTAAACTAAACAACTCCAGCTGATATCGTGATATCTCGAACAACTTACGGCACCACTTCGGAAACAAACTGCAAGTTAACGACATTCTTCAACGTCGCGAATCCTTTAGTACTTTGCGCTCCGCCTCACATATTTAATGTAGCTGAAAGAACTAGAAGTGATCTCGCGATATCTCCAACTCATTCCGGTGTCACTCCGTCACTCAAATACCCAAAACAAGCCAAAAAGTAACAAACTTGCGAGCCGAAACTTTTCCCGTACCTCGTGCATGACTTATGGCTATTATTCATATCCCAAATTACCTTGTGTCGCAGTGGCGCAATTGGCTAATCCCTGAATTTCGAGTCTCATCTGATCTGACGGGTAACAGGTAAGCCGCTTCAAACCCTGGGCAAGCCAGAAATAATAATTATTTCTTCTTTATTTCTTCCAGAAGTAAATTTCCTCCTCATAATAATTTTTTTCCCCTGAAAGAACAAGTCAAAGAACGGGAAGATAACTCGAACTAATTTCGAAGCAACTTCGGGACCTCCGGATGCAACTTTGAAACATTTCTGAGCAGCGCGAATTCTTTACTTCGCGCTCTGCCGAAGTAGAAATACGGAAACGTTGCTTAACTCGAGTGTGTACTGCTTTGGGAATTCGACAAGAACCCCTGAAAAAGTGGATGACTTGAAGCAAATCAGATTAGCCTCAAGAGGGATTTTTAGTCGTGGTGCTATTTTCTAAACTAATTGAGCGTTTGTTTATTTTAGGATCCCAAATCTTTGCCCCCCCGGTCCCTGTGCGAGATACATGTTCCCTCGCCGACATTCCAGGTTAACCTGCACGATGTTAACCGCTGGTTACGAAATGGTAGTATGGACAAGGAAGCCAAGGCACGGGCAGCACCCAATGGGTCAACGCTGAACGGCAATCGGGTGGTGCCTGACACTGCTACTGATGGTAGTATTGACGTGCTTGGTCCTGGTACAGCTAGTGAAGGCGTTCCTACAATCACTAACCCTGCCTCTAGGTCCAGCATGCGGTCGTTTACATCGGGAAACCTGGGTTCGGGTGACGGGCCATTTAGGCTTCTCGATGGAAATCCCTTAAGCAGTGGCCTGGACGATGTTGTTAGGCGGGTTGACAGAGAAACGCAGATGAACGAATTACCTTTCCAATATTTCAATCCCTCCCAGCGAATCCTTGGGGGCAATTCTTCCCAACTTCCCAGCATGCGGTCGTTTCCAGCGGGAAACCTAAGTTCGGGTGACGGTCGATTCGATCTACCGGACAGAAATTCCTTAAGCCGTGGCCTAGGAACACAGATGAACGAATCACCTTTCCAATATTTCAATCCCTTGCAGCCAATCTTTGGGGAAAATTCTTCCCAATCTCCCAGCATGCGATCGTTTCCAGTGGGAAACCTAAGTTCGGGTGACGGTCGATTCGGTCTACCGGACAGAAATTCCTTAAGCCGTGGCCTAGGAACACAGATGAACGAATCACCTTTCCAATATTTCAATCCTTTGCAGCCAATCTTTGGGGAAAATTCTTCCCAATCTCCCAGCATGCGGTCGTTTACAGCGGGAAACCTGGGTTCGGGTGACGGTCTATTTGGACGTCTGGGCGGAAATTCCTTCAGCCGTGGCCTAGGAACACAGATGAACGAATCACCTTTCCAATATTTCAATCCCTTGCAGCCAATCTTTGGGGAAAATTCTTCCCAATCTCCCAGCATGCGGTCGTTTACAGCGGGAAACCTGGGTTCGGGTGACGGTCTATTTGGACTTCTGGGCGGAAATTCCTTCAGCCGTGGCCTAGGAACACAGATGAACGAATCACCTTACCAATTCTTTTTCGGTTAAACTTAAACAAACTATTCGAATAAGGTAACACCCTTAACCAAACAGTACAAGATAACAATTAGTTTTACCGAGGAGTAAGTGATTACAAGACTTTTTGCAAAATTTTGTTGCAAAATTTTTAAATTTGAAAGGGCAAAACAACCGTCTCTAGTACTTTTAGCAATCAATCAATATCGTGGGCTCGTCAATAGTCTGAAGCAACCTGGTCGGCTTCTTAGGTAAAAAGAAAAAAAGATTGATTACAAGAATTAAAGAGAAACCGAAAATATCCGCAGAAATACATAAGGGGAAAATATACGCATAGATCCGTGACTATCCAAGTCTGTCCAGTTACGACAACACAAAGAGTCTTGTAATAACCACTTACTTCCTTCGTTAAGATAACCCTAGAAAACGTTATAATGTCTAATAAGCACTAAAACATCAAACAAAGTATATATAAACAGCTTATATAAACAGGGTCGTCCCTATTTGAAATACTGATTACTGACCTAACACCTTTTTGCCGCGATTCTAGTTTAGGGAATGAAAATTCATTCATTCTCTGAACAACAACAGTTTATTTATTTATGAAATAATTAAAGACTATGTTACCCACATTTAGCGGAGCTATTCTAGGTGGGCAACAATAAGTAAATAACAAAGTAACAACTTTATTTAATGAGGGTAGCTCATGCGGTAAAAACTTATGAACTCGTGGCCCTCAATACAATAATTGTCTCCTATAAGTCGGCAAAAGAATGTAAGTAAAGACAAAGCAAAAAGTAAAATGAAATAAATAAATAAACGGTAACACCTACGGATATAAGGAAGGGAAGCACTTTAACTGAATAAGGAGTTCAGTTAGGAACTGGTAATTGTTCTCATAGCAACATACACCTTCTTAGTCTCCAAAACCTTGATCAATAATTTATGTAATTATAATAATTTACGCTTGAAAGGGTCTTTGCACTGTTCACGTAACATGAGAGGAGTTTTGTTCCAAATTCTTACACCACTTCTAGAAAAAGATGATAATAGCTGATTGAACTAGATCTCTGGACATAAAAATTACTTGCGGCGGAAAATCTGGTATAATGAGAGTGGATCATGTTGGAACGGACGAACAATTCAGAAATTCTAGAAGGAGCCCGTTTATTGGAGATATCGTGCATTAGGATAGCCGAATATTTAAAGTACAGCATATTCAGAGGCAAAACACCCGACCTGACGAACAGAGGAATAGCGTGAGCTCTGGTTTCAGAAAAGTACATTAACCGTAGAGCTCGTTTTTGCAATATTACAATTTTGTTCAGATTTGAACTGGCAGCTTGTCCCCATGCAGTTAGTCCATAGGAAATGTATGGTTCGATTAAGGAACGATAAGAGGGTACTGGTAGGCACATAATGCCTAAGCCTGGCAATGATGCCTACCCCTTTGCTTATTTTTGACGAAATATAGTCTATGTGGTACCTCCATGAGAGGTGACTATCAATCAAAACACCGAGGTATTTCACATAATGTTTTTGTTTAAGAGAAGTTAATATCTTTAAGTCATTGTCATACATTTTTAAGGTTACGTTGTCAGCGTTGTAATCAGGCTTGCGTTGAAATGGATGAGAAATGACAAAATTAGACTTTCTTGTGTTTAGTGATAATTTGTTTGTTTTAAGCCATTAGCAGACTTTCATTAGTTCTTCATTAACAACAGATTCATTCAAGAGAATTCAAATTATTGTTTGCTTATAATGTATTTGTATCGTCAGCAAATAAATAGAAGTTGTAATTTCGAGGAAACGTCATTAATAGATTAATAAAAGCAACGGCCCTAGCACAGACCCTTAAGGAACACCAAATAATATTTTCCCTTTGCTAGAGATGCTAACTTCAACTTGAGTAGTCTGGGTCCTATTAGTCAAATACGACACGAACCAATCATTGATAATTCCACGTATACCGATTTACTCGATTTGCATAGTAGAACAGTATGGTCAACTTTGTCAAAGGGTTTTTTTAGATCAATAAATACGTCGCACGAGAACAAACCTGCCTCCATATTACTTTGTATTCTGTTGACAATATCCAAAATTGCCTGTTGAGTAGAACAGTCTTCTCGGAAACTATACTGTGCATTATAAAGAATTTTTTTTTTCGATAAAGGATGTGAGTCGTTTATGCATCAGTCTTTCGAACAATCGATTGAACACAGATAGTAACGAAATTGGCCGATAATTGCCTGGTTCAGTTCTGTCACCTGTCTTATAGACTGGAATGACTTTTGCACGTTTTAACTTGGAAGGATAAACACCAGTTTGGGCCACAGGGTGCAGAGAAGTTATTTATGACGACAAATGAAGCGAAAATTTTACTGCCGAATGAACGAGTCGCTTCTGATTACTGTAGAATCTATTATGAGTCAAGGAGTCATGCGATCGTGTTGCAGTAAAATTTTCGTTTCATTTGCCATCACAAATAACTCCTCTGCGCCCTGTGTTTGGACCGACATGTTCATTATTTCTCACGCCAGGGTAGCTGACACGATGTGATTCGCGCCTTTCAAAATGCGAATGGGACAGGAGTATAATCCAAACGCTTTGTTTAGAGGTGTTAATAATATTTTCAGATTCTATTTCAGACGGAGTAACCGGATCAAAAAAGAAAGAATTAGGGTAGACCTGATCACCAAAATAATCACTTAAGTGTCTACTAGAGGAAGGTATATTGGCCGTTTTCATACTGAGGACGCATTATCCGTCTGGACGAACTTGGGCAAACATTTTGTTGTTCGTCTGTGTTATGCGTCTCTAGTATAAAGACGGGCACAAGACGCATTATGCGTCAAGACGAACTACCTTTCGTAAGTGCGTCGTCGTTCAAGACGTATTTCGAAGGAAAGTTCGTCCAGACGTGTAATGCGTCTTGTGCCCGTCTTTATACTTGAGACGCATAACCAGACGAACTACAAATGTTTGCCCAAGTTCGTCCAGTAGGATAATGCGTCCTTAGTATAAAAACGTAGACGTATTATCCGTCTGGACGGGTAGTGCGTCCTCTAGTATAAAAAAGGCCAATTGTCAGCAAGCTTTTGTCCTACGGAAGAGAAAAAGCGTTTGAGGATATCGGTTACTTCGAATTAACCTGTTAACGCCCTCCCAAGTTTTTTTCATGTTATTTAGGTTAGCCTCAAATAAAGAAGGCCTGATAGTAGAGCTTCTTACTAAGACGAGTCAAGCTTGAGATTTTGTTTCTATACTGTTTGTATTTCGCCATGTCCCCAGATCTGAATAACCAATGATTTTTGATTTTCGCAAAACCACTTGTAATCCACGGTTTTGCAAATTGCTTAGCTTGTTGTCCCGAGATTTATTAGCTTATTTAATTTATTGTAAAACTGAGCAAAGGACTCATCAACTGAACTACTAGTTTCCCAATCAATTTGCAGGAGCTCCCTGTTAAAAGCATCTTGCGCAAAATGTGGATCGTCTCCAATCTTACGTTTTTTGAGATGTGTGTTCTCCCTAGGGGATTGAGACAGCGCGAACTGGGAGTAGTCAGTCGCTGATATCCCTCAATCCTGTTAACAAATATGTGTTGTCGATTAGCGTTTCCGAGTTATTATAAACTCTAGTGGCTTAACGACTGTTGTGAAAAACGTTTAAGTTTAGCGAATCTGTGCTTGTTATTTTTGTTTCAGCAGGACAACTCGGATTAATATTAATCGGATTAATATTAATCCTAATGATTATTATAATCCAGTAATAGATTATTATAATCCATTACTGAGGTTTGAGCCGTGCCTTGATCAATTAGGATTACTAGTAATCTTATGTAGGATTAATATTAATCAGATTAATATTAATCCTAATATTAGATCCAGTAATAGATTATTATAATCCATAACTGAGCTTTGAGCTGTACCTTAAACGATTAGGATTAATATTAATCTGATAAATATAATCCCACATAGCTCAAATTTGTACAAGTCTCTCAATAAAGAAAATATTCTATTCTAACCATGACAAATTTGCTACTTGTGCTAGTAGTTTGTGAACAAAACTCTTAATTACATTCAGTCAATAACCCCACTCCTTATTATACGTTATTATATTTTAGTGGCAGAAGTCGGCAGTTGTCTCAGCTCTGCTGGTAATACAGTTGCAACTGAATTTTTTGCAGGGCCATGAAGATTTTTAACGTAGAATAGAATAAAGATCTTAAGTAATAAAAAAAATAACAAAGTGAAAGGGATGTCAGTGTGCACATCATCAAAGGAAATCCTTGAATCTTTTCCAGTTATTTCTAAAAGACGCAGTTCTTCTGAGTTTGATCCATAGAGATAGTTATTTCCCAGGGAGCATTTCATGATTTGGACCGTCTGCGTATATGCTGGACTTAAAGTAGGAGTTTTTGTTAGAAGATTGGGTTTCAGGATTGGTGTCATAGAAGGAGCCATTGTTGCTGATGGGTTAGCTGGTGGCATCCATGAAGGCGTATGATTCACTGAAGTGATGGCACCAATTTCAGCTGGACGGAAGAACTCTAGAGTTATGTTGGCAAGTGACCTTGCAGACAACATATCCTGTATGCGTTGATAACGATACTTTATACATGCCTTGTCATTCACTTTAACAAGAATGTCGCCATCTCTAATCTGGGAGAATGATGCCGACTGTTCGACAGCTTCAACAATCCAGCCTCCTCCAATTATTGTTTCCGGATGATTATTATTAATAATAATAATCTAATCCTTCCAATTTTTGCCGTGCCTTAATCTATTACTGGATTATAATAATCTATTGCTGGATTATAATAATCTATTGCTGGATTATAATAATCTATTACTGGATTATAATAATCTATTACCGGATTATAATAACCATATTATAATCTATTATTATTATAATCCACGGATTAATATTAATCCGAGTTGTCCTGTTTCAGTGACTCCAATTACACTAAATTAAAATCGAGCTCATCTAGTAGGTGTACTAGAAGATATTCTAGGTTACGCTTCAGGCTTCTAACGTTATTATGCAGTAGAGAAAAGCAATCCTGATCATTATGCACGGTACTTTTAAACTTTGAGAAGCTATGCGGTAAAAAATACTGGTAGCGGGCTGACTGATTGCCAAGGTTACAAGCAGGGTTTAGATAAGAGTCTGAGATAAGAGTCTGTATTTAAACAAAACAGATCAAAATCATAAATACTACAAAGTTTTTCAAGATCATTTTTTGTTGGCAATTGGCTCTCTAAGCTGTTATTGAACTGACCGTGATGGGTTCCAACAATATGGACATTAAAATACGGTAACTCTATAAAATCGTACGGTTGTAATAAGTAGTACTACACTGAGCCATTTCGTTACCTACTATACACGATTGATCGTGCTTGTCAGCCAGTCTTTGTAGGTCGTCCATGCTTTTGATCTTGATCGGTCTATAGCTAGTGAGCTATCGCATCCTTTCTTAAGTAGACCACAGAGTTCTTGGCCTAACAATACTGGTAATGATGCTGGTTTATAAATTTCTTCACTTCATAGAGGATCGACTGCATCTTTGGCGTCAAATGATAAAAAATTCTGACCTCAGACAGGAAAGCTTGATCAGGAAGACCAATAGCAGAAGGGTTCACGTTGCTGCCTGCATCTTTTCGACATTCCATAACACGTTCCTTTGCGAGACGCTGTTACGCCACAAAATGTAACAGTAACGCAAAATGTAATAATATTTGACGCAAAATTAGCCTGCGTGGCAAGTGTTTCCATCTGGCCTGGTTTCGGAGCAAAGAAAGACCGGTTTTGGCCGCGCGAGAAATGAAACGAGAGCCATTTTTCGCGCGGTCTTTGACTGTCGTTCCTCGATCTTTGCTCCTACACGGCAAGGAAACGCTTGCTACGCAGGCTAACGCAAAATGTAATAACTTTGTTAACGCAAAATGTAATACCAGAAAGTAACGCAAAATGTAATAGCATTTTCATTGACCTGTAAGCAGCGTTGAGATGGGTTGGAACACAACATGTGCTTTGTTGCATTTTAGCTAAGGGTTGACGACTTCAATTATTTTGTTTGTAGATATCTGCTTATACAATTTATGGCATCAAAAAATAAGGGAGTACATCATGACTGAGCTTGCCTTCATAATCAATTGCAAGGGATTATTCATTCATGACAAATCTCTTTTGAGACTGATCAACCGCTTACAGTTTTATTAGTAACGAACAGTAATAAAATTTTGTTAAATTTTGTTAAAACAGAAACGTCAAGTATGTTGTAATAGAAACTCAAGTAAAGAACTGTAACTGTAAACTGTAACAGTGCACTGGCAAGGAAGAAAGTCATTTTTTTTTTTCCTGAGGAGCGAGCATGATATCAATAAGTTTGCGTCTGGCCTAAAAAGGCACTTTAGATCTAAGCCAAATTGAGCCTCCGCTACTTTTTGTTATACCAGTTGTTTGATTTTTTTTTTCTTTTTCATCAGGGCTTCATTCAAACCACCCTCGCTGAACTGGGCACCCCTAACTAAATATTGTTTAAAATGAAATAAAATAAAATAAGACAAACGTAAAGCAAGGGCAATTCATACACTGACCTACGGCCTGGCCAGTACCTCACGCATGCGTACAAGCATATCACCCAGGCAGTGGCAACCATGGACAGCTGTTCAGCTATATGTGTGCTCCTTGCTTTTTTCGCTTAAGGGCCTGTTTGCATGTAGGTGGGGTCCCCAGATAAGGTTAGAAAAAGACAAAAGAAAAATTGCATCATTTCGAACGACCAGACTTTTGATTGGCCAAGTAATTGACCGACTAGTTTTCACTCTCTACTTAAAAATATTTCATTAAGGCTGTACGGTTGAAACATAATGACAAATATTATCAGTAAGTACTAGGGTATCTAAAAGATAGTAATGCTGCGGCACATTCTGTTGATACTGGCAATAGTTAGGCAGTGAGACTTAAAAGAATCAAAAATGACATTGAATGTCCTATTTACATGTTGGAAAGTACTAGAATAATTACTATCAGTCTATAGAAAGAACTCGTGGGAACGTTGTTTAGAAAATAATCAAGTGGTTATCAACTCTGGTTTTCCCACAGTAAATTGTAGGAAATAATAGAAATTCAGATCGTTTATCCATATATTTAATATACGGCGCACGATATTTTCTCTGGAAACACAATACTTTTCTTGCTGTTTGTTGCACTTTATTAAGTAACAGTTATTTAGCTATATATTTATAGAAAACAACAACACAAAAAACAGAAAAAAAAAGAAAGAAGGAATATATAACACAGTAGGATTCGAACCCAGCACCGTCGACTCGACGCGACTACACCCAACCACTACACCACAGAGACTTGCTGCGTAATCGTTAGGAAAAGTTTTTCATTTTATTCTTTTTCCATGAAACTTCCGCCGGCAAGATGATCGCCTCCGCATTAACCGAGCTATTGACAGTGAAGAAACAATGTAAACGCATATTCCATGGCAATAAATGAATGAAAGAACATAATTATGCTTTTCAAAACGCCGATACAAGTCCTCGTCTGCAAAATAGGACACAAAACATATGTTTTGTTATCTCGATTTCCGCTGTTATTTTGAAGCGAATGGTCAAAATCACATCCATTTTCGGCTCATACAGTTTCTTAAGAATAGCATTGCATGACATTTTCTCACTTTCACATCACCTTCTAGCAAGCTGGAATTTGTATATCCCCCGTGTTGCGGAGTCGAAGAGCAAATGCTCATCTTCTCGTCAGGTTTAACACCTGGACGAGTCAAAAAGGCTCTTGAATTGAAATCCAATCCCCAAGTTAACCATCGTACTCATCTGAAAGACTCCTGCGTGTCTTAAAATTTGGTAAGACCTCTAACCGTGCTGTAGAAAATTTGCCACAAAGAAAACTCTAAGTCTCAGCAGCGAACGATGCACTCTCCCACCCACCGAACTTCCCCGTGTTTTTATCTGAGTTGTTCGTGGCCCAATGCACTCTGGTTAAATGCAATGCATTGTGGTAAAAAGTGATGAATTCTAGAATTCGTCGCCCCTTATATATTTCCTTTAAATCCTGATTATGTTGCTGCTCGCTCCCTTCGGTCGCTCGGCAGCAATAACACCATATTCAGTGGGCAGCTATCCGGCTGCGAGACTCCTAAAGTGTGTGTCACTGAGATATGCAAGTTCGCTTAACAAAAATGTACAACCTTAACTTTAACTGTAAAAGGTACATGCTTTTTAATGCTTCACAAGCCATTTTCAGCCCTATAATTTAGGGCCTGTTTACATGGAGGTGGGGGACCCTAGATAGGTGAGGTAACATTTGGTGGTTCACCCCACGTATCATGTACAGGTGATCAAATTAAAATCAGACATTATATGCAGGGTAACCTGCGTAGGTGAGGTAATCCGCCTGACTGAACACTTCTTGCAGTAGTGTGTGATTGAACATGTGCTTCTGCAAATATAGGTCGTGCAGGACCAAAAAGGAAAAAAGGAACAAATGATCTTGGAGGGGGATAAGGGAGGGAATTCGTAAGAAAATTGCGTTACTTCCGATTGCCTCCAAGGCATGGGTCGCACTTGGGAAAATTTTTCATCTTTGCCGGCTAAAAAACCACGAAAATTCGAAACCGCAACCGGAAAAGAAAACTTTTAGTCCAGCCGAGGAGGGACGTCGCATTAGAGGGAGTTAACAGTTTTTGCTTTGACACATTGAGAACTTGAGAAGGCCAGACACCAGAAAACATTTTTCTCTTCTTCGTCCGAACCTTTGTCGAAGGATCTTTTTCCTCCATTCCCAGTTTCAGGAGGAAGGGACAGATAAAGAAGACAAATTGCTTGGATGCGAAAAGTCCATTTGACTTGGAGAATAACAAGCCTGTGAAGTGCTTGCAGGTGTAGACGGGAACTGGTTCGCCTTCAATAGAGAGCTAGTTCCCTTAAAAACCTTAAAATAGCGAAGGTTTATAAGCGTGTGAAGTCCTGGCCTGTAGAGAGTTTTAGTAAAAATCTTGAAATGGCGAAGCCTCTTCGCGTGGGTCTGAAAATCCGGCCGCGTTTATTTTAAATTGATCGTGTTTCAAATGGATCACGTTCATGACAAGCGCTGACAGTTACCGCTGTGATTCCTGTTGGCTCGAGTTTTCCAAAATCTGCGTGCCCCACCCAAGCAGTACGGCGTCTTTGATGTTTTTGCGGATTTTTAAAGTTTTTCCAACTTGAAAACTCGGGTTCGCACTTAGCAATGTCCACCGATGACTGATTTCTACCGCAAGGTAAACAAATTCTCACAAAAATTGTGGTGTGTTGGTGGTGAATACAATATAATTTTTTCTGAAGTATTTACATGAAAATAGAGTTTAGCTCCCAGAGGAGGGAAATGCACCGCGGCCGCCGGGACGTCACGTGTAAACCAGCAATGATTAATTGAGAAAAACGGGTCGATGCGGCAAGGACTTTGTTGCGGGCTTTACGAAGATGAAAGCTTGTATCGATAAATTTCGACCAAATACGGAGGATAACAAAAAACAAAGAAAGCGAAAATCGAGGTAAGAAAACAGAAAAAATCTTTGCGCGCAATTCGCCGAGCGGGCTATGTCTGCCACACTAGTTCTGCAAACGCAATGAATTCCTTTTCGCTAAGCCTTTTGCCTTCAAAGCATTGCTTATTTTGATGCCTTCTATCAGCAAGTACATGTTTGCTTGTTTTAACTCGATATTTCGATGAAAAACTAAGAAATAAGGAGTCTTGTGGAAGTAAACAATCTCGTGGTGACGCCTAAGTGTTAAGTTTCATTATGCTAATTAAATCTCATTTGTATAATCTAACAGCCTCAGAGAATATGAATTTGAAGAAAATTGCAGTTGACCACTACCATGACCCTAACAAGTATTCTGTTGCTGCTCTTGCAAGACCACACGAAAAAAATGACATCCAAGAACTGAAACAAAGTTCTTAGGTAGGTAACAGGTTTTGATTGGGTTAATTAGCAAGTTTGCTCTTTTGTCACACTTTTTCGTAAGATCTTCAAGGCAGACACAAGACAACGTTTTTTTATTCGTTCTCCGAACCTAGATACAGTTCTTTAAAATTCAGCTCGGCAAAAATTCACTAATATTTGACCAATTGTACAAGGTAAAAACATATTGTAACCCTCTTATTGCGTCATTCTCGCTGTGCTACGTCTCGTATATAGAGGCGCGCGCCGACAATTTTAATAATTTTCGTATGATTGGCCGTTTTCATACTAGAGACGGATAATTCATATTCAAATTTCGTCAAAATTAACGGAAAAACAGATAGGTCAAGTCAGGCAGATTGTCGATCCAAAATTGAGACCGTTTCATTTTCAATTGAGACGGATAATCCGTGTCTAGTGTGAATGCAGCCGTCTTTAACAACTGGATGGACAATCCGCCTGACTTAATCCTTCTGTTGTTCGTCAATTTTGACGGATTTTGAAGATGGATTATATCTCAGACGGATAATCTCTCTTAGAGTAAAAACGGCCATCGTATCACTCAACTGTCAGGGGCACCCAACGTCAATTTTAGGAAAATATCTGTTCGGAAGACGATTTGAGATCTAGAATTTTCGGAACATTTGTTGTAAAATTTCTTGCTTGGCTGCCTCTCCTAGGATTTTCGAACATCTAAAAAATGGTCCATTTGCCCATTTTTAACGGATTTTTACCCTAAAAAGGTCACCTAGAGTTTTCGGGAGCCTTTTTTCTGGCTGAAGTTTTCGAAATGGTAAGTTTTGGTCCCCATAATTTTCGGATCAATGGACTTTCAGCTAGGAGATCCGAACAGATGAAAAATTTTTTGGGGATAAAAGTATACCTATATCTACCGTTTAAATACCAAAAAACGTTTAACAATGCTATGTTTAAGTGGTTTTGAACTATATTGTCGTTGGGTGCCCCTGAACTATTAAATTCAGGGTTCGCAAATACGCCACAATTGTTCAGATGACTCCACAGGGGTTACGGAATGCGTCACTTCGACTCCAGAAATTTTCGGTAACAACAAAACAGGAAGAGGGTAAATTACGATCAAAGTTTACTCGAGAGACCGCCATCATGGATTTGAGCTTTCCAGGTCAGCGGACCGACACAGCTACTCCGTGTATGCCTCACCATACTGTATACATGGCAGGACCACGTGCTGAAAAGTCTGAAAATGGCTTTTTTCGTTACTTGACTCCAAATATTCCAAAATGATTCCAAAATTTGTGAAGCAGCAGTCACAGTGACTCCACTCATCAATAAAATTTGCAAACCCTGTATTAATTGATTCAGTGATAGGATCTGTAATATGCAAAATATGTATATATCACTTGATCGTTACTGCGAATTTTTTAGTCTCCAACATCTGCTCGCAGCATACTTCCAATTTGTCAGTTGATTTGTAACCTTTTAGACTATTTAGTCTAACTAGAGATCAGAGACATATGGTGAACTAAGTGCCAATTGTAAACTACCTGCGAACTGTTCACTTCTTTTTTAGCGCAGCGGAGCAACTTGGGTAAGAAAATTCCAGAAAATTTGGTAATCACGTGATCGTACACCGAACGACCGTCCGTCCGCACCACAGG
>OZ037777.1:16398176-16420676 GCA_964035525.1 Porites cylindrica
TTCCACTATTTCTTTTAAGCTAAAAATTTACCACCCAATTTGTGCTGAAACTGCAACATACCTAAAAGCTGATTTGCAACAAAAACTCTGTGCCTTTACCAACTACTTGCTTTAACATTCCTTCAATCTTACAACCTTCAGCCGCCCTGGCTCCCAAATATCTCTGAATTTGAGCTCCATGGTCTCCACAGGACAAGCTACAGATACACATGCCACTTAATTCATTAGCAGGTATCCCCTGCGCGCTCAGCGAAAATTATGTCTAACTTTAATATATACGCTCAGCCAAGGCTAATAGCCCTCGTGGTACTTTTAGGAACTGTCTTTCTAAAGTAAAGTTTCTGAGCGTGTGATGACTTGAATACCTTAACTGTTCAGCGGACAACTTAAAAAACACTTCATCTCAATGGGTTGCACACATGGTTAGCGGGTACCCCATTTTGACAGCTGTCAATTGATCATAACAAGATTGTCCAATATCAAGTTAAACACAATTTGTATTCTTGGACTTTAAAGGTAGTACCCTTTGTTCTTTCACGTGTAAATAAAACTTCTACAACTCGTTTGTCTATTTCTTAATACTGAAATAAAGACAAAAGTAATATGACAAAAACTCTCAGTACTGAACTTCAAGGGAGCAGAACAAGTTTCAGTAAAATTTATGTCACAACGTAACCCACCGTCTTCAGTTTCTTCTCCAGCAAGCCTTTCATTTTTCACTGCAATTCGCACAAAGTTCGTCCCTACCGTACCAGTCATTCCAGCCAAATAGTTATTGACAAATCCCGCCACACCATTACCAAACACAACCAGCTGCACGCTTTTGTCATACCAACGGTTTACGAAGTTTCCCGAATGTAGCTCGAACATGGCTTCGTTAGCTTCTCGGGGAGAAGTATCAGGGTCGAGCGCCACAACGAAAAGAGCGTCACGGAGCAGTGAAAGATTATCAACATTTCGTTGACTGAGGCACTTGAGGCGCTGTTCTTCTTGACATCTCTCAGATGGAGTCAGGCTTGTGAGAAAAGCTGTTGGAGTCGATTGTTCTCTTGACGCGTCCATTTCTACGATGGTTTCGAATTTCTTCTGAAACCAAATTAAAAAAGTGTGTTAAAGCAAGCGCGCACGTAAAGAAAGGAAGTAATTGTCAATTACATTTGCTCGATGCTTTTTGCCTTTTCTGGTTGCTACAGAAACTTCTTAAAGACACGCTTTCGATTGACCTGCACGAATCCAAACCTCTTATTTCATTGGTCCCTATAACCTGCATTACCTATTGTTTTCAGGGATATGGGCATTGTTATGTCACCATCGCTATCGTTTACCCAGCCAATCAAAAACCTTGTTTGTAGTAGGTGCAGGTCGGCCCGAAGACTCTCCAGTTTTTCGAAATATATCTCTTTCAACGTCTTGAAAAAGCAAGGTTAAAAAAAAGAAGAAAAGAAAAGAAGACCCATCATTATGAATGATATGAACTCATCCTCCTGAATTGAGTGTCAATTTACACACCCATTGGAAACTGGGGAGAGATTACTCTAAATTGACCTCAGTTTTTTACATTTTTGTTCATCTTTTCAATTAGCTATTAAAGCAAAGGCAGTTTAATAAAAGAGTAATTATTTTCGGTTGTTAAACTTGAAATATTCTATCTGTACTTTTGGTAGTGGGTATTTTTAAAACTAACTGTAGAGCAAAATTTCAAACGTTTATCAACTTACTTTCAGCTGGCTTTTTGTGATAATCTCTTCTCGTCCTTCGTCGTCGTTGCGAATCAAATCCAGTTTATATATGTTACCTCGTATCATTACAATAATGTGTCTCGAATGGATTTCAGGAGCTTTGTAGCGCTCAATGGATCCTGGGAAGAATTGCATAGAACAGGAAAAGACATAGTTATACCACTGCATCGACAGTGCTGTTGTTTTCATCACATCTTGGGTAAATTCAGTGCTTCTATACAAATCTCTGGCTTTCATGAGTCCGTCTATTAGAGAACTAGCTCGTTCAATCATAATGTCTCCGCAATCTTGCATAGAAACTGCGTGTGAACTGATGTCCTCGCCAATGCCCCCATCTACGGATGTCCCAGGATGCTTTGGGCTCCCTCGGATAAGCACTGCATATGACGTCACAGGTTGTGAAGGGATGATGTTCTCGTGGAAGTATATTTCATCATGGCGAATTCCAAATGTGTCTCCATGATTTGAGGGAGCATACCAGCAGTTGTTTAGGAGGTCATCGCAGTGCCTTTTGTGCAGTCTGAAAAAATCCAAGGACATTAACTGTTTTAGAGTGGTGTTTTTTGTTTGTCTGTTTTTTTGTTTGTTTGTTTTGGTTTTCGAGATAATTACCCACCGAGCCAATGCTGCGCTTCAAATGTACCAAGAAAAGGATTGGGGTTGGGTTAAAGAATTAAGCGTAGGATACAGTTAGATGCTGCAAGTAGTTTTGAGTTTACACTGCGTTGAGTGCTCCATTGCAACGCTCTGCGGTTAGCTTCCACGTAACCTTTTTAAAACCAGTAATATTTTTTGTATAAAATATTTTCCCTTTAATGAACTTCTTCTCTTGTTTTTTTCAAATTTCATCAAATCTCCTAAATAAAATAACTGGGTGGAAGTTAGATTAAGAGTGCGACCATTGCTTTGACGCGTTTTGACGCGTTTTCACACAAATTTCACTAGCTTCGTTTTCAGAAAATCGGGTACTTAGGGATGGACCATTTTATTTTTGAGGGGGGGGGGGGGGGGGGTAGGCAATTACCCAAAAAAATTCCTGCACAGCTTAAAGTAGAGAAAACAAACCATGCACAGTGGGCCAAGGAAAAAAATCGAGTAAGCCTTTTTACTCGTAGGATCGTTAGACCAAATGAAAAAATAATCTGTAATTTTTGTCATAATTTAATTTCAACACACAAAAATGCTTTGTAATTATTTGTATAATAATTCACCTCTTTGTGTTTCATATCATAAATATCATAAATACATCATTTCCATCTGTCTCTTGTACTAAAACATAAATTTGAACCATTTCACTGAATTTGGTGTAATATAAAATTCCTGTCATGAAAATACCATTTTCCATTTCTTTTATTAAACTGATAACGTTCAGCTATTTTCAACATATGCGATATCTATTAATTGAATAAACGATAATTATTAATTATTAATTATTGTGTTCATACAGTCTTAAAAGTACACAACCATAAAGGACAAATGGTAGAGTGGTTGTACTTAAACCCATAAACACTATCTAACCAGGTTTTTATCTAGGGTGTTTGAGGGGTAGAAGCTCCCCCCCCCCCCGCCAAAAAAAAATGCCCCACTTCCCCCGAAAAAAATACTGTTATCATCACAGTATATAAGTAACTATATCGGAAAATTCATCCAGACGCGACGAGGTCAGCGCACTCACTGTAACATTTCTCAAAATGCACCAGATTGCATATCAGCGCATATCAAGAGAGGGCACTGAAGCACACGTACCAAATCCGCGGTTATCATTCAAACATTTCCTGAAAATCCTAGATAGAACTCTGCTAACAGTTGGTGTGTAATAGACTGTCAAAATTAAAACAAATGAAAACAACAAAATAGTGTCTGATAGTGTCCACTAGAAACTTTTTTAAGGATTTGTAATTAAGTAAAACCATTCTATAAAAGGAAAGTTTAATGGTAGAGTGATAAAGACCTTTCCTTTGAGCGAACCACTTTGAATATATAGTTGTGTTTTTTATTATTTACTATTTTGCTTATTTACTATCGATGTAATTCTACTTATTTTATTCATGTTCTTACATATGATTTAATCAGTTATTGTAAAGTGCTTTTGATCTATTTCGAAAAAGCGCTATACTGAAGTTTTGAATTATTATAAAGTGAAACCTATATTAGGCAGACCCTCGATTCAGCTGCCACCTCCTGGCTGACACCCTCTATTAAGCGGACATTTAGTCCGGTCCTGAAATAAGTGTCTTATATTTTCTTCTAAAACCAACCTCTATTAGGCGGACACCTCTATTAAGCGGAATTTTCCATTTAACACTGAATAGACTAAATCGCAGCTTGTATCAGCCTGGAGATAAAGTAGTGCTTGAGGCACATGTGTAATTTTCTATTCCATACTTGTATAGGCATACCTCATGAAATGCTCTTTTTTGGTGATATTTTTTTTTGTTTTGTTTTGTTTTGTTTTGTTTTGTTTTTTTTAATTTTTATTGTTTTTACAAACATAATGCTGACTCACTTACACAGTACTTACTTAGTTACATAAAGCTTTAATACCTACTCACATATAACTTGCTAAGTTAAATACTACTTACTTACATAATATTAACTTACAAGATAATGCTTACAAAACAGGAGCAGATGAGTTGGAGTCTGTTACAAAATAATGAAAAAGGAATTCTAATACAACTAATTACTAACTTACTATCTATTAACGAAGAGTAAATACGCTAAAAACGACAAAACATAAATAAATAAATAAATAAATAACAAACAAACAAAACAAAAAAGCCAAAAAACAAGGGAAATTAGCCAGAATCAAGAAAATTATTTTTACAGCTTGACTTGCACCTTAGCTTTGCTAGTTTCAATTTGTATTTTATTTTTAAGGATAGACAAAAAAGCGTCGAAAAAAGAATCTCCCTCATTTTTAGACGTGGTGTAAATATAGTATTTTGCAATTATCAAGCAGAGGTTTAAACCAAGACACTGAAGCACGGTGTCTGTAATGCCATAAAGTGTTTGTGCTTCAGAAAGCGAGATCTCAATGTTGTTTTTTTCGCGCCACCAAACTGAAAAATGTGTCCAAAACAGCTGAGCATTGGGGCAAGTCACAAATAGGTGTGTGATTGTTTGCTTTTCAGCGCATAAAAGACAGCGGTCATGTTCTTTAATTCCGAATTTATATAATGTAGCGTTGGTGGGTAAGATGTGGTGTAAGATCTTGAATTGAAACATTGAGAGTTGTATGTCTTTCGCAGCACTGAAAGGCATCTTGCAAATTTGAGAAATTTGCTGTTCATTTAAACTAGCTTTTCTGAGTCTTTTTTTGGCGGTGGTAGGAACAAATTTCCTTTCAACAAAAAAGTTGGTAGCAAGTTTAGAAGAAAGCTTCTCAACGGGAATTCTATCCATACTTATGGATTTATTCGAAGGCGGTTGTAATTTACCTTTCATTATTTTAATCCAGTTAGGAGGAATTGCTTTGCATAAACCGTAGTAGGTAAGAAAATTAGTTTTAAGACCAAAATGAGAGCAGAAGTCTTGGTGAGATAGAAAGGTATTGCCGTTGAAGAGATCTCCAATTTTTTCAACACCCGCTACATGCCATGCTTTATAGTATACTGAATAATTGTTGATCCTAATAAAGCGGTTGTTCCATAAGATTTCATTCAGTATTTCTTCTTTTGAGGAGGGAGTGAACGAATTTATAGATTGCCAGGCCAACAAGGCTTTCTCGTAAAAGATCAATGGAATGTGTATGTTAAGATGTTTAAGTTCAAAGTTACATTTAAGGAGAAAGAGACCACCAACTCGCTCTAGCAGGGAAACAGGAATGTGAGACCAACTCGCGGTGGGATGACAGCTGTCTAGTCTTCTGATCCAAGTTGCTTTGAGAGCATTGTTGATTATGTCAAAATCAGGCAATGAGAGACCACCTTTTTCTTTAGGGCCAATCAGGGTAGTTTGTTTTATTTTTGGTTTTTTCTTTTGCCAGACGAATTGAGTAATAGCTTTGTTAACTTTTTGAATAAATGTGGGGGTGACAGTGAGGACAGCAGTGTTATAAATAAGTTTGGAGAGAGCTAATGCTTTTAAAATGACAATTCGACCATGTAAAGTTAAGTTCCTAGGGTACCACAAGTTTAGCAAGGAAGTCATCGAGGACAGTTTCTGTTCAAAGTTCCTTTTGAAAGCAGTTTCGTCATCATAAGAGAAGTGAATACCAAGTGCAAATACAGGATCTTTTGGCCATGCAATATCAAGAGGTTCTTCCGGGTTGTTTTTGTTCGCGCCTAGCCACAAGCCCTCTGCCTTGCTTCTGTTTACTTCAAGACCAGAGCATTTTTGAAAAGCGTGGAGCAGTTGGAAGAGGTTTTGGGCAGATCTTATATCAGAAACAAAAACAGTGGTATCATCTGCGTATTGTGAAATTTTGAATTCTTTTCCATATATGTTGATTCCTTGAATATTTGCATTAGACCTTGTTGCATTAGCAAGAATTTCAGCGCACAGCACAAATAGGGAGCCGGAAAGAGGGCACCCTTGGCGAACACCTCTTTGTAGTTTAAAGAAGACAGAGGCGTAACCATTATTTACTACACAGCTAGAACACTCAGTGTAAAAGGTTCGGATTCACTGTAGTGACTGAGGGCCGAAATTTAATGCCTCCAAGGTATTAAAAAGGAAGTTCCAGTCGACGGTGTCAAAAGCTTTTTTAAAGTCCACAAAAATCGCCATGCCGGGAATGTTTTCTAGCTCAGTTATCTTCATGATATCGTTAATGAGTCTAATGTTCTGTCCTATATAGCGGCCCTTGACATAGCCAGTTTGGTCGTCATTTATTAATTAATTTGGGGAGGACTTTAGCGATTCTATGGGCTATTGATTTGGTTGCTATTTTATAATCGACGTTAAGTAACGTTAACGGTCTCCAATGTTCCAAATACAACCTGTTTTTGCGTTTTTTCGGTATGACCTTTATTATACCTTGTCTTTGTGTTATGTTGAGTTGTTCTACTTTATGAGCATAGTTAAAGCTTTGGACCATCTCATCACCAAGTAGATGCCAGAAGTGCAAATAGAACTCAGCTGAGAGACCGTCGCTGCCAGCACATTTGTTTTTAGCACACTGTTTAAGAACGTTGAAACACTCGGTTTTCGACAAAGGCTGTTCAAGTTCATTTAGCTCGTTTTCGTCGAGTTTGACGAGGTTAGGGTCTCCCAGGAAAGCATCGCGTGCAATAATATCACAGGGAGCGCTCGTATATAAATTTTCATAAAATGCTCTCTGCATTTCCAAAATCTCTTTTTCGCAAGAAGTTTCCGAGCCAGTAGTTGTTTTAAGCCTAGTTATGTGAGTTTTTGCAAACCTCCTTTTCTCAAGATTTAAGAATTATTTAGTATTCTTTTCTCCTTTTTCGTGCCAGCGTATCCTACTTCTAATCATTGCACCCTCGGTTTTATATTCAGCAATCTGATTGAGTTGAGCTCTTAATTGGTAGAGTTTAGTGATATTTTCTTTCGATCTGTTGGATTGCAGCAAGGCCATTAGGTGATCAATTTCTTTCTGAAGGTCTCGTTCCTTATTTCTTTTTATTCTGTTTTTCCTTTTTGGGTATTGTACACAGAAACCTCTAATCTCCATCTTGAGCATGTCCCAGTACAGGCCTTCATTAGTAAGGTAACAGTGTTTGCTTTTGTATTCGGGTATTTTGCTTACGAGCTCGTCAATGAAATTTGCATCTTTCAGCAAAGCGTTATTAATTTTCCAAAACCCAGGTCCACATTTAGCGTATTCTTTCGATTGAAGAGTGAAAGTGATATCCCTATGATCAGATATTGTGGGGTTGGTGATGTTAGTATCAATGACAGACATCAACAATTCTTTCGACACAAGCCAATAATCTAAGTGGCATTGCACTTTCAAGGAATTGTTACGCCATGTAAATTGTGTTTTGTTGGTATGTTGATTTCTCCAAATGTCATGAAGTTTAAAACGCCGGGTTAAGCCTTCAATCTCGTCAATGACTTTTTGTTTTTTCTGAACAGTAGCACCACCCATTTTATCTGTAAGTGTTAATGGGCAATTCATGTCACCTCCCAAGATGATTTGTGCATCTGCAAATGGTAGCAGAATGTTATCAAGATTCCGAAAGAAGGCTATCTGGGCGGTAGAGTCATTTGGCGCGTAAATGTTGCCAAACAAGAAGGAAGATTCTAGCACGTTGGCTTTTAATAGCAAGTATCGTCCATTCCTATCAGCGAAGATGCTTTCTGTTTCGAAATCCAGACTCGGTTGAAATGATATCATCACACCTTTTGAATGTGTTGTTCGATGACTGTAATAAATTTTCCCTCCCCATTCTGCTTTCCATATTTCTTCGACACTTTTGGAAGAGTAAGTTTCTTGTAAATAAACAACGTCGAATTTTTTATTGTGGAGCCATCTAAACACCCGCCGTCTCTTTCTACAGTCTCAGACAAAAATAGTTGGGACAGTTTAGCCAAACGCTGTTTTTTTCTCTTCTCGTGCTCACCTCGTCCCTCTCAAAGTTGTTTATCGCGGTTCGGTCACCAAATCTTGTACACCAACATTGAGGGGACAAGGAGGCCCCAAAGTGTCCCAACCATTTTGACTGAGACTGTAGCTTGATTTAAACCTCTTACGTTTAAAGAACAAAAGGAGAGTCTAAACGGGACAGGCGTGAATTAGCAGCATAGAATATTCTATCGGTTTCGTTGAGGAAGATATTGAAAAACATTTCGAATGAGAGCAATTTTGAATTGAAGGTGTACTTAATGTAAATTAAATAATAAACATTAGTAATCAGCCTTATCGCAAGCTGAAGGAGTACAAGACTAAGCTGTAGGGAGATAAATCTAAGCATATCAAAATAGATTCTAAACATGTAAATAGAAACGGCTATACAGAAACGCTAAGACACAAAACGCACAGTTACTAGGGCACAAATTGCTCAAAGTAGGGAAACCTCTTCTTACACCTAAACGGGTTCCCTATGAACAGTTTACTGCTAAATAAGTAGGCGCTATGAGCGAAGCAACTCTTAGGAGCGCGAAAGGAATCAATTATTTACAGCAACTGACTAATCATGTACCATAACTTTACCGTACAGAGGAAGATCTTTAGTTTCTTTTCCACGATAAACTTGCCTTTCAATAATAAGTTTGTCGACATTAAAGAAAGCTTTTTTCTTCTGGGCTTTAGCAGCTTTCAAGATTGGGTAAAGTTTCTTGTGCATATCGGCGATTTCTTTTGGGAAGTCACTGGTAACACCGATCTTTGAGCCTTTTGGTGATATTTTAATAAATATGAAGACTGAAAACCGAAGAAAAAAATTCGTGCACAACCTTAACCCATTCGCCCCTGAGCCGCTCCTAACCGCCCGCGCGGATCCACTTCGTTTCTACCGCTTGTGACGTCATCAGTTTTAATGGTCAGGGATAACTTATATGACCACTTACTTGTGCAGAGTGGAGAGATCTTTTAAACCACACCAGAATGAGCACAATTCAGTCAAGTACACCAGAGAAAAAGGCAAAAAACCATGTCACATTGACCCGAAAATTTCCGTGAAAATCTTGTTTCACTATCCACCTACCTTTCCTTTAAGGTGGCTCCGTAATTAACCCAAGAGCATTTAGCTGTGACAAATTTTCCGTCATAACTTTTTCGATTTTAACGCGATGGCTGCGAAACTTTGCAATTAACAACAGATATCATTCGGCAATAATACGAAATATTCCGATTTCATTGATGGTAAATATTTCTTGAGAAATTAGCGCTTAAAAGGACCCTACTGTTCAAAGAAAATCGCGTCTAGTAAAAAATTTTGCTGATATTTTTTACTGAAATTTCTGGTATCGGCTTTAATTGATATAATAAATATGCCAGAAGAATTTCAGAAAAATCGTTGGAGCAGAAGTCCGTAACTAAAAGTCGGTCAAAATTCAGCTGTGAAATTGTTTTGGAATTTCAAAAATAAATTACTATCAGAAAGAAGGAGACACCAGTTTCAATTTTCGGGACAAGCAACTTCAGTGTGTTTCCTAATTCTGAAAACAGAAGCCGATTGCCTATCGTGCTATTCTTTAAAAGGTACTTTTCAGTTTTAGAAGCACTATAAATTGCTCGAAACTTTGCTCTGACATCGAATGACTTGTTCCTCGACATTTTTAAAATATCCCTTGGCAATTTTGGTTCAAACTCCTGCTACATACATTTTGATGTATTGCAAAAACTCCCCAACGGCTTTTCGTGCTTTACGTTGTTTCCAATTCAGGAAAAAGGTATTGGAATTGTAAGCTACCTAGTATCGAAGCTCAGATAGAACTGTCCAGTACCTTTGTTTATGACCAGAAAATGAGCACGAGCGGCAGCTCTGCGAGGAATTCGCACCTCAGCCAGGGGGGACGAATGATAATGATGCCCATGTCTGTGAACCGATCTGTATAAACATGTATTGCAGAGCAAAACATAATAATCAAGAAAAAAAAAAAATACCCATTCATTGAAGGAAGGAGTGACAAAAATTTCAGAGTTGTAAATTTATTAACGGGCAGTATTTTTGCGATAATTTTATTTTGCACTGTTATGTTATTTGGATCACAAGCATGGTCATCATTGTCGTTCGTCCCCCCTGGGTGAGGTGCGAATTCCACGCAGAACTGCCGCTCGTGCTCATTTTGTAGTCATAAACAAAGGTGCTGGACAGTTCTTTCTGAGCTCTGATATGAGGTAGCGTCCAATCTCAATACTTTTTTCCTGAGTTGGAAGAAACGAACGGCAGTAAAAGTCGTTGAAAATGCATGGCAATACATCAAAATGTATGCAAGCTTATGCAGCAGGAGTTTGAGCCAAAACTGCCAAGGGATATTTTAAAACTGTCGACGAACAAGTCATTCTACTTCAGAGCAAGGTTTGGAGCAATTTATAGTTCTTCTAAACTAAAAAGTACCTTTCAAAGAATAGCACGATAGGCAATCGGCTTTTGTTTTAAGAATTAGCAAGCGTTGATTTTACTTGTCCCGAAAATTCAAACTGGTGGCTCCTTCTACCTGATAGTAATTTATTTTTGAAATTCCAAAACAATTTCACAGCTGAATTTTGACCGACTTTTAGTTACGGACTTCTGCTCCAACGATTTTTCTGAAATTCCTCTGGCATATTTATTATATCCTTTAAAGCCGATACCAGAAATTTCAGTAAAAAATATCAGCAAAATTTTTTACTAGACGCGATTTTCTTTGAACAGTAGGGTCCTTTTAAGCACTAATTTCTCAAGAAATATTTACCATCAGTGAAATCGGAATATTTTGTGTTATTGCCGATTAATATCTGTTGTTCTTTGCCAAGTTTCGCAGTCATCGCGTTAAAAACCAAAAAGTTATGACGGAAAATTTGTCACAGTTAAATGCTCTTGTATTAATTACGGAGCCACCTTAATCTAATCCTAATACTAAAAACTTTCCTAAAAACTCTTCCCACCAAAGTGAAGCGTACTAAATGCCCAGGAAGAGACAAAAAAGGCAAGAAAAACGAAAAAAGAGGGGGGAGAAAAAGCGAAAAGTAAAAGTCGAGACTGTCGTGTTGCTATTAAACCCTTCGCGTGCCCGAACTTCGCAAGCTGATAGTTTGCATCTGGATCAGAAGGCCGTGAAGTGTACAACCTGCAAACGGCTTTATGGCAGGTTTGAGCTCTTTATAGCACAACAGTGACCAGAAAACCGCTCTACTAGCTTCAAAACGCTTTTTTTGGCAAAATCTCCAGGGGCGAATGGGTTAAGGTGCTAAAACAAATCGTGGCACACCCCAAGGACGAAAAAAAATTCTTAACTAGACAAAATTGTCCAACCCTCCCTCAACCTCCCTCTCAAAAATGGTCCACCCTTATGCACTGTTATGTTTTTTTTTTTTTTTTAACTTGTTCTCGCTCTTTCATACCTTTTATGGGCATCACGCAGTCCTAAAACCCGACAGGCTGAATGCACAAAAAGATTGTTCAAACCATTCTCGACACTTGTCGCGCAGGAAGGCAATCTCCGTCTAACCAAATGCTCCACCAAGCTCCTTAGTGGGGGTGGGGCGGGAATTGGCAACTTTTCATCCCACTGGAGCACTCTAGTTTGCAAGGTTGTTTGGTCGAAAGAGTTCTGCAAAATATCAATGAGAACGTCAAGTTCTAGCCGACCTGACATGGTATAAGAATGGAAGTGAACAACGTGTTGTTTAAATTGTCAGATTTTTTTTAAACCAAGAGTTTAAACCTATTTCAGAAAACAAACTATGCTCCAATTTCTGGAAAAAATCCTTTTCCTGACGGTTCACATCTTTTAAAATTAAGTTTGGAGTTTCGCAATTAAAGGGAGATGAAGAGGTCATTCTGTATGGAAGAGAAAAAAATATTACACTTCAATCCCGATTGTTGTTTGACAACAAAAAATTAAAGTAAGGTAATCGCTCACCTGCGCACATCTTGATTCTTCTACAGTCTTTCTCTCGGATGCATATTTTGTTTTTGTCGCTGTGAACAGAAGTGGAGAACAGAAATTCTTGTTGTGTAATGCGCTCCTGCAAAGGCGATGACGCCACAAGCAATACATCGTTGTAGAGACTAAGTCTCTCTAGCATTACCCTCTCGCTTCCTTAGTTTTTCGTTTTTAAAAATAGCAATGACATTTCGTGGAAAGGAAAAGTGCCAAGGGAAGCGGAACTAGGATTTTGTATGATCTAATCAATCGCGGCATGTCACGGGGCAAAGGGGCATTCCCTTTTTTACATTAGACGCGCTTTGAGTGGGTTGCGCTGCTGACGTCAAAGTGGAATCAAGCCATGTGTCTTAATCCAAATTTTGTTCCTTTTTTCGTGGAAAAGAATTGTGAAATTTGTTTAAACGGAAGTGCAGACTAGTCACGCGCTCTGCAAAGATCTGGTAATATTTGCATCTATTTTTACTCTCGTTTCAAATCAAAGCATATTTATATCATCTCGACTTTTTAGGGAAAAGTATAATCATCTAGAGGCGTCTTATCGCTCCCGATCGTACGGTTGCTGGGGACATTTCGCTGACCTGTAAAAGAACTCATTCCTAAACCAGCCGTGAGCAAATAGAGCTTTCAAGATGCCTCTAAGCAAGACGAACATAGCCGTGGTTTTTCTCGTAGGTTTCGTCAATTATTTGGAATGGGCCATTGTAATGACTTCAATATACCCGTATATTCTTTCGGTAAGTAGTCACTGACATTTCTACGTTTGTAAAAATAATTACAAATGCAACTGGGTCATGGAAAATCAGTATTATAAATGAAATGGATTAATTAATAGCGATCAGAAACTGGAAGTTGTTTCACGCGCTTAAAATCACTCTTTCGTTTGGACGGGTTATTGCAATTAATTCAATTTTGCCTTCAGAAAAACTGAAATAAATAGAAAATAAGATCAGCAATGTCCTGGTATCTTCGCGCTCATAATCGAAAGCACACTGAGATTTGAGGATTTACGGTTTCCGGTGGATTTTGGATTTTTTAAATACGGTGCCTTTTATGTCGTTTTAACAGAGTAACGAGGTCAAAAAATAAATAAATAAAATAGGTTCAGCGAAAGCATTGGCATTTTATGAAATCACAAGCTGTTGCTTTCCCAAAACTGCCGTTTCTATAAGAATATATATTATAACAATATCAAGGCTGAAATTTGCGAAATTTTAAGATTATTTTAACAATTAAAAAACTGTAAATACAATACAATTATATGTTTTCAACTTATTCCATTCTCTAAAGGGCAAAACTTGTCAACAAAACGAAAAATCCTGCACTAACTATAATTGATACCCCAAAATATTCTACAAGGGACATGTCATAAGCAATAATTTAAGAATAATACAAGATTATTTTCAGCTTTAAAAATCCATTGCGTGACTACATTGTAACACTTCCATTCTCCTCATTAATATTGCAGATGTCTAGCAATACTTCTTCTTCGGCCGCCTATCTCTCTTTAGCTCAAAGCCTGTTTCCATTGGGTCAAGCAATCTCTCAACCAGTAGCTAGCCTGCTTGTAAAAAAGCTGCGACAGATTAAGATTGTCCTCATCGGTTCTATCATAATTGCCATTGGCGGGAACGTGACATACATGGCAGCGGATAGAGCTCATTCTGTTGCGCTGATTATCCTGGGAAGAGCTTTAGCTGGTTTGGGGGCAGGTAAGGTGGGGTGGACTGAATTCATTTGCCGTTAATTCGTATACGGTTTATTTTTTTTTTTTTTCAATAACAATTAATGCTAAATTAGAATAACTGTTTTTTCGAGTTTTGATAAAGACGATTATTGTTTGACACTGCCGGAAACACCTTGTGTGTTTGTGGGGGGGGGAGGGAGGGAGGGGGGGAAGGAGGGAGGGAGGGAGGGGGGCTACGAATTTGACCCCCAACCAAACAAACATAAACTTTTGTAAAGTTCAGCGATTTTGCAGAGTTACAGCTAGTTTTTAACAAATGTCGTTTAAACTTGGCAACTTTACTGATTTTAAGGCGTTTCCAGCCACAAATTATCGCTAACTGGCCCCAGTTTTAAGTTCAAAAAACTTTGGAAGGATCTGTTATGTTGCTACCGCTACCAATCTGTATGAAGGCTTCGTTTTGACGGTTATCTCCCGAGGGGGGGTGTACTCTATTATTTAAGCTATATAGGTATGTGCCGCCCCAAAGGGTATGGTTTTTGCGCCGTTTTGACCAGAAAACGGGTATAGACTTTTTGGTCTGGAATCGGGTGTGGTTTTTAAGGGAACTACGGGAGTGTATGAACGTATTTATTCTTTCAATTCCAAAATAAGGAAGAACGAAAGAGAAATATGCGAATTCGAAATAGATTTTAAGAAATCTTTTTTTGTTGCTGTTCTTATCGAAGTGATTATGACATAATTTCTTAAAGGCCAGGTCTAAGAATGGGTATGTATTTTGGAGGTCTGAAAACGGGTGTAAAAAATATCATTTTTTGGTTTAAAATAGGGTCCAGATTTAAAGAACCGGGCGGCACACCGCACACCCCTGCCAAAAATTCCTAGGAGGTACCCCCCGGGGGATATCTCTTGAAGTGAACAAGAAGGAAAGATAAGTTGATATTTTAAAGTGACTGCTAATATGTGACCTTTCTTACTAGGTAGCGGAGGAGTAGCTTATGGTTTTATAGGTGCTAACACCAGCCGAGAAAGCCGAACCAAGTTTATGTCTTATTACAGGGTTACGTGTATGGCTGGAGTAATGTCCTCGACGATTGGTGAGTTACTAATTATTCACTCCCGTACCACTCCTGATCGATTATATCAGTATTGGTATCAATTTTTCGTCCCAGGACCAGCCACATTTTGCAGGCTGGTCATTACAATTGGCAGTTCTAACAACAACAAATACAGTCAATATTTGTACTTTATTTTTAGTGTGTTATTACCATTCTATTTTTAATATTTATTGTCGTCATCATCATCAGATCGTCGTCACCATCACTGTCTTCATCATCATCATCATCATCATCATCATTTCATCACCATTATCGTCACTACCGCCATTACCGCCATCATCATAATTGCAGGATTACATCGTCATTATCGCCATGATAACTTCAATGACAACATGGAGTGGTACCTTAAGCTTCGATAATCATTTGTACTTTGAATTTTTCCCCTCACTTGGCTAAACTAAAAAGCCTTATAATGCATTCACGAATAATTAGAATACATTATAATGTATCCTACAGGGAAATTCAAGTTTGAATTCTAGTTTGCTATAACTAGGGGGAGAAAACATTTCTGATTGCTTTGAATTTGTTTTCAGCATCTGCCACCTTCTTACCCCACTTTGGCAAGAACGTTATCGGTAAAGCAACAGGATTAGATGAGTATTTTGCCCCTGCAGCTCTTACTATTCTGTTTTTGTGCGTCAGTTTGGTTCTGATCATCCTCGTACTAAATGAAAACAACTGTTCACCGATAGGTAGGTTTATTCACATTTCTGTGGTCTTTAAGACTAGTTTAGCAATGGAAAATTTTGTTCTATTTGTTAAATACGTTCACATTCGATTCGTTCTTCACATTTGTTTTCCAGGCGGCTCAGATGCTGGCACATCAGTAAAAGGCTTGCTCAAGTCACGTGGTGTACTTCTGGGTCTGATGCTGTATCTTTTGAATGGTTTTGTGACCACATGGGTGGGGTTTGTACTGCCTTTGATCGCGTACAACCATTTCCATTTTATATTGCACAAATATGGTTGGCTAATGGTCGGCGTGTCTGCAACAGCAACAATATCATCGTTAAGCATGGCGCAGGTGTCTAAATCCAGTTGTATGGCTAACAATAGAAACGGTGACTGGAGAGCATTGGTGATTTCATATACTGTCATGATAATCGCAATAGTTATTTCCTATCTGGGTGGTCCTTCGGTGAGTATGTTACTAAAAGATTTTACAGTAATTGTTCGATTCTTTTGCACGTGATTCACTTCGATCAGTTCTTCGATCGTTTCTAGGCAAGAGACGACCGATTCTCCATTCTCCCTCTTTTTATAAAGAAGCGGCTTCGTAACATTCGGAGCCTGCCGGCCAGGTTAGACTGCGCGCCTATATAAAAGAAAAACTTATCGCAAAATAGCTCATCCCTGTAAAAGGAAAGTGCTCGATTAGTAAAATGAAATAGTTATTGGTCCGAGTTAAAACTCTCGTAACAAAGATAGCAATACGGCAGATATAATGAGGTATAGAAGCAATGTTCGCTATTTGAGCGTAAGTCAGAGAAATTTATGCATCTTTGCTTTTCGTTTGCATTACCAGATAAGAAGAATGCATGTGTTTAGGTAATGTGAAAGAAGTTCATAGAAAAATATTAATTGAATAAATTATGCGTTTCTTCAGGTTTTAAAGTCTTTACCAGTTGCAGCTAAGGAAGGGCTCTTTATAAGCGGAGCGTTAATGGTGTTTTTAACGTACTCTGTGGCTGGAGTGGTATTGCCTTCACTGATGACCAAATATGTACCCAAGTCTATGATGGTAGGTGTACAAAGCATCACGGGACCCATGTGAATGAAAAGCGCGGGAATCTATCAGTAGGAATGATTGCTGTTGTGTTTCTTCTCATTTCTAACAAAGCGATTTTCTTATGAAAAGTGAATACAACGGTCACCATAACATCAGAAAAATTGACAAGAAGCGGTGTGGCTTTCGATGTGGATTTCCATAGATCAGAGAGTTAGGTTAAACGCAGGCGGACTTTGATTGGTTTATCGCACTGAGGAAAAGGCGTGGCGAAGCTTATTAAATTGCTTTAGCGAATTTAAGCAATCACGCAGCGCGATTTTGATTGGCTTAGCGAGATGAGACAAACGCGAGGCAAGCCCTCTGACTGATTTGGCGAATTTGGTCATAATGCTAGGAAGCGGAAAGATTGCACTCGCTGAAAAGTTGTAATATCCTTCTACGAGAAAACGAGTATTTTTTATCCTGTCAAATCTTGGCGGATTAGAATTACCACCCACATTCGTGGATGGGAAAGGTTTCTAAGCTAACATGGTCATATTTTTCAATTCCTCTTTCAGCCTGTTATAATGCCTTATGGTATCGCCGCAATGTCCGCAGGAAAAGTTGTTGCTCCACTCCTTAGCAAAGCAGAGTTGGTGATTCAGGGCTGGGACCTTCTTTTCATGGGATCCGCTGTTCTAACACTGGTTGGTCTGCTGTTGTTTGCTTTTCTATATCGCGCTTCTCACCCTGAGGAAACACCACTTCTCCCTGAAAAAAGACATACAGTTTAGGACATGCAGTTTAGGAATTTCTGGGTGGGGATGTGCCGCTGGGAGCCTGGAACCCTTAACCTTTACCAGAGCTAGTTCAGCTGAATTTTGCTACCCTATACTAGAGTAAACTCCCCAAATGCCCCTATCCTAGAGTAGCTGTGTACCTAGTCTAGATAAAATCTTCAACGAACTGATCAGTTTCCTGAAAAATGATACCCTATTTTAGAGCCAAACGCTCTGATTTATATACCCCATCCTAGAGTAAACTGCTTGAAAACCATACCCTTCACAGCGGCACATACCTATATAGCCCATATATGGCAGTACCCCCCCCCCCCCGGGCATGCTACACAGGCTATGTAAAAGCTACAGCCTGCAATGCAGGGATATTTTGGGGCAAGCAAAAGCTGCCATGGCTGCACACCATCTTTGATTTCATCACTCAGGTCGATTGGCAAGAGTAGAAATTATAACACTTGGAGTAGGTATAGGGCAGAAGAAGGAGATGGGAGAGGGGGAGGGGATGTGCCGCTGGGAGCCTGGAACCCTTAACCTTTACCAGAGCTAGTTCAGCTGAATTTTGCTACCCTATACTAGAGTAAACTCCCCAAATGCCCCTATCCTAGAGTAGCTGTGTACCTAGTCTAGATAAAATCTTCAACGAACTGATCAGTTTCCTGAAAAATGATACCCTATTTTAGAGCCAAACGCTCTGATTTATATACCCCATCCTAGAGTAAACTGCTTGAAAACCATACCCTTCACAGCGGCACATACCTATATAGCCCATATATGGCAGTACCCCCCCCCCCCCCCCCCGGGCATGCTACACAGGCTATGTAAAAGCTACAGCCTGCAATGCAGGGATATTTTGGGGCAAGCAAAAGCTGCCATGGCTGCACACCATCTTTGATTTCATCACTCAGGTCGATTGGCAAGAGTAGAAATTATAACACTTGGAGTAGGTATAGGGCAGAAGAAGGAGATGGGAGAGGGGGAGGGGATGTGCCGCTGGGAGCCTGGAACCCTTAACCTTTACCAGAGCTAGTTCAGCTGAATTTTGCTACCCTATACTAGAGTAAACTCCCCAAATGCCCCTATCCTAGAGTAGCTGTGTACCTAGTCTAGATAAAATCTTCAACGAACTGATCAGTTTCCTGAAAAATGATACCCTATTTTAGAGCCAAACGCTCTGATTTATATACCCCATCCTAGAGTAAACTGCTTGAAAACCATACCCTTCACAGCGGCACATACCTATATAGCCCATATATGGCAGTACCCCCCCCCCCCCCCCCCCCGGGCATGCTACACAGGCTATGTAAAAGCTACAGCCTGCAATGCAGGGATATTTTGGGGCAAGCAAAAGCTGCCATGGCTGCACACCATCTTTGATTTCATCACTCAGGTCGATTGGCAAGAGTAGAAATTATAACACTTGGAGTAGGTATAGGGCAGAAGAAGGAGATGGGAGAGGGGGAGGGGATGTGCCGCTGGGAGCCTGGAACCCTTAACCTTTACCAGAGCTAGTTCAGCTGAATTTTGCTACCCTATACTAGAGTAAACTCCCCAAATGCCCCTATCCTAGAGTAGCTGTGTACCTAGTCTAGATAAAATCTTCAACGAACTGATCAGTTTCCTGAAAAATGATACCCTATTTTAGAGCCAAACGCTCTGATTTATATACCCCATCCTAGAGTAAACTGCTTGAAAACCATACCCTTCACAGCGGCACATACCTATATAGCCCATATATGGCAGTACCCCCCCCCCCCCCCCCCCCCCCCCCCCCGGGCATGCTACACAGGCTATGTAAAAGCTACAGCCTGCAATGCAGGGATATTTTGGGGCAAGCAAAAGCTGCCATGGCTGCACACCATCTTTGATTTCATCACTCAGGTCGATTGGCGAGAGTAGAAATTATAACACTTGGAGTAGGTATAGGGCAGAAGAAGGAGATGGGAGAGGGGGAGGGGAGAAAAAATATTTCTCTGTTCCCGACGTCTCCCGTGCCCCTTATGAGTCACCTCACTGCCTTGACTATTTTAGAATTCAGCATTGTGGTTACACAAACAAAAACAATCGCACACCAAGAGAAAATGCACGGAATGCAGGCTAAATAAAGGCATTGAGATTTGAAAGTGATGGTGATGTTATTGGACGGGTTAAGAATTTAGTAATGACTACATTGAAACTATACACTCAGCCAGCAAATACTAACTTTAATAGAAATCTTTCTCAAAATCCAGCAAATAATTTTACACTTTGAATACAGAATAACTGATTCACACTGATATATAAATAAATAAATATTATTATTATTATTAGCCAATTAAACTGTTATATTGCATGAGATTCATGATTGCTATTGAATCAATGCTCTCTCATGAGAGATTTACCCAGAAATAAAGGACCTTGATTGCGCACATTCTTATGGCTTACTTGGTCTGTCCGAGTGCGCTACTGACCATTTTAAAACAAAAAGCAATACTGTACATGTGTTAATACTTTCTCTTAAAAGCTTTCTTTGTAGGAAAGTCACGTCCATTATAATATCTATTAATCTATTATATCATTACAGATCATAGTTGATGATTGCAAGTCCCAATCCTTCTTTTGGCTTTCCATCATAATCTCCGTTTACAAATTTCTCATAGACAGGCCAGCTGCGATGATAAATAACTGCCACGCTTTCGGTTCTGAACATCTCTTTGCTGGAGATAATGAAGGCTAGTTCTTTCAGGAGGTAGTAAACTCCTTCTTGCACACTTTCGTTAACTTCAAGCTCAGAATCTGAGGATTCTAAAGTTTAAAATAAGACTTGGTCAGACTTCATGGAATAGTATACCGGGGAGGGGTACATCCTATAATGGAATACTGGGAGGCTCCGCCCAAAGGGGTACCTTATTCAGGCTTCAGGTATATAAAGGGGTAAGGAATTCACAAGTTGAAGTATATAAAAGGGTAGGGAAATCTGTCATTTCAGTTTGTAAAAAGCCCCAAAAGGGCTAACGGGCTCATTTTATGGCTGTAAAAAAGTCGAGAGAACATTCTACATTTGTAATTTACAGTCCAACCTCCACTATCGGCCACCTCTTCACAACTTCCATCTGTCTACAACGACCAGGCCTTTGAGGGGAGGTTCAATCTGCAAAGGTGTTAACTACAGGTATGTGAAAGAGGTAGCATTTGTCAATAAAAGGTATACAAAAGGGGTACCTTTTTTGTCAGAAATAGTATATTTAAGGGTAAGGGTTTGGAGCCTACCCGTATAAAACGTTGTTGCGTACCCCACCGGGAGAGTATTTAAAGCGTTATGCAACGAAAGGCAAAATTCTTGGTACATGTACTGAGTTTATCTCCGCCTCTCCCCTCCCCCGTTTTTGGGGTCATGCATAGAAATCAAATAAACTGGGCAGACAACCGAACGATAGCAAGAAATGACGAGATTTTATGGCTGGACAAAAACGGAAGAAAACAGATGCAAAAAAAACAAAAATGCTTAAATTACGGAGATCTACTCATGTGGCGGGAATGTCCACCACTTTTCATGCTCTTAACATAGTTTGTACACCGGTTGGCTCAACTTTTTTATTTCTTTAGTCCTGAATCCTGGAAAATTGTCCGTCGAAGCCGCGACAACGATACGCAACAAGTTTTAAACCGTAGATTTGGTTTAACCGGAAACGGATCCGTGTTTCAAAGTCCATTGACCGCGAAGTGATAAGACAACTCAAGAAATGGAAATCGAAAAAGTTTAGATAATTCAACTTTTAAAACACTGATATCCTCCTTCACTTGCTTACCTGATTCACTCTCAGATGATGTAAAATCTTTTCCTAACACTTTTGCGGTCGATCGTGCGACGTCCTGGCGAAAGTAAGAGTTACTTTTGTAAAAACTGATGATATAGTCCAAGGCTGCAATGTAAGCTTCATGTTTGTCTACTTCTGAAGTCCAGTCCAACATATAAAACTCCCCAGCAACATCATCAGTCTTGGACACCTGTACAGCGGTAGAAAATAATGATTTAATCCATACTGAATAATGAAAAGCCGTAAAATTATTATTTCTCTAACCGTGGGTACAGAGTGTTTTTTTTTTTCCTTGCGTGAGGCGGAGATGCTTCATGCCGGCCACAGGTCGACACGTTAATCTTTGAATCGTGAAAAAAGTTGCAACATTAGTTTAGCTCCTCCCCCCGTAGACTAAGAGTAGTCCCCCATTTTTCCTCAGGGATAGTAGAGCGAGCGAAACGCGAGGGCGCGTGAAAATCACCCCACGCGAGAAAAGGCGGCACGCGGCGGGGAGAGAGAAATTTTTCTCATTTTTCTCTCTCGCCACCGTGTGTCGCCTTTTCTCGCGTGGAGTGATTTTCACGCGCGCTCGTGTTTCTCTCGCTCTACTATCCCTGAGGAAAAATGGGGGACTACTCGTAGTCTACTCCCCCTCCACTCCCCTTATCTAACTTAGGGAGAGATCAGTTTTGTAGATGATAAAACTACTTTATACCACTCCAGACAGGGGGCTACCCTCAGGTGCCAGAGACTTTTCTAGCGCGGTTTCCGGTTTCTCAGGCGGGGGTGGGAATCGTTAGTTTCTAATTTGTTTTAAATCCAAGTTTCCTTGCGTTTAATTTATTACGGGCTGGTTAGAAACCTGATAATGTTTCCTTTACTTTTATTATCGTTATTTATTAAATCATTTTTTAATACTGAAAGTCAATAAAAGTTGTATTTCTGGCCAATTTTAAAATATCATTTACTATTCACCATAATTTTAAACCTATTACTATTTCCGGGAAATACTCCGTTAGATTTCTGTTAGTTCTCTGTGAAATTTAGCGCGTCTCTACATAAAAGCACACAACATACTTTCGACATGTACGTAATACACACAAGATTAACCAAAGTTGCGAAATTAGCCTCATTAGTTATTACGGTTTTTACTGAACTAGGAAAAAGCAGGTCAGTGA
>OZ037777.1:16425676-16443176 GCA_964035525.1 Porites cylindrica
GCTTGGCCTCAATGAAAATTGTTTTTTTTTTCCTTTTTTCTTTTTTCTTTCTTTCTTTTTTTTTTTCATTTTATTTCCTATTTCTCTTGAAGCCTTCTCCAATTTTCTTCATTTCTTCCTTTCTTTCTCCAACTGGTTTCTCTGTTCCTCACAAGCATTTGACTGCAACACCCTCTGGATCTCCAACTCCTCCTCCTGTTACAGCTGCAACATGGATATACCTGCATGATCATTTTTATTCCATTTTAAATTTACCATACTGAGTGAAAAACAAAAAATAGCCCATAACCAGCTTAATGCTGAAGGTCTTGTCTCATCAGGAGCTCAGAAGGCAATCAAGGAAATAGGTAATAGGTTACAGGGAGGGGAAGGAAAACATCTCCCCACCTCCCCCCTTGAGTGGAGGAAGGGGGAAGAAAAAGAAAAATAATTCATCCCAGGATCAACAGGATCTAATTCCACACTTTTCAACACCATGATGGTACCACTTGGCTGAGGACTGTTGTCAGAAAGTTCAGTGTGGAATAGGGTATGGAAGGCAGAGAGTTTTGGTGACAATGAGGCTCCTAGGATTTGAAAAAAAAAACAAAACAAAATACAAGTGCAAAAAAGCAACTATAAATAATTTTGCAAAAATCCTAATATTTAGGATAAATAATTTGAATTGATACTAGAGTTTCTAGTAAATGTAAAAAGATAGCAGGTGAACATGGGCAGGCTGGAAGAGGCCAGCAGTAGATCTAGGGAGATCCCCGGCCCTCCATATTTCTAGATCAAATTGAGGACAACAGTGCCAAGAAAACTCTTTTCTAGACTGAGCTCCTCCATACCTTAAGGTCTGAATGAGTGGTTCCTTCCCGCCACCTTAAGGTCTGGTGAGAATCCTGCCCCACCCCTCTTCTTAACTGAAGGTTCCGATCTGCCACTGTAGGCTCCAGGTCCTATATCAGAGCTATACAGAGACACTACACTAATACATAGTTAATCGAGACTAATCGTCAGACTCCTTTGTTATATGTTTTTGTGGACCTGAAAGTGCACAACACTCAAAAGAATTCCTATCATTTTGATTGTATTGACCAATAAAAACGTTGCATTAATTTATTCCGTAACAATTTGCCAACAAAGGATTGTGCACTTTCACGGTACTTCCAACATAAACTGCAGCACTGTTGTTTTTATCATTGATGTTTGCCGCTTTTCATAACCAGTCTCCTCTAATAACTAGAAACTTGAGCATATGTCTGCCTGAGCTTGTAATAGTGATCACCAAGCTACAAAAAGTATGACCTGAAGTAAATTAGGGACCTGTCATTTATTAGAGGGGAGGGGGGGGGGGGGGCAGGGCTGGTGCAATTCTTTTTTCCCAGGTGAATTTTTTTTGTGCCCTCCCCCAATTTCCTGCAGAAAAAAATGTAACCCTCCCCCTTGTATGGCCCAAAATAGTTATGACCCTCCCTACGTTAAAAGGTATGACAGGGATTATTAAAGAGATCAACTTTTTACCTTGCGATGAAGGGAGGGGCCAATACAACATTCAGGAACAGGTATCTAAGATCACCTCATGCATTGAAGCAATGTTGAGTACGAACAATCCTGGTGCTGCTGGAAAATTTTACACGACCGACTATGTTCTTGTCCCAGCTGATTAGTTAATACTGAGGGCGAACATTATGAAGCTCAGTGAGTTACTAGAGAACATATTAGATATGGATAGACTCATTAAAGCTCACCTTAACACCCTGTTTCACTCAAAGACTGGTAATTTTATACAAGGAGAAGAGTATTCTAAATCGTTTGATGAAGCTGTTATTACAAGGCTTGATGAAGCTAAAAAAAGAGTAAACAGGGAATTGAAATATCTTAATGAGAAACTTGATCAATGCAAAGACATGTTTCGCAGTGTGTTGCTGTTGAAAAACAAATCAAGAAAAAGACATACATGTAGGGTTGTTGGGTAGTTCAGGTCGATCATTCAGGGCCGTAGCCAGGAAGAAAATACAACCGAGGCGAACACACGGTCCGTTGTACGAAATCAGCCGTATGAAATCTTCTAATATTATCAGTCTGATAAAAAAAATAAAAATCGACAGTATTTGGTAAAATTTTACCGAGGCGAGTGCCTCGGTTCGCCTCATACTGGCTACGGCGGTGTCATTATGAAAGTTAAAAATGCTTAAATAATATATTTTATTTGTTGATTTATTTTTATTTTAAGTGAACAGCAATGTTTGCTAAAAATGGTATGGCCCTCCCCAAATCCCAGCTTAAATTTTTGGTGACCCTCCCCTTTTTGGCTACATAAAATTTAATGACCCTCCCCCCAACTGCACCAGCCCTCCCCCGCCTCTAATAAATGACAGGTCCCTTATTTGTTTTTTACTATTGTTAACACTTGGAATCAACAAACCCATAAAATTACAAGATGGTTAAAGTGCTACTACGATCAAATTTGGGAATTTGTTTTTGATTACATATTTCGAAAATGTATGTAAAAGTGACTTACCGTGCCAAGTTTGGAGTCCAAATATGATCTGGAAGTGCGTTTATTTGCACGGCAATTTTCGTAAATGTCTTGCCGCCATTACTCGATTCAAAAAATGACCGGGAGTAGTATTTGAAGGAGTTGGGGCGAGATGTGACGTAGAAACATCAACGCGGCAAAACAAGGCAAACAAACATGGCTAATTTCGCATGCAGGACGAGATATTTTTGGAAGCTTTTGGAGGTTCTTTCTTCGCTTTTTTGACTTAAAGCGAAAGTATGCCTGGTAGACGTTGTGTTGTTCAGGACTGTGGAAACGTAAAGAACGATGAATTGGGGATTTCTATTCATAATTCTCCTGATTCGGGTAGCGTTAGATTAAAGTGGAAAAGGTTCGTGTCCATTCATCGGGAGGATTTCAACCCAGTGGGAAAATTTGCTGTGTGATCGGAGCATTTTACAAGGGATTGTTTTACGCTTGCTTTTCCGATGAAAGACATGAAAAGGAATTTGAAGAAGGGGACGTTTCCAACCATTTGGAAAAAATCCTCTCAAACACTATCAAAGCGGAGTCGACGAGCGGTGAGTGAAATTACAATGTGTTTGCGCTGTGCTTTTCACCATTATATTTATTTCCCCATTTACCTGTGACATGATTTTTTCTGGCATCGTTGTTGAATATTCGTGTAATGAATGCTCTGACTATTTGGACTTCCCATATTGTTGCATGTGTTTTCATACCTTTCTGCTTTCTTCCCATAGTTATAGTAAAACGGGCATTTGCGCTGAGTGGACGTGAAGTCAATTCCCCAATTCCCAGACCTTTCCACTCAAGCGTAAAATTTAGAAAAAGTGAAGCTACATAGAAATCCGTCTCTCTTTTTTTTGAGAGATTATCTTGCTGTTACTTTGAGATTTGACAGCACTCCAAACTTCCCTCCAAGAAATCTTACAGCAAATTAAGAGTTACACGCGAGTCTTTTAAATCGACCAAAAATGGACTTTCTTTGGGTTCTTTGCTTGAGGTAAATCCTGAAAAGGAGGGCTGCATCCCTGAGACTGAGACGGATGAGATAAGTGTTGATGCTGAGATGGCTTCAGAGGTCCTAGGTACTCCTGGTGATAAGACAGCTCTCGAGAGCCAAGGGATTTCAGGCACTGATGAGGTTACTGAGACCATGCAGATCCTGGAAGCTCAGGGAATCGAAAAAGTGCAGGATATGGATGAAGTTATGCAGATTGATGAATCATTAACGATTCCTGAACTTGAACAGGTTTCTATGGTAGGCGCATAACTCTAATTAATGTTTATTTGCATCTTTGTATTATCATAACAATGGAAAACTACATGTGCAGTTATTTTACAACAATACTAAAACACAAAAATTCTAAAGTCTTGTCATTACAGCCTGTATTAATGTTGAGAGTTTGTTTTTTGTAGGATACTCCAACTGGACATGCTGGGAATTGCACAACATGCAAAACCCTGAGGAGTGAGGTGACTCAGTTAAGGGGCAAAGTCACAAGACTGAAGAGTAAGTTAATCTCCAATCAAGATCAGTGGGTTGAAACCTTTAAGAGCATACAAGAGCCGAAGCAGTTGCTGATGATGAATGCTGGTGAGTCAACAATAATTGATGTTGATGAGTCATATAGGCGTAACTGTCTATCTTTATATTTTTATTATATTTTATCAATATTTGATTATTTAATAATAATTAAAATTTTAATGGTGATAGAATTTTTTTAATTCCATTTGTTTAAGCTATTCAAACTGATCCACGGCCAGTAACAAATGAGACAGAGTTAGGGCTAGAGGATGAATCAGAAGATGAGCAGGAAATGCAGGACGACGCGTATGAGGAGTTTGAGTGTGATGAAGACCCTACATGGAGTCCTGAAGAAATCGAAGATGCATATAAAAAACTAAAGGAAGATGATGACTCGGTGAAGATTCATCAGAACCCAAGGTACAAAGATGCAAAATTTATTGCATTTTAACATCTTAGCTCTAAGTATCCTCTGGGAAGTGAGTTAGGCCTAAAACTAACTTCCATTATGAGAGGATCTATTTAGAAACAAGAGTGCATGAAATTTGTTTTTTAATTTACTCAGATAAAAATTGCAAAAAAAAAAAAAAAAAAGAAGAGGCATAGCCAGCCCATAGACTGGAAGTCCCAGGCCTAAAAATGTTTGGTTTGTACACTCAACCACTTGTAATAAATTATGCATCGTTGGGGTGGGCTAGATAGCTTAAGGGCTCAAAGTTGTCATGTGTGCAATCAACAGAATTATTATAAAAAAGCATTTTTCAGGATGTATGTGAGAATAAAATCCCAACCCACAATTAGCCAGGTTTACAACAAGTTGAAAAACTGGCAACACCCTGAGAAAAACAATAAAAATAATCATTTTTTTATTGTTATTTTATTATTTCAGATTCTATGATTAAATGAGTATTTCCTTTCAATCATTTTTTACAGGTTGGATCTACAAGAAAAAAAACATTCGAGAGGAACCGAAGGGAATTGTTTTCCTTTCCAAACTTCTTCTTTTGTTTCAGTTCTGCCACTTGTGCTTCTTTTCAAAACCCAAACTTTCTGTATCACAGACAGGTACCTTGTTAACCTTAGAAAGTTTCTGCAGAACCTGTAGCCAGACAAAAGTCTGGAAGAGTCAACCAGACCTGCTAGGAAAGTTTCCAGCAGGTAACCTGCTATTAAGTTTTGCAGTGCTTTGTGAGCCGAGTGAAAAGAAAGAAACGATACATTAAAACTGTTATTAAATTCAGGCTGAATTCGATTTAATTTTTATTACTTGTGTACATGAAAATTGGAGCAACATCAGAATTCTCAGCCACTAAACTTGAGTTTAACTGAACGCTAGAAGAACAGGGCTTCACACAGTGGGCAAGTTTGTCATTCAACAAAAAGCGAGTAAGTGGCTGAGAATTCTGAAGTTTGGCTCATAAAATTAAGTGCTTACGGACAAGTATTCAAGCAACTACTGTAGGTCCTTCTTGGCCCCAATGGCATACATGACACTCTTCAAGAACAAACAGTGCATTTATTATTCATTTTCTTCATCTTCGAATCCACGATAATGGCCATTTTGACTCGGAAATTGTTTCCTGATTTTATTGTAGGCACAACAGGGCAAGGGGTATCGCCTGGAACTACCAATATAACTCCACAGCAGTCTTGTAAATTGGCGATAGGCCACAGACCTCAGGAATCTAGTTAGAGAAATGAGATCACTGTTAATTCAAGGAGGGATTGGACGGAGATAAATAAATACTCCTTTTAAAAATAAGCAGTTGGGGCAATAAAGCCATTTAGAAAATAAAAAATGTGATTCTATGAGATCAGTCCACGGCGATAAGCTTAGATGTATCAATTATTCAATGCTATGTAAGGTTCGATCGTACCGATACAAAGTCAACAATACCGCAACTTACTTATCATCACTTTTGTTGCTTTGCCCTCGAACAGCTGTGTACGACTTTCCAGCTCGCGTTTTTAGGCCCAGTGCAGCCACTTCTAATACGTGGCGGGTTAAGCAGACGCGTTCAAACCCTGGATGGAGGGTTATGCATACGGTCCGGTCTCCAATGGCTTCTTCCATGACCTCTTCGCAGCGATCGATCTCTTTGCAGCAAATGCACTCCTACGCTTTTGTAACAAGGCTGACAGAGCAGTTCGAGCACGAACACCTGCAAAATAATGTGAAAAATTCGTCAAACACAAGAAAAATACGTCTGTATAAAATTATTAATTGTCTGACCTCTTCAATAAAACTATCGCATAAAATCAGTACTACAGCTAATCACATAGCAACGAAATTATAAACTTAAACAAAACACACAGTCGCGTTCGTCACGCGCACGATTTAACGACGGGTATGTTGAAATTGGAAAATAAAAATATAAATCTACATTCCATGATAATACCATACCATTCATTCGCTGGCACCTCTCCCGAATATCTTCGTTGAAACTGTTGTTCCCCTTCTTCTTCGCGATGAACTCTTTCGTTGTAGTCCGCGGCTTCTTCCTCGGTAGCAAGGGGTTCGCGCAACTGTCGTCGTACGGCGCAAATTCAGACAATTCCCCAATCACTTCGTCAACTGTAAAACTTTCTAGATCACTTTCAGATGTGCAGGAAGAGGAATCCGACGGAGATGACATCTTAAACGTCTTGTTAAAAGGTTCTAAACTCACAAACTTTTCCCAAATGCGAATCTTTTAGTTGATGTTTCTACGTCACAGTGCATAAATCACGTGGTCAAACGCACGACCGCTTTGCGGAGATCTCGCGGGCTATTGCTTTGCGAACTTTGTAATGGCGGACGGTATTTACGCACTTTTCAGTAGGAAATTTCCAGCCCCCGTACGCAAGTATCGTTCCAATTTTTCGCTATTTGTATAATTTTGAACATATACAAAAGATTTATGTTAAAAAAACTCGGAAACAAAAACAAAAATTTTCGTCGTAGTAGCACTTTAACTGACCTTAACTGTATTTGTACCCTCTTTGTAAAAGTAACAATCATGTTTGTATTAGGAAGTTCAGTAATAATAATCCAGATGGCCAAAACTTCCATATTTTAGCCATTCTTATTCTGAAGTATCCACCTTATTCTGAGCTATCCAAACAGATACTTTGCTATGAATAAGCTTTACACGGTAGTCGCGGTAGTCGCGGTAGTGGTACTTTAATTAAACAGACATTGTTTGCTCCTTGCACTAAATTCTTACAAAAAGAACGTGAAAAACAACTAACCTCTATGTAGGCTTTGATCCATATTTTGGAGTAACCATTCTCATCTTAGCCTTTTCAGTCTTTGTATACTTAGTCTTTCAACACCAACAAGGTCGTAAAGAGTCGGAGCGATTTGCCGAAAAATAATTTTATTCAGTTCCAGTCTCCGAGCGGATACCTGATTTTGGAGTATCCATTCTAGTCACGACCATTTTCCTTCCTCTTTTTGAACTTGAGTAAAATCCTTAAGAATAAGTCGCCTGCATTTGACATATTGAACGAGTCCTGAACGAGTACAAATAGACGCGATTAAGTTAAGTTTAAATTGAATGCAAATTCGATCTTTTAGCGACGTTTTCACTGCTGTCGTCATCTTTGCCTAAGGTCCCTAAAGGCCGATACACACGAGGGATTTTTCTCCCGGAGCATGCTCCAGGGGCACGCTCCGGAAGCAAAGCTCCTCCGTGTGTACCAACGATTTCATGGGTATACTTCATCCTCGGGAGCAGAATTTCCACCCCGCAAAATGTTCCACGATATTTAACCAGTTAAATATTTGGGAGCAAGCTCCCGTGGCAAATTTAGCGGGCTTGAAAACGCTCCCTCGTGTGTATCGGCCTTAATGTTTCGAGCAGACGTGCGTTACAAATTGTTTTCCCGTAATATCGTTCATTAACTTCATCCAAGAGTTAAAGGGATGCAGTGTGGTTAAGTAATTATAAGGTTTAGAGGTCAATACTGTGTCCTTAAAATGATTTATAGAAGGGCAAGGGCTATAGTTGGACCTCGGGGCCGATCCACCCCGTATAAAACTTTGCGGAGTACCCCTGTACTTGACATCCCCCATCTAGTTTAGTTAGGTATTTTGGATCATTTCTTTGAATAATTACGTTTTTTCCCGAATGAGAACACCAGTCTTAGTACTTCATAAGCTCGTTTTACATGCTTGTCATTTGTTCCACATGGACGACTGCCCTAAACGTTGTTGTTATCTTTTAAAACTTGCTTTTTCTCCGAATTCACACTTGCGTACACTCATATCAGTTAACAGGGAAAATCGTAAATGTGATAAAATTAAAAATGATTAAATAAGCTTTATGCTTTCCCCTCTCTGTCAGCAAATAAGTAGAAAAACAGTGCTGCATAGCCTGAAGCTTGTTTACTGGGCCTAATTTCAGTAAACCAAACACATACAAGTTTGGAGTAAAATGGCTATGAACAAAGGCCCATACCCGCTTTAATTAAAACCCAATTTTCATTTAAGAATAAAATTTACAACAGATAACTTTCTCGTGGCCCAGTAAAGGTGCGGGCCCCAAAAAATATGCCAGGAATATACTACGATCCACATCACAGCCAAGAAGACACAAAGGGAGAGGGTTGGGAGGGATGAAAAAACCACTTCTTCTCCCAGCGAGTAACGAAAATGAATGACACAACAGCGGTTGACAGCTTCCGATGTCACGCACTCCCATAGGGGTGTCAACTTATTGAATACCCTATGACCCCTTGGCATATACCTGGATGTGTCACGAAATAAGTAACGCAGCAATTTACAAACAATGACAACCAGGAGAAAGCATAAAAATCCCATTCGCAAGCAAATATACCATTTGTCAAAGTATAAAGTATACGTGAGGGAATATAGTCTCTTCTGCCTGCGAGCAGACGTCTCCTATTTCCTTTGCGTGCAACAAAGGAAAAAGGAGACGTCTGCAATATTCGGTTTTATCGTAAGGGTCATGAGACTCGCGTACGTCAATTTTTTCCATCAAAAATTCCCCTTTGAACGGACCTTGATTCGTTACAGACGGTTACATCATGACATGCCTTTGGTTTAGTCACCACCTCAAAATCGGTTTTAATATGTTATGCGTGAATCATGTTTACCAATATCTTATATGTCTTTCTGTTAAAATTTGTGGTCACTAACATTCTCAAAACTTCTGGCATCCAGTTTGCTCTTCCTCCAGTAATCCGTTGTCAATGCACGTTAAAAAAAAAAGAAAAAAAAATCGAGCCCAGGAACAAGAAAAAAAACTGGAAAGCTTGCTCAGAGGCTATAAACTGAACAACTTAAGTTTAGGAATGTAGAGACAAAGGACAGAAACTTCTTTTGACATCAGTCTGTGGCTGTTTCATAGAGAGGTTTCCTAGGACATCGAAAAGAGTTCAATCTTCAACCTCCTCATTTTCAGTCAGTTTCAGTCTGTTTCATTTTCATTAATTCGGACCCTCTCCAAGTTTCATTTTTGCAGAAGGAAAAACTAAACCGTGAAAGAAATAATCACTGACTTTAATCTGTGATCGCTTATATTATAGATTTACTTCTGGCAAAATGATTCTGGGAAAATTATCGCAGGAACTGGCTTCAGGACCTTTTCACTAACACTCATAGCATTTAAAGATGAAAGATTGAAGAAATTTGGAATGTACTTGCTCCGATTTTTACCCGGGCCTCCAAAACTGTAAGTATTATGAGAAAGTTCGCATTATATAAAGATCATATGTGTGTAATATTTTGGACTTAGATGTTTTTTTTTTGTTTGTTTTGTTTTGTTTTGTTTTGTTTTTTTGGACTTTTCATCAAATTTCCTAAATTCAATACTGCACATTTAGATTTTCGTTTTCGGTAGTGTCACGAAACGTGACCCTCTTTGTCTTTTCGGTAGTTTTGGGGGACAAATTGTCACTGGCCTTCACTCATTTGCATGTCATCTAAGTAGACTCCACTATTGGCAGATTTTGTTTAGCGAGAGGTTTGGCTAGAATATTTACCTGTACTTGCTAGTTTCCTTTAATGGCAATATCGTGATTGTATTAAAGCGTGAATAGGATTTTCAGTTGTTTTGGCACAAGTTCTATTCATGTACCTATTTTCTTTTGTTTATTTTTAAATTACCACTTCGTTAGATCCAAATATGCGTTGATTTTTTCTCTTGACCACAGCATCATAACAGACCCACAAATCGCTGTGAAATTTATGGCAAAACAGCATAAGTATGAGCGTTTAAAGGACTTCAGATTGGGAAGTGTGTTTCGCCAGCTGTTTGGTCACGCAGCCGGGATGGCAAGTGGTGAGGTTCATAAGCGGATACGGAGTGCATTTGACCCGTGTTACAGCACAGAGAGTGTGGCACAGGCAGTGGATATGATGGAACAGGAATGCAAACAGTATTTAAATCAGATGGTTCAACACAAACAGGTATTAATGTACTGTTTCTGGTGCCTCATAACCCGCCGAGGGATTACTGCCTTTAATATATGCTCGGATGGGGTGTGCCACTTGATGGGGTCGCATTTTCACCACTGGATTGACTATAATGGGGTTGCTTTTAGAGTTTCTAGAAGGTGGTCGCAAATTTTCGGGATTTTGGTGGATAAGAACATCTCCTGGTAAATAGGGGTTTAGAGATGAGAAGATTCGAGGTTAATCAGCTGTTACCGCGACAAAAAAAAGTGACTCACTTGGGATTGCAGATGCGGACTAAGATGGAGTTTACAATTAGCCAGCGGCACATATCCATCATGAATTGATCCGAGATTGGGTGTTCTTTTTTTTCTTTTTTCATTCCGAGAGATAAAAATAGATAAATTGAGGACACGATCGCAGGCAAAGTGGTTTGCAGCTTTTAGGAACCTTGTTGTACAATAGATCTGTTTCATGAGGGTACACATTCAGGTTATTCATGCAACACCGACATTTTATCCAAAATTCCCCTCAATTTAGTAATTCCGACGGTTTCCAATCCCGAACGCGTGTTTCAAAATGCCTACAGCCTGATGCTCATGAGCTCTTGATTCTCTCCTCCGCTCCGGAGACCCGTGAGAAATAGCCGTGTAAGAAACGTGTAACGATCATCATTGACGCCTGACAGCGCGGATGAAAATAATAGTTTATGACATTTAACGAAAAGCAACTTACTTTGCCGTATTGCCAGCCCTTATTTAGTTTTGTTTACTGAATTCCCACTTCAAGTGGCGTCTGGTATTGGCATCTCTACATTTGAGATCCGGCAAGAAAGAACCAGTCGGTTTTATCTACGCTTCGAGTGGACCTCTGCATTCAAGGATTTGTAACGTACTTTCGTCACCGGATTTCGGTTAGATGAAAACCAACGTTTCCCAAATGCCGCTACTTCAAAGTCACCCAATTTCCAGGGTTTTTTCCCAAATCTCACGCCTTTTTGCTCTAAAAACCCGAATCCTGACCCTCAAAGGTTTCAATAATCTGGTTCCTTATTGAAAACCATTTGTGGGTTGGGGGCATTGGACGGTCACGGTAAAAGCAGCAAACGGAGCTTCCGGCTTGTGTTGTTGTTGTTTAAAGCTCTATTTAACAAATCGACCACACTTTTCCATGGTCTACACTCTTATAGACCATAGAAATGACCTCATAAAATGTTCAAAACTCAACTGGAACCACGAGCCGCAGGTGAATGGTTTCACTGCAAAGTTTTATGGTGTCATTTCTATAAAAAAAGGGAAGCAAAAACGCTCTTTATTATGTCGGCAGTATACGGCAAACTTAGGAAACGCACTGCCTCATACCCTTTTTTCAGATCAAAAATCCAATGAGGTAACCACCCGATCAACACACACTCCCTAGCACCTGTCAATTGTAATATGAATAAGTCAGCACATGGTCAGTCTCCTTTTTTTGCCATCATGCAACACTCCTCCCCTAAAAAAGAAGACTACCATCCCGGTGAGGGCGGGGGCACTCTACAACGTTTTATACAGGGAGGCTGCGCCCGAGGTTCAACCGACCTTACCCGTTTATATACCATTTTTGGCACGACTACCACAAATTCAGCTTGTGATATCCGCGGCTTATTTCGCCATTTCAGGGTTTCATAAGAATGGCTGATCTGATTCAACTGACGTTTAAAATACTGATGAAGTTCACATACAGAAGAGACATGACTGCAGACGAGCTTCAGGAGTTACTCGATCTAAGAGCTTTAGTGGAGTCACTTATCGGAGATACTTTCTCAAACCCTTTTGTCAAGTTTCCGCTTTATAAATACATGTGTACAAGCACTAACAGGAAACTGGCGCAATTTGAAAAGCGATGGCTGCTATTCAATAAGCGGTAAGAAGGGTTCATTTTACGTTAGTTAACGCAAACAAGATAGTTATCTCGGAAATAAAGGAAAAGTAAGAACTCTACATCTCCGTTTCCATTTTAATTTTAGTTTAGTTTTGATACCCTTTTATTGCACTGCCTTGTCCATTTCAACCAATAGGCAAGTGTTTTCGTTGTGAAAATTTTAATTTCTCTTTTCTTAGCTTTCGTTTCTTGACTTACCTTTAAGGAGCGTTTTGCCAAAGGAAAATTTCGAGACACAAGCTGTGTATTTTACAAGCTCCAGCAAACTCTTGCAAAAAATCCGGGGGCACTTTCAGAAGATGAGGTAATGTTGGGGGTTTAGACAATAAGTTTTGGGTTGGCTGGTATTATACCTATATGTATAATATCATTTTGTAATTTCACGTTCGGATATCAAAATGCGAGTGGAATCTAGGATAACTTTGTATAATAAATGTGTTGTCTATTTCCAGTTAGTTCCTATTCGTTAGTAGTTTTCAAGAACTTTTTAAAATACGAAATACGTGTAAATGATGTTTTGGTATTTCTTTAAAACTGTCATACATATTTGAACCCAAGAAGACCCTATGAGTGTATATAACGGTTGATCCGTTTTGTGAAAAATTGCTCTACTTCTCTACCTACACTATAGGCGCGTGTTTTTGGCCTTCCATAACCAGGATAGCCATGGGCCAACTTCTCACGATTTGTTTTTCCTTTGAGGGAGTCGCTTGATATTTAAATTTCTAAGGGTATAGTATGAGAATAGGTCACTGAGAATACTGAATTTTTATTTCAGTTTAGCTTTTACTAAGAAATGTGAGACTCAACCTGACAACGCCCTTTTAATAGAGGACCTTTTTGAAGTAGTTTGGCCTTTTAGGATTTAACTGGGTACCTAATAGACATGTTTCTTTTGAACTTTCTGAGTTGCAGACGTTTCACATAGAGCGATTCAAATTCAATTCCTTTTAGAGCGTTAGTTACAGTAAAGCAGCACTTCTTGCCGTGATTCAAATTCTAACAAAAGACTTTTTGTTGTGTCTAGTTTGAGCAAACCCTGGAGGAAGCTTCTCTTGCTAATGTGCACATCACTTGCGGAGCTGTGGCCTGGCTTCTATTCCATGTAGCACTTCATAAAGATGTGCAGAAAAATCTTACAGTTGAAGTCAAGAATTCCATTTCACGCGGAGTAAGTAAATATTTTAGCGAATACTTTTTCTTTTGTTGAAGCTGAGTGCAGCCTAAAAGAAATACCGGGAAGTCTGAGGAGTTTGTTTATTGACAATGTTTGTTTGTTTGTTTGTCTTCCCTTCGATAAAGCCAATACTTTATATTTGAAAGACCCGCAGAGCCTTACGATGTATTGAAAACAGAGTTCCGATTCCGCTTATCACTCCGTCGATTACGATTAATCGGGGAACGAGCAGTCAGCTTCTTTTTACACCCTAAAACACACAGTAACGTTAAAACTGAATGTGTTTTAAAAAAGTATCAGATATTTCGCGAATGCTTGCTCATTTTCTGACTGGCTTATAACAGATGGAAAAGCTTTCTTTGTGATTTTATAATTTCAGTTTTTAAATAACAAGAATTTTTGCCCGTGAGCAGGCTTCCTCACGAATGATGAGGGAGGCTATGAGCCTTTGACTGATGCCACGTGATAATAAAATTCAGGACTAGAATTTTTTTCCGAGAATGTCCAAATGTCTAAACGTCTTGTTGTGTTTGTTTTCTTATTCAAGTTTATTGTCTTTTCAGCTTTCAGAACCGTTAAGCTTAGAGACACTAACTAAACTGGATTTGCTGGGTAAGGTGGTAAAAGAATTAGCCAGGAAGAGGCCGGTAATGGTAATAAGCACTCCAGAATATGTGACTTGTCCAATGGTTATTGGGAATTTCCAAAGTCCCCCTGGGGTAAGTAGTGATTAGCGTGCAAAAGCAGGGCTCCTGGTTATTAGGATATCTTAAGGCCTCCTAAAGCGCGCGAAGAGTGTCCCCGCTTGCTTTGGGTTTTCGAAAGCTGTTTTTAAGGTTAGGTGTCATGTGACTTATCTTAGACATTCAAATAGGGAGCTTAAGGGCCTGTTTACAAGGGGTGGGGGAACCCAGGTAGGTGAGGTAACACGCTTAGGTGAGGAAAAACAATAACCCTCCTTTACATACAATCTTACAACCCCGCCATCCCGGGGTGCACTTTCTCACGATTATTGAATGGTCGCTAAGCACGTAAACAAGAAAAATGCTGGCAAACCACGTGTTTTGGTGGATAATACTCCTCTACACTCACATACTGCTTTTGCTGCAACCTTTAGTGCTGTGGCTTTCTTTTGTTGCCTTTAAGAATGATGCAAAGCCACCGCCAAAGTGAATTTTGCGCGAATTTGACGTATCATGAATCCGACCCCGGTTAGGCAGGTTACCCCACCTTGGAAAGTTTACATGGCAAAATTTGACCCCTGCTGAGAGGGTTGGTTACCCGGCCTGGCAGACCGGGCTACCCGCCTTGGCGGGTCACCCCACCTATCATGTGAATGTGATCAAATTAAAATGAGAGATTATATGGACAGGCGGGTTACCCCAACTAAGCGAGTAACCTCACCCACCTGGGTCTCCCACCTCCATGTAAACAGGCCCTAAGCAATGACGACGGCGACGGCAACGAGAAAAGCAAAAACGCAATAGGTTGAATAGGCATACAAACAACTTTACACGTGCATCGCGCTTTTTTGTACACTGCACGCTGACAACGACGTGAAAATGCCTAATTTCATGTTTTGTGAAGGAAAGGCGTGGGAAATTATTAGGATTTGGACAAAACGCGCGTGAAAGTACGTGAACATAAGACGACTTTCTTTTCCTTTTCCTGAACGTTTATGCCATCTTTTAGAATTCAACTCCAGAATAGTTTCCCAGTATTTGATGAATTGAGCGAGATGGAATAAGCGCGATTAGGTTTGACGCAGCGTGAATTCACTTTTTAGTAACGTTTTCGAGCCGTCCCCTTGTTTGTTGCTTAAGCTCCCTAATATCATGACGCCGACCATTTATTCGCTTGACCAACGCACGAGTGATTATGCAGACGATGAAAAATGGTCAAACATATAACATTTATCTTGATTATGCTCATAAATCCAGGAAAAGATCGTTTGCACGTGACATCGCGGCGGCCGTATTTGCCACTTTCACGTTGCCCATAATGCGCTTTGTTTTCCCTACAACATTTTACTTAAGTATTCTCTTCAATTTCTCTTGGGACTATTAATAACCTTCCCTTGACAAATTGAAAACAAAACTTCTGCCAAATTTTATGGGGACGTAAAAGTCGCAAATTGAGTACAAAAACAATGAAACGGCGGCCATGTTGATGTACCAACTCTTTCCTCTTTTAAAAAGTATATTTGTTGCGTGAAACTTGTATAGCCATTGATCACATGAGTAAAAATGATCTATATCAAAAGGAACTATCTATACATACAGTCATTTTTATATTTCCCCTACTGTACGTTTGTTTATTCAATTGTGCAATTCATTTTTTTTAAACTAAAGAATTCATGGTCAATCTCGTAGCCAGGATCTTCTGGCTTTTTGACCAACGGGGCAAGACTCTAGATACGAGATTGATCCATGGTAGAAACATGATCTCTGACGATCATCATTGCCATAAGTTAACAAGAGTTTTCGAGATGATGTAACTGTTTTCAGCTACTTTCTGTAAATGTTTAAATGCCAAACACTTTTTTCGTTTGTCTTTAGGTCGAGGTATCTGTTGACAACAGCGCAGTCAATAGCAACACAGGAGTCTGGGGCGACACGGAAACTTTCAATCCCCGAAGATTTGATGACGAAACACCAAACATGCGCAAAAGCTTGTGTCGCTTCGGTATTGGACCGCGAAGGTGTATGGGATACTGGGTTGCTGACACCTTTATGAAAGTTTTATTGGTCACATTGCTGGAAAACTACTCCGTTGCCCTGGAGACGGACGTGACAGGTGATGATGACAGTGTACCCGTTCAAAAGGTTGGGCCATTTTGCTTTCCGTGCGTGGACTTCAAAGTTCAAGTTGCGCAGAAAAATGTTACTTCTTAAAAGTTACAAACATGACCTTTACTGTACTCTAGAAAAAAAACTTAACATCATAAATACTTCAGATAATTAATGGCGACATCAAAGAACACGACAGCAAGGAAACGTTGGTACCAGTAATGAAATTTGGACAGGTTATTCAGACGAATTCTAACTTAGACCGCGGTTGAGGAAATCTTTGGACCTCTAAGTCTCTTCCTTAGTTGTTTATGGAGAAGACAAACGCTTCCCTGGTCTACGCTGTATGGTTTCATGAAACTGCTGACAGTAAATGGTGTATTGATAAAAGTATTTGGCAAACTGAAAATAGCTTAGAAGGGGGTTTTGTTAAACGGCTAAACTTCGTTTAAATAACTGGCCCTACTTGTTTTTCGAAGTCGCCATTAATTATCTGAAGGTATTTCTGACGTTACACGAGGATGTCTGTTAGGCACTAACTAGTCACACTTATTCTATGTCACCGTTGAGGACAAGTTTTAAGTTAAAAGTAACTGAAAAAATATTAAAGAATTGATTAATTAATAATCAATTTATAATAAAAAGACTCAACTTCCCAAATCATGTTGTTTTTGCGCACTTGTTATCCAGTCAGACGCAATTGATATCGCTATAAAAATGCATCCCTTAATTGAATAACAGATTGATTCAGTGCATCGAAGTGCCAATTAAATTTAAGTTTAGAATATAGGATATAGGAGACGGATCTAGGGACGTGAAACATAACTTTGAATAATATTACTTTCCGAATAGCCCTAGCAGTACAAACTCTCATGATCAGAAAAAGTATCCCCGCAAAGAAACATAGACTGACACTGTTTGGTCCCCTATTATTCCGTTAGATCGTCGCAGTGGAGAGCTCATTTTAACGACAGCGGCTATCTTGGTTAATTTTTCATTTAATACTTTTGAAACCAATCGCCCGTAATGTTTTTTGGAACGTACCATTACATATCACGTGACCTTCAATGATAACATAAAACAGCAAAGTGAACAAGTGCTTATCACTGTCCTGGGGGGGGGGGGGGATACTCCCTTATATGAGGCATACAGGTATATGCCGCCCCAAAGGGTATGG
>OZ037777.1:16445676-16503176 GCA_964035525.1 Porites cylindrica
TGCGCACAATTCCCTAGAAAATGTTTACAATACTGGCAACTTATATGAGGCGAGCCAGCCCGGTTACTAAGCCAGGCTGGCTTGGCTTGTACATTAAATTTTGTTTCTTTATAAAATTGTTCGTGTGTTTTTATGAAAAGGTGGGTAGGCTGGCCCACTCGCCAAGATCTCAGTTACTCGAAAACCCAAAACCTTGGGCAGGTTGTAATTAATGGCAAATTCCAGCCTAACTTGGAAACAAACTGCCAAAAAGATTCTCAGTAACATTATAACAGTGAATATTTGAAGTTTCATAATAAACTGCATGAAAAGATGAAAGGATAGGGGAAAGGATAGGGAATGGGCATGTTCAAAAGACTAGTGACAAGAAAATTAAATCCTCTTGGACTGAATTGTAAAAGCCAGCCTGTGTAGCATGGCAGTTTTGTAGGGTGTACCACTGAGCAGTGAAGTCCAATCTCCTCACAGTTTTACTACCCTACCCCACCTTGGTTTGTTTGCGGGCCTGACCAAAACTGCCATGCTACGCAGGCTATGTAAAAGCTACAGCCTATAATGTAGGGATATTTTGGGGCAAGCAAAAGTTGCCATAGCTTCATGCTATCTTTGATTTTATCACTCAGGTATATTGGCGAGAGTATACAAATTACAACACTTGGAGTAGGGGTAGGGCAGAAGAAGGAGATGGGAGAGGGGGAGGGGAGAAAAAAATATCTCTCTCTTCCACCAACACCTCCCCTGCCCCTCATGAGTCAGCCCACTGCCTCGACTATTTTAGAATTCAGCATTGTGGTTACACAAACAAAAACAATCACACACGAAGAGAAAATGCCCGGAATGCTGGGTACATAAAAGCATATTGAGATTTTAAAGGGGTGGTGATGTCCTCTGTGCTTAAGAATTTAGTAATGACTACATTGAAACTATACAGCCAGCAAATACTAACTTTAATAGAAATCTTTCTCAAAATCCAGAAAAAAATTTTACAGTTTGAATACAGAATAACTGATTCCCACTGATATAATTATAAATAAATAAATATTATTATTTTATTATTATTTTTCAATATCAGAGATGGATAATTCTCTTTTGTAATGACTTGATTTAAAACACTGGACTGCCTACAAGAGTCATTGACTGCATCTGAGCTGCAAGGAATGTATTTGCAAAATCGTTATTGACAAAACGATTGCTATTTTTATGATTTATATAATTGTTAATAGTGCTTAATTCTTACTTCAAATATTTCTGTAAATATTTATGTACATAATTTATTACTATTATTATTATTATCATTATTATTATTATTATTATTATTATTAACCAGTTAAACTCTTATATTGCGTGAAATTGCTATGGGATTAATGCTCTCTCACAAGAGATTTGCCCAGAAAAGGACCATGATTGCGCGCATGCTTATGGCTTACTGGTCCAGTCCAAGTGTGCTACTGACCAGTTAAAAGCAAACATGTGTTAATACTTTCCCTAACAAGCCTTCTTTGTAAGAAAGTCATACAATGTCCATTATAATATTTATTATATTACACTAGATCATAGCTGATGATTGCAAGTCCCAATCCTTCTTTTGGCTTTCCATCATAATCTCCGTTTACAAATTTCTCATAGACAGGCCAGCTGCGATGATAAATAACTGCCACACTTTCGGTTCTGAACATCTCTTTGCTGGAGATAATGAAGGCTAGTTCTTTCAGGAGGTAGTAAACTCCTTCTTGCACACTTTCGTTGTCTTGAAGCTCAGAATCTGAGGATTCTAAAGTTTAAATATAGGACTTGGTCAGTCTTCATTGAAGAGTATACTGTAAGGGTGAGGGGGGTTGGTACTTCCTATAATGGCCTATAAGGGGAGGCTCCGCCCAAAAGAGGTACCTTTTTCCGGCTTCAGATATATCATTGCTATATAAAAGGGTATGGAATTCGGAAGTTGAAGTATATAAAAGGATAGGGAATCTGTCATTTCAGTTTGTAAAAAGCTCCAAAAAAAAAAAGGCGAGAAAACATTCTAGATTTCTAATTTACAGTCCAACCTCCACTAACGGCCACCTCTTCACAACTTCCATCTGTCTACAACGACCAGGCCATTGAGGAGATGTTCAACTGTATTTATATAGTAAATACAGTTCATTTACGGCAGTTAAAAGGGATGCAAAGGTGTAAACTAGGTATGTGAAAGAGGTAGCATTTGTCAATAAAAGGTATACAAAAGGGGCACCTTTTTTGTCAGAAATAGTTTATTCAAGGGTAAGGGTTTGGAGCCTTCCCGTATAAAACGTTGTTGGGTACCCCACTGGGAGAGTATTTAAAGCGTTACGCAACGAAAGACAAAATCTTGGTACATGTACTGAGTTTATCTCCGCCTCTCCCCTCCCCCGTTTTTGGGGTCATGCATAGAAATCGAGTAAACTGCCAGTCAACCGAACGATAGCAAGGACTGACAAGCTTTTATGGCTGGAGAAAAACGGAAGAAAACAGATGCACAAAAACAAAAATGCTTGAATTACGGAGATCTACTCATGTGGCGGGAATGTCCACCACTTTTCATGCTCTTAACATAGTTTGTACACTGGTTGGCTCAACTTTTTTATTTCTTTAGTCCTGAATCCTGGAAAATTGTGCGTCGAAGCCGCGACAACGATTCGCAACGGGTTTTAAACCGTAGATTAGATTAGATTAGATTTCCGTGTTTCAAAGTCCATTGACCGCGAAGTGATAAGACAACTCAAGAAATAGAAACCGAAAAAGTTTAGATAATTCGACTTTTAAAACACTGATATCCTCCTTCACTTGCTTACCTGATTCACTCTCAGAGGATGTAGAATCTTTTCCTAACACTTTTGCGGTCGATCGTGCGACGTCCTGGCGAAAGTAAGAGTTACTTTTGTAAAAACTGATGATATAGTCTAAGGCTGCAATGTAAGCTTCGTGTTTGTCTACTTCTGAAGTCCAGTCCAACATATAAAACTCTCCGGCAACATCATCAGTCTTGGACACCTGTACAGCGGTAGAAAATAATGATTTAATCCATACTGAATGATGAAAAGCCGTAAAATTATTATTTCTCTAACCGTGGGTACAGAGCGCTTTTTTTCCTTGCGTGCGGCGGAGATGCTTCGTGCCGGCCGCAGGTCGACACGTTAATCTTCGAAGCGAGAAAAAAGTTTCAGTGATAGTTTAGCTCCTGTCCTTCCACACCCCTTATCTAACTTAGGGAGAGATCAGTTTTGTAAATAATAAAACTCTTTTATACCACTGCAGACATGCGGCGGAATCGTCAGTTTCTAATTTGTTTTAAATCCAAGTTTTCTTGCGTTTAATTTATTATGAGCTGGTTAGAAACCTTATAATGTTTCCTTTACTTTTGTTATCGTTATTTATTAAATTATTGTTTTAATACTGAAAGTCAATAAAAGTTGTGTTTAGGGCCAATTTTAAAATATCATTTACTATTCACCCCCCCCCCCCCTAAAAAACCCATCACTTTTTCCGAGAAATACTCCGTTAGATTTCTGTTAGTTCTCTGTGAAATTTAGCGCGTCTCTACATAAAAGCACAGAACATTCTGTCGACATGTACGTATATACACACAAGATTGACCAAAATTGCAAAAGCGGAACTGTGCATTAGCCTCATTAGTTATTACGGTTTTCAAGTGAGAAAAAGCATATCTGTATATCTGTAACGTCACTCACGCATGCGCACAATTGGTGAATGTCAACAATAGTGCAAGTCCGGTTTTCACTGAAAAACGTCACCCCTACAGCGAGGAGAGGGGCATGAAAAATCAATTAATAACTGCAAATTTTAGCTTGTATCCAGCTTGTGAAAGACAGCGAGTGCGCGTCAGTTTTAAAGAATAAAAAAATAAAGAAAGACACAAATGTTGTGGTGGATATTTAACCGTACTTTTTCAAGCTTTCTTAAAGTATCAAGAATTAATCAGTGACAGTATTATAATGTTTTCTGTACATACCTTATCAATAGCTCTTCTGCAGTGCGACTTGAGCTGACTGGAGTTTTTCTTGGCTCGTTTCACAGCATCTTTACTCCCCAGAGCTCTGTACGTATGTTCAGCTGGCTGCTGTGGTACAACCACAATGATTCGTCTTTCTTCCTTCCCCAAGTATTGCACATAGTCCTCAATAACATGAGATTTAAAATATGGATTTCCAGGGCTCATTCCAAACAATACTACACCGTTGCCCGCCATAACATCTTGGCCTGTTTGAAAAACGAGACTTTCTTCAAGCTGAACAAGGTTAAGCATAATTTTATGAGGGGCTATTTCTTTGGAAGAAAGAAATGAAGTAAGTGGATTTCGAGCTCACAGTCAGCTTAACATGCTGCACAAGGAAAACATTGCAGCTTTTATGCGTCCCTCGCAATTAACAATTAGCCAATCATGGTTTGATTCACTGGAACGATCGCTGAGTCGAATTCCCCGGGAACAAAATGGCTTGTGACGTGTTCTAACTTTAGCGTCGAAGTTACGCGGCTCATTTCCCAGAAATAGCGGTTGTGAATTTGAAAGTTGAAAGTGCACGAATGTCATGATTTACAAAGAATGGAAGGTGTATTCCTTTGATTTCCTTATAAGGTAAAGTGGACTAAAATATAGAAATGCAAAGATATCTGTCTTTTTGGCTTCAAAATTTGATATCATGGGGGGAGGAGTATTCTCTAAAATGGCCTCTACGGAGGAGCTCCACCGGAAAGGGGTAACTTTTATCAGGCTTTAGGTGTTTAAAAGGGTAGGGATTTAACAAGTGTAAAGTATATGAAAAGGTGGGGACTGATGTGTCATTTAGGTATTTAGAAAGGCCTTTAGGGACGGACCATTAGAAAAGTTATGGGGGGGGGAGGGGAATTTTCGAGCTGCAATAATTTTTTTTCGTTATCAAATTCTTTGCATGAATTTTATTTAGGCCATTGCATGAATATTTTTTAGGGTTAATTGGCGTGCATGAATTTTTTTTCATTTAATTTTCCCTTGCGCGAATATTTTTTTTGTACTTCGCCCGCCCCCCCCCCCCTCCCCCCCCCCTCCATAAGTTTTCTAATGGTCCGTCCCTTACTTCAAATATTTCGAGCAGACGCAGCCACCCCACATAAAACTTTGTTGAATCCCCAGAGCTTAACATTTAGATTAGTTAGGCATTTCCGCTCATTTCTTTGAAGACTGAATTACGTTTCAGTGCGATTTAGAATATCCTAGTACTTCATAAGCTCGTTTCCACATGGACCGTACATTATTGTTCTTTATACAATGTTCTGCTCTGAACCTTGCTGTCATCGTTTAAAACTTGCTTTTTCTCCGAACTCACTCCTGCGTACACTCATATCAGTTAGCAGGGAAAATCGAAAATGTGGCGAAATTAAAAAAGGATTAAATTTAGCTTTGCTGACGTAAGTAAACGGCGGGAGTGTAGGTGAGGGAATATAATCTCTTAAGATCAGAGCGTCACTAATAAAATTCGGTTTTATCGTAAGAGTCATGAGACTCGCACACGTCAATTTAAATGGATTGATCGGTAATTTCCCTTTGACCGAAATAGTCGTTGCAGACGGTTACATGCCAAGATTTATCAATTACGCATTTGTTTCAGTCTGCATGTGACTTCTAGGAAGTCCCAGACCGGAACTGAAAAAGTGATAAACTTGTGTGACATTTCGTAAGAATTCAGTGGCTTTCAGTTTGCGAAGAGTTCGTTTCATCGCTTTACAATCGTTCAAATTTCAAGATGATGCGCGGCCTTGCTATCACTGCCCTTGCTGTCGTAGTGATTTTGATATCGTGGATTTACAAAAGATTTATGGAGGTAAGATTTTTTTTCTCAAAAACGGTTTTTCAAAGGGCAAGGCCGACGGCGTGCGATTCCCGCGCGAAGCGCGCGAGCCGTACACGCCGTTTTCACCCTTGCTTGATTGCTAACGCACTCTCAAGCGGACCTACGCGCACATACAGGGCTTTTTTTGTGTAAGTTTTAAAATTTTACGTATGAATCATGTTTACCAATATCTTATATGTCCTTCTATTAACTTTATGATGATCGCCAAGTCATTCTCTAAACCTCTGGCGTTCAATTTGCTTGTCCTCCAGTAATCCGTTGTGTAAAAGCAAAAGAATAAAAACGAAGCCAGGACTTAGAAAGAGAAGGCTGGAAAGTATTGGGTAGAGCATGTAGTTTTGTATTTTCCTGCGAAATTTCAAGACATGGCCGTCACGCAACAATAACGTGTAAACAGTCACTGAAGCTTTCTTCGCCGTAAATTGTATAGCCTGCAAGATTGCTCAGGCTATAAACTGAGTGAACAAGTTAAGGTTTGGAATGTAGAGACAAAGGAGGGAAATTCCTTAAAATCAGTCTGTGGCTGTTTCATAGACAGGTTTTCTTGGACAGGAGCAAAGGGAGCGAACAGGTTTCGTCAACTTCCTATTTCGGTCTGTTTCGTTTTCATTACTTCGGACTCTCATCCAGTTTCATTTTTGCAAAAGGGAAAACAAAACAAAAAAATAATGATCACTGATTTTAACATCTCGCGTGATCGCTTATGTTATAGAATTACTTCTGGCAAAATGATTCTGGGGAAATTATCGCAGGAACTGGCTTCAGGACCTTTTCACCAACACTCATAGCATTCAAAGATGAAGGCTTGAAGAAATTCGGAATGTACTTGCTCCGATTTTTACCCGGGCCTCCAAAACTGTAAGTATTGTAACTAATATTTTCAACTTAGCTCACAGGGAGCCCGCACAATCTGTTTGTGTAGCCGACCGATTGTTATTTTATAGTAAATGTTCTGGATGTACCGTTTGCCTCACCTATAGCGATATGTCGCTAACTATGTATATAAATCAATGATAAATAAATGTTGAATTACGTTACCTGTGGTATATAGTCGTCCTTTTACCTCAAAAGCGGTTTTTTGAGCGATTTTGAAGGAGTTTGATTTCGCCGTTGACTGTTCCTTCCTTATACAGTCAACGGCCAAATCCAACTCTCAGCTGAACTCCTTCAAAATCGCTCAAAAAACCGCTTTTGAGGTAAAACGACGACTATATGCCACAGGAAAGGTAATTCAACGTTAGCGATGTATCGCTATAGGTGAAGCAAACGGTAAATCCAGTACATTTACTATAAAATAACAATCGGCTACACAAACAGATTGTGTGGGTTCCCTGTGCTTAGATATTTTTGTTTTGATTTTTAACATTTCATCAAACTGCTTAAAACTTAATTCTCTTTATACATTTAAATATTTTCGTTTTCGGGATTGTCACGTAGCGTGACGCACTCTTTGTCTTTGCAGCACGATGTAGTTTTCAGGGCTGTAAGGGCAAATTTTGACTGGCCTTCACTAATTTACATGCCATCTAAATAGTCTCCAATATATAGACATATTGTTTTTCGCGAGCGTTTTGGCTAAAATGTAAGTGTACTTGCCAGTTAACTGCAATGGCAACATCGTTGCGTGATATTGTAAGCGTGACTGGGGTTTCAGTTGCTTAAAGAATTGTCACAACTGTTCTGTTTGTTTGTTTGTTTTTGCTTTTGAATGAAAGTATCGACTTCGTTAGATCCAAATATGTGTTAATTTTTTTTCTCTTGCCTACAGAATCATTACAGATCCACAAATCGCTGTGAAATTCATGGCAAAACAGCATAAGTATGAGCGTTTAAAGGACTTCAGATTGGGAAGTGTGTTTCGCCAGCTGTTTGGTCACGCAGCCGGGACGGCAAGTGGTGAGGCTCATAAGCGGATACGGAGTGCATTTGATCCGTGTTACAGCACAGAGAGTGTGGCACAGGCAGTGGATATGATGGAACAGGAATGCAAACAGTATTTAAATCAGATGGTTCAAGATAAACAGGTATTAATTTAATGTGTTTTGGTGCCTCATAACTGCTAGTAATGCTTCCTAGTAATGTGCTATATGATGGGAGTGTGCCAACCTCGTCCCCAGGGCTTTTCTCTTAAAAATGGGTGTGCCACTGGACGGGATCGCATTTTCACCACTGGATTGACTATGATTTGCTTGAATTAACAGTTTTTTGAAGGAGGTCGCAAATTTTTTGGAATTTTGCGGTTAAGGAATTTGAACAGGAAGATTTGCGGTTATATAGTTGTTACCGCGTCAAAGAAAAGTAACTAAGTATGTATTGCGAAAATTGCATGTGCCTTAATAGAATTGATAAGAGGTACCCAGAGGCCAGCGACACATATCCATCAAGAATTGACCCAAGTACCCCCACCCCGAGCATTAGGCATTTTTTGTACCTTTTCCAGAGACAAAAAGAGATATATTGAGGTCGTGATCGCAGGCTAAGTGCTCTTCAGCTTTTATGTAGTAACCTTGATGTAAAATAGATCTGTCTCGTAATGGCCCTGACAAAGCTATTCATGCAACCCAAACATCCCATCCTAATTTTTCCTTGATTCAACAATTCTGATAGTTCCCAGTCCCGACCGCGTATTTCAAAAGGTGCCTACAGCCTGATGCTCTTGATTCTCTCCTGGAGATCTGTGGCAGATAGCCTAAAGTGCAGCGATCATCGACGCCCGATAGGGTGGATGAAAATAATAGCTTTCCGACATTGAAGGAAAGCAACTCACTTTCCTCACCAGATTTCGGTTCTGCGAAAGCCAACACTGAAAACCAACATTCTGTGAAAACCAACACTTAAAAGTCACCCAATTTCCTGTGTTTGTTTTCCGAATTTCACGCCTTTTCGCTCTAAAATCCCGAATCCTGACCTTCAAAGGTTTCAATTAAAACCATTTGGGGGGTGGGGGCATGAGGCGGGCACGGTAAAAGCAGCAAACGGAACTTCCGGCTTGTATTATTGTTATGTGAAGCGCTATATAGTATTTGTACTCATTTCTGGATGGGATACGTTGTGGTAATATCCTTAAGATGAGGTAGATAAAAGCGTCACCTAACCTTAACGGGCATGCGCAAGAGGCAGAGATCGGAGAGATGACCACATGTCCATCTTTCCTGCCTCTTTGCTTTCGCCGTTTGCAGCTCACAACGTAACAGTGAGCAAGAACTCTTTAATGTAAACGTGTTGCTTTACGTCGGCAGTATAGGGCAGACTTTCTAGTCTCAGGGAACAACGTTCTGCCTCAGACCCTATGTCCCAGTTCAGTAATTCAATGGGATAACCAGCAGACCAACACACGTTCCACAGCACCTGTGTATTGTCACCACATGCTTAGTCTCCTACGCAGTAGTTCCTTTTTGCCACCACGCAACGCTCCTCCCCTAAAAAGAAAAGACTACCACCCCGGTGGGGGCGGGGACACTCTACAAAGTTTTATAATTTTATGAGGGGGGGGGGGGCGGGGCGGGGGCGGGGGCGGGCAGCGTCCCGAGGCTTCGCAAGACTGCCACAAATTCAGCTTGTGGAACCTGCCTTGTTTTGTCATTGCAGGGTCTCATAAGAATGGATGATCTGATTCAACTGACGTTTAAAATACTAATGAAGTTCACATACGGAAGAGACATGACTGCAGACGAGCTTCAGGAGTTACTCGATCTCAGAGCTTTAGTGGAATCACTTATCGGAGATACTTTCTCAAACCCTTTTGTCAAGTTTCCTCTTTATAAATACATGCCTACAAGCACTAACAGCAAACTGGCGCAATTTGAAAGGCGGTGGCTGCAATTCAATAAGCGGTAAGAAGGGTTCATTTTACGTTAGTTAACGCAAACAAGATAGTTATGTCGGAAGCATAGGAAGAGTGAGAGGTCTGCTTCTCCGTTTTCATTTTGATTTTGTAGTTAGTTGTTGTACCCTTTTTATAGCACGGCCTTGACCATTTCAACCAGTAGGCAAGTGTTTTCGTTGTGAAAATTTTAATTTCCTCTTTTCTACTTTCGTTTCTTGTCCTAGCTTTGAGGAGCGTTTTGCCGAAGGAAAACTTCGAGACACAAGCTGTGTATTTTACAAGCTCCAACAAACTCTTGCAAAAAATGCGGGGGCACTGTCAGAAGATGAGGTAATGTTGGGGGTTTAGACGAAAAGTTTTGGGTAGGCTGGTTGACCAAACCTATCTGTATAATATTATTTTTTAATTTCACGTTCGGGTAACGAAATGCAAGTGGAATCTAGGATAACTTTGTATAATGTAATATCTTTTTCCAGTTAGTTCCTGTTCGTTAGTAGTTCTCAAGAACTTTTTAAAATACAAAATACGTGTAAGTGATGGTTTGGTATTTCTTTAAAACCCTAATACATATTTAAACTAAAGAAGACCCTATGAGTATAATAGCTGATCCGTTTTGTGGAAAATTGCTCCACTGCGCTGCCTACACTATAAGTGCGTGTTTTTAACCTTCTATAACCAGGTCTAGCCATGGGCCAACTTTTCTAAGTTCTAATTTTAGTTGAATTTTTAACCAAAAAAAGTGAAACTCAACCTGACAACGCCCTTTCAAAAGAGAACGTTTTTGAAGTAGTTTGGCCTTTGAGGACTTAACTAGTTACCTAATAGACATGTTTCTTTTGAACTTTCTGAGTTGTAGACGTTTCACATCCATCGATTCAAACTCAATTCCTTTAAGGGCGTTAGTTACAGTAAAGCAGCCTTTCTTGTCGTGATTCATATTTTACTAAAAGACTTTTGTTGTGTCTAGTTTCAACAAACCCTGGAGGAAGCGTCCCTTGCTAATGTAGACATCACATGCGGAGCTGTGGCCTGGCTTCTATTCCATGTAGCACTCCATAAAGATGTACAGAAAAATCTTACAGTTGAAGTCAAGAATTCCATTTCACGCGGAGTATGTAAATATTTTAGCGAATACTTTTTCTTTTGTTGAAGCTGAGTGCAGTGAAAGAAATAGCGGAAAGTCTGAGGAGTTTGTTTATTTTTTTGCAATGTTTGTTGGTTTCTTTGTCTTCCCTTCGATAAGCCAATGCTTTATATTTGAAATACCCGCAGAGCTTTACGATCTAGTGAAAACAGAGTTCCGATTCCGCTTATAACTCCGTCGATTACGATTAATCTGGGAACGAACAGTCGGCACCTTTTTACACCTAAAAAACACAGCAACGTTGAAACGGAAGGTGTTTTTAAAAAGTACCAGATATTTCGCGAATGCTTGCTCATTTTCTAACTGGCTTATAACAGATGAAAAAGTTTTCTTTGTGATTTTATAATTTCAATTTTTAACTAACAATAATTTTTGCCCGTGAGCAGGCTTCCTCACGAATGATGAGGGAGGCTGTGAGCCTTTGGCTCATGCCACGTGATAATAAAATTCAAAACTATAATTTTTTTCCAAAAAAGTCCAAATGTGTTTTCTTATTCAGGTTTATTATCTTTTTAGCTTTCAGAACCGTTAAGCTTACAGACACTAACTAAACTGGATTTCCTGGGTAAGGTGGTAAAAGAATCAGCGAGGAAAAGGCCGGTAATGGTAATAAGCACTCCGGAATATGTGGCATGTCCAATGGTTATTGGGAATTTCCAAAGTCCCCCTGGGGTAAGTAGTGATTAGCGTGCAAAAGCAGGGCTTCTGGTTATTAAGATATCTTACGGCCTCCTAAAGCGCGTGAATAGTCTCCCCGCTTGCTTTGGGTTTTCGAAAGCTGTTTTTAAGGTTAGGTGTCATATCTTAGACGTTCAAATAGAGAACTTAGGGGCCTGTTTACATGGGGGTGGGGGAGCCCAGGTAGGTGAGGTAACCCCCTTAGGTGAGGAAAAACAATAACCCTCCTTTACATGGAATCTTACAACCCCGCCATCCCGGGGACACTTTCTCAAGTATATTGATCAATGATCGCTAAACACGTAAACGAGAAAAATGCTGGCAAACCACGTGTTTTGGTGGTTAATACTCCTCTACACTCACATACTGCTCTTGTTGCAACCTTTAGTGCTGTGGCTTTCTATTGCTACCTTTAATAATGATGCAAAGCCACCGCCAAAGTGAATTTTGCGCGAATTTGACGTATCATGAATCCGACCGCGACTAGGCGGGTTACTCCACCTTGAAAAGTTTACATGGCAAAATTTGACCCCTGCTTAGAGGGTTACCGGCCTAGCAGACCAGGCTAGTGAAAATTAAAATGAGAGATTATATGGACAGGCGGGTTTCCCCACCTACGCAGGTTACCTCAGCTACCTGAGGTCACAACGACCACGGCGACGGCAACGAGAAAGGCAAAAACGAAATAGGTTGAATAGGCGTAAAAACAACTTTACACGTGCATCGCGCTTTTTTGTACACTGCACGCTGACAACGACGTGAAAATGCCTAATTTCATGTTTTCTGGATTAAGTGAACATAAGACAACGACTTTCTTCTCCTTTTCCTGAACTTTTATGCCATCTTTTAGAATTCAACTCCAGAATAGTTTGCCAGTATTTGATGAATTGAGCGAGATGGAATAAGCGCGATTAACTTTGACGCAGCGCGAATTCACTTTTTAGTGACGTTTTCGTAGCCGTCCTCTTCTTTGTTGCTTAAGCTCCATAATATCATGACGCCGACCGTTTACTCGCTTGACCAACGCACAAGTGATTATGCAGACGATGAAAAATGGTCAAAGATCTAACATTTATCTTGATTATGCTCATAAATCCAGGAACAGATAGTTTGCACGTGACGTCGCGGCGGCCGTATTTGCGACTTTCACGTTGCCCATAATGCGCTTTGTTTTCCCTACAACATTTTGCTTAATTATTCTCTTCAATTTCTCTTGGGACCATGTATAATCTTCCCTTGACAAATTAAAAACAAAATTTTCGGCTAAATTTTATGGGGACGTAAAAGTCGCAAATTGTGTACAAAAACGATGAACGGCAGCCATGTTGGTGTACCAACTCTTTTCTCATGTAAAAATTTATTCTGTTCTGTGAAATTTGTATAGCCACTAATCACATGAGTAAAAATGATCTATATTAAAAGGAACTATCTATAGATACAGTCATTTTTACATTTCCCCTATGCTACTGTACGTTTGTTTATTCAATTGCGCAATTCATGTTTTTAAACTAAAGAATTCATGGTTAATCTCGTAGCCAGGGTCTTCTGGCTTTTTGACCAACGGGGCAAGACTCTGGATACCAGATTGATCCATGGTAGAAACATTATCTCTGAAGATCATCATTGCCAAAAGTTAACAAGAGTTTTCGAGATGATATAACTGTTTTCAGCTACTTTCTGTAAATGTTTAAATGTCAAACACTGTTCTCGTTTGTCTTTAGGTCGAAGTATCTGTTGACAACAGCGCAGTCAATAGCAACGCGGGAGTCTGGGGCGACACGGAAGCTTTCAATCCCCGAAGATTTGATGACGAAACACCGAACATGCGCAAAAGCTTGTGTCGCTTCGGTATTGGACCGCGAAGGTGTATGGGATACCGGGTTGCAGACACCTTTATGAAAGTTTTACTGGTTACATTGCTGGAAAACTACTCCGTTGCCCTGGAGACGGACGTGAGAGGTGATGATGACAGTGTACCCGTTCAAAACGTTGGGCCATTCTGCTTTCCGTGCGTGGACTTCAAAGTTCAAGTTGCGCAGAAAAATGTTACTTCTTAAAAGTTACAAACACGACGTTTATCGTCATCTAGAAAAAAAAATTTGACGTCAGAAATACTTCAGATAATTAATGGCGACATCAAAGAACGCGACAGCAAGTAAACGTTGGTACCAGCAGTGAAATGTGGACAGTACGGGTCGGTTTTTCAGACGAATTCTAACTTAGATCGCGGTTTAGGAAATCTTTGGACCTCTAGGTCTCTTCCTTAGTTGTTTATGCAGAAGACAAATGCTTCTCTGGTCTACGCTATATGGTTTCATGAAACTGCTCACGGTAAATGGTGTGTTGATAGAAGCATTTGGCAAACTGAAAATGGCTTACTTAGAACGCGGTTTTGTTAAACGGCTGACGTTACACGAGGATGTCTGTTAGGCACTAACTAGTCGCCGGCATTATGGCTTTTGCCACAATAACCACAGGCGGCCCAAGCGCACCATGTGTGGGTTCGGGCTTCAGAGGTCATTTGGTCGGAATATACTAGAATTATTAGTATATTGTCTGATGCTAAATAAAAGCAAAAATCTTAAAGATATGAAGTCTTCTTGTTTATCTATCTGTACTAGTAGCCTTTAAGATAACGAAGGTCGATATTTCTTGCATTATTACATGTGATTCGGGCCCTTATTGTTCGAATTTTATCACATGTATTCGAATCTACAACGCTAAGAAAAAAATATCATGATCACGCGAAATATTGATTCAAAAAGCTCCGTTACCTTTAGTTCATAGCCACTCTGTGTCGTACGGCCGGTTTAAACGCCGTTCAGTCGACTTTCTTTCCATCGAGTACTGAACACTGTAAAAGAAGGGAAGGCTGGAGACCTTCCAATTGACCCTCGCCGCTCGAAGGCCAATAAATTCCAAACAAAGCGACCGATCTCCCTAAAATTGCCACCAGCCAGACCGAAGAGTGTACACCTACCCGTTCGACGAGCGCCAGGTTCTAAATTCGGCTGCATGAGCTCGAGGATCGTTGCATTTCGCATCGATTCTGGCCAGCTTCGCTTCGCCATGATGCGCAATCTTAACTGTTATCCTACGAGATTCAAATCTTGGAGCTTAGCGACCGCGTCAGATGGAAAAAACGTCACTCTCGCGGGGGGAGGGTCGTCACTTTTACCCTATCACAAACCGACACCGCTTCGCTTCCATCTTTCCCCTTTTCCCCAGAAACGCCTCATACTCAGGCTAATTACTTTCCGAAGAGTCCTAGCCAGTACAAACTCTCATGATCAGAAAAAGTATCGCCGCAAAGAAACAAAGACTGACACTGTTTGGTCCCCTATTATTCCGTTAGATCGTCGCGGTGGAGAGCTCATTTTAACGACAGCGGCCATCTTGGTTAATTTTTCATTTAATACTTTTGAAACCAATCGCCCGTAATGTTTTTTGGAACGTACCATCACATATCACGTGACCCTCAATGATAAAGTAAAACAGCAAAGTGAACAAGTGCTTATCACTGTCCTGGGGGGGGGGGGGGGGGGGGGATACTCCCTTATATGAGCCATACAGGTAGATGCCGCCCCAAAGGGTATGGTTTTTGTACCGTTTTGGTCTGAAAATGGGTATATACTTTGGCCATTGTGGTCTGGAATCTGTTATGGTTTTTGTAGAAACTACAGGAGTGTATGAACGTATTTATCGTTTCAATTCCAAATGAATAAGAAAGAAAGAGAAATATGCGATTTCGCAGTGGATTTTAATTAATCTTTTTTTGTCAGTGTTCTAATCTAAGTAACTGGGATGACATAATTTCTTAAAGGCCCGATCTGAAAACGGGTGTGAAAAGTGACATTTTCTAGTCTTAAATAGGGTCAGGATTGGAAAACCAGTCGGTACACCCCCACCAAGAATTCCAAGGAGTACCCCCCCCCCCCCCCCCCCGGGATCACGGTCCTGAAGCTGAGGTAGGCACAGCTTACCTCGGGTTTGTAATGTAAGTAAAATTGAAAGAATGAATAAATGAATAAATAAATGAAGGAAGGAGGGAAGGAATGCATTAATGAATTAATTAAGCTATTTATGACCTCTGATAAACGAATATAGTCAATAAGAATAAACAAGAATTTGAGTTATAATCTCGAGAACATTATGGTTTTTGCTTCCTCTTTTTCTCTGTAGCAAATATATATAATCGAATCTTTGCTGACGTCACTGTTTACAGTTTTCCTCGTTAGCATACGACTTAACTCATTGAAGCCGTGGCCGTATATATGAACTAAATGCATAAGTCGAAAGAGCTGAGCAATTTGAGCAATTTGAGTAATTTTCAACTCTTTCCAAGCAATAAGCTGTTATACATTCTCTGTAAAATTTCTAGTCTCAGTTTAAAGAGAATTTCTCGGAAACCATTCGTTGTGTTGGGCTCAAATTTTCAGAGATAACTGAAACTGTTATGCCCTTTCAATATTCAGAGTTTTCATTTTATTAGCGTCATCAGATAGTTATAAGCATATGTTAATGAGGCAAAAAGTGTAAACAAAGATTCGCCTATAGAAAGGTTGCTCAAATTGTAAAGGGAAAAAAACGGTCTTTCGTAGAGAAAAACTCTAAAAAAAAAACAGGGAAAGAATTAATATAGGCGCGGCGCTAACTGGGGGTGAGTAAAAGGTCCCGGCCTTGGGCTTAAGTCTCAGATTAAAGAACATGAAAAGGAGTGGTGGAAACAAACGAGAAAACACTCGTCTATTTTTATTTATCTTTTATCCTACGATTCTAGAGCCTGCTTTCCTTTTGGTCAGCACCTCAGGTGACACCTCCCCAATCCCCAATCACCTCAACCTCGTCCCCAGGGTCTTCTCGCTTTCCAATATGGCGGCGGCAGGAGAGAAGACCCTGGCACACAGCGAACTAAAACGATCGCTGATTGGTGCATTCCACTACGCGTTCATACGTGCGCTCTCATTGGTTCATTCCTTCCAAAACAAAGATGGTTACCCTTTGAGGGCTTCGTATAGGCTTAGAAGTGCTTTCTTCAGTGTTTGAGACCCAAAAGGTGGACAGAATTCAGGTCTGATTGTTCGGAAAACTGTGACTGTACCGTTGGAAGGCAAAGATTCGAATATAGTGATATCTGAGATGGTAATCGCTGGGAATATTATTACAACGCGTAGAGGTATTTCTGTTGCTCGTGCTATTTGGTTTTTGTGTTCTAAATTACTAAAGATTTGCTTCTTTAATTCCCGATATGTGAAAGAATACTTGCAAGGCTTCAGCTTATCAATAAATTTGGCTGTCCGTTTGCAAAGGTTTAGTGTTGTTCTGCTTTTTGTTTTCTTTGAACAAAGGCTGTATGCATAATATTATTGATGTATGGGGTTATACGGAAATCTTGCATAATCTGCGCTTTGTCTCAGCAGTTTTTTTGTCTAGTGAAACTTTTTTTTTTCATTTGATCGTAACATGCATGGGCCTAACCTGGCCTTCTTTTAATTTTTGCCACTGTGATTTTGAAGGGGGATGAGCAGCGACAGAAGCAGATGTCGAAACAAAACTAAAAATTGAAGCCAAACATAGTGTCGCTATCCTTTGATATTTTTAATCCTGACTTTTCATTTGTTCAGTTTTAGTGTCACAATAATGATAATTTATTATTATTTGCTCATTTCAGTGGCAGTAAAATACAGCTAAATACAGAGACATTGGGAAAATGAACTGTTTCCTATTCTCAGAAATGAAAAACTTGCATATTAATGTATTGAAGCTTGTGGGATTTCTTTCTAGTTGCAAAAATAAAATAATGAAAGCACATGATGTCTTTTATTCTATCAAGTTGAAAACAGTGATGAGCCCATGCAAGGAAATCTGACAGTCTTGGATTCTCAATTCTGCACCATGGATACTGCATTCTGGATTCTTTGTCAGTGGAACTTGGATTCCAGATTCCAATTATAAGTGGGATGCAGAATACTTGCCCTTTATTCCAGATTCCACGAGAAAAATTTCCCAGATTCCAGATTTCCTTACATGGGGTGACAGTGACCCTAAGATAAATACGTTTTCTGTCAAACTAAAACCGGTCAATTGAGCTTCTAATTACTGTAGGCTAAGTGTGCATGTTGTTCTTGTCACTATATGCTTGAAAAGCAGGTTTGTGGACCAGGTGAAATAGTGGCTGGTACTGTACTATTCCAAAACCAGCTGGGTATGATTATGAAACCGCTATAATTCAGTTCTAAAACTTGGATTTACAAAAATAAACTGCTTCAAAGGGTGCATATATCACTATCCACTGAATAAACAAGAGCGGAAAGGGCCTGCAGTGTCTTGATCATGGGATTTTTCATGTAGGGATGCCAAGGCTTTTAAAGTGTTTTGCACCAGAGTCCCCACTAGCATAGTGAGCTTTTAGTTGCCTAGTCATGACCAATGAGTTTCGGGTCACGTGGTCCCAAGCAAAATTTTGAAACAATTTCCCTCCAGTTTGCCTAAGATAAGTCACTGAAATGAATTGACCAAGAAGGCTTGAGAAAATACCACACAGGGAAAAGGCAAGGCTTTTAGCTTGTTTAGATGTTGGGCTGTGAGGTTGCAGCTGTTAGATGTGCTGGCTGAAATACTTCCAAAGTCTACTTTAAGGTGTTGGTTAGTCTTAGTCACAGTGTCTATATCATAATTATATCATCAGAAATAATCAGATTAACACAACTATTAAACTGATAATCGATTATAGTAGATTATAGTTTTGTGCCCCCTGTGCGCCATTTTCAACACTGAAAATAATTTTGTAACTGAACAAAACAAAAAACCTACCCTGCGCTGCAAGCAGAGGCTTATCTGTCACATAGTTAAACCAACTAAACATCATATAAAGCACACCACTACCAGGTCATGTCTCGATTTAATAAGAGTACGAAAGGGCCCATCTGACGAGCAAAGCGTGTTTGACTTAAAAGATGTATTATCTCCAAATGAGATAGGAACTTTTACAGTGCACATGACTCAGATAGGACTATTAAATTTTTGAACAACTGGAGTCTAGCCTTTAGTCAATTTGCACATTGACATGGCAAAGTGCAGCCCCAAGTAATATGTAAAATAAACCAAAGTCAGGGATTAAGAAAGTTTTTGCTCTAAAAATCGAATCTATTTCAAAGTGGAGAATACTTTTGGATTGCTACCGGTATATTAGAAGCAATGGAAACACTCTTTACCTTTTGCTAGCTATTAAAGTGGGGTTAATGCCTTTCATTTTTTACATCTGAGAGGCAAAAAAAAAAAAAATAATAACAACATCTTAAATCCTCTATTAAGGCCCCCTCTCTCAAATAAGCCCTCCTTTTCAGTGGAAAGTTTTAACAATAAGCCCCCGTCTCTTTTAACCCCCATCCCACATCCCCCCCTTTTCTTATTCTTCATAAAAGACTATATCAATCAATGACGACTGTAAAACTTTGTGTTGACCGATCCAGGATGGTTTATTCACCAACTGGAAGTTCGGATTTGTTTTTGATCCTCGGCTGCTTGACCTCCAACCTTCTTGTACTTGGGCTTTTTCACTTGGCATTTTTTTTGTGGGGGACTAATACCAGCATCTTTGCTCTAGATTAAAATAATAAGGCCCCTATCTCTATTGCCCGGAAGCATTGTGAACAGGGTTAGATATCAAAAGCCAATAAGAAAGTCTAAAAACTGTGAAGTAGATCAAGATTGACAATAATTTTATTACCTGTACCAGATCAAGTGACAAAATATCCAAACTGAACAAGGACCTGTTTAATTTTCAACCAAAGTTCCCTCAAATTATATTAACAAAATAGTGTTCTATGGCTCTTGTTTTCAGAAAAAAATTGTTTTTTTACATATCAGAGTTCCGTTAAAATGTGTGCAAATAGAAAAACAATAGTAAAAAACCTCATGAAGATCTGTAACAAAACTGACGATAACTTATCAGCTCAAAGTGTCTGCGACTCAATTTAATGCTTAGTTGAATTTCGGAGCGGAAGAAGTTTTAGAGCGTCATGACAAAAAATTCCCTGGCTTCAGAGGTCTGTTCTCGAAATTCCTAAGATCAAATAAATTGCGCTCACGGTTAAAAAAAGCTCCCCCTTTCACGAAAGAAGAAAACTGAACCTCTGGCACTCAGGGTAGGCAAAAAAAGAAAACAGTGAAGAAAGGTCGGTATCGAGAAATTAAGTTGTAGACAGTTGTTAAGTGCCGTGTACGCTAGAACGTTCAGGCTTAAAACTAAACCCAGGTCATTGAACAGAAAATAAGATCGCTATATCATTCTACCGTATTCCTGTGGCTTGTAAGTGCATTCATTCATATTTTTAGCTTCTTTGAGTTTGCCTCTGCCGCCATTTTGTTTGTTTTTCACCAGGTCATAAGACCTCATACCCAGATCCTCTCACTCTTTAGCTTGGCCGCCATTTTGAATAAATTTCCACTCTCCGTGGACAAATCAGTCACGTGATTTCTGCTGTGTGCCAGGGTCTTTTCTCCTGCCGCCGCCATATTGGAAAGTGAGAAGACCCTGGGGACGAGGTTGCAATCACCTCAGCTTCGATAGCTTCCGGCTCAGCTTTCAACTCAAAGATGGCGGCACACGTTCGCTGTCCGTAACATTCATAATTGGCTCTATCATAAATGGACAATTTCGATGCAAGATGTTTCTTTTGATCCAGTGCGCAGCGATTACAGGTAAACCACGCTATATTAGTTTCAGATTTTTAAATAGTATAATTAGCTGTGGTCACACTACACACTTTTACCTAGGTAAAACCGATTTACCTAGGGTAAATTCTTCAAAAATCTCCCCAGGTAAATTGATCTCGGGTTTTGTTTTACCTAGGTGAAACATTCTGGGAAGGTCACACTACTGATATCGGCTCCCAAAGTTTTCACACCAGCTGAACTTTTTGGAGCGTAAATTCAAGAAGGCAAGATGCGCATGGATCTAGCTGATCAAAGAGACGTTTTTTTCTTTTATCTCGCTGTTATTTCTTACGCTAATTCAATGTCCAAGGTGAAGAAAGGTGAAGACGAAGACGACTTGTGCCCTCAAAATTTCTTTCACAGCGTGAGCTATGTCCAGTTCTGTCATCAAGGCCTTCGCTGATGAGCGTCTATTGGCTAGCAACCTGGGTATTTTATTTTTCCCAAGCTATTGCTTTGGGGTAGCTGTCAATGGAAACTCGATTGTTCTTGAGACATATCCAAGACCCAGACGATAAAATTTTCCCGAGGTAAGTTACCTAGGGGAAAATCGGTCACACTTAAAAAATCAAGTTTTCCTGGTAAAAAGTCGATCTGTAGTATGACCACAGCTATTAAAAGTCATTAAAATCAGCTAATTGGTATGGATCGGCTCACACCTTGGTAGCTTCTTCAGGTGCCACTGATGGCCAGGGTTAGCAATAACTGAGAGGAATTTTTCAGTTTAGGAGCTGATGGGAATATACCATTTTAGTAAAATCCAACTAGTGGTCTATTATCAATGCTGCATTCTGATTGGTTGAGCTACTACTAGGCTATATGTTATAGCCCACTAGCAGCAAAAAGCGCCGGCTTTGAAAACCAAAACAATGGCAGCTGAATCGCATTTTGCTAGCTAAAGTTGTTTTGTCTCGATATTTTTGACCAACAAGTTGGATTTTACTAAACCAATATTATTCCTCTCGCCCACATGGCCTCTTAAAGTTAATGGCCCATTCGGCCTTCAGCCTCATGGGCTATTGACTCAGAGCCCATTCGGGCTCAAGGAATAATTGTTAAAAACCAAAATTATTTAGCCAATATGCGCACAATTCCCTAGAAAATGTTTACAATACTGGCAACTTATATGAGGCGAGCCAGCCCGGTTACTAAGCCAGGCTGGCTTGGCTTGTGCATTAAATTTTGTTTCCTTATAAAATTGTTCTTGTGTTTTTATGAAAAGGCGGGTAGGCTGGCCCACTCGCCAAGACCTTGGGCAGGTTGTAATTAATGGCAAATGCCTGCCCAACTTGGAAACAAACAACTTGACAAACTGGGGACAAACTGCCAAAAAGATTCTCAGTAACATTACAACAGTGAATATTTAAAGTTTCATAATGAACTGTGCGAAAAGATGAAAGGATAGTGGAAAGGATAGGGAATGGGCATGTTCAAAAGACTGGTGAACAACAAAATTAAATCCTCTTGGACTGAATTGTAAAAGCCAGCCTGTGTAGCATGGAAGTTTTGTAGGGCGCACCACTGAGCAGTGACGTCCAATCTCCTCACAGTTTTACTGCCCTACCCCACCTTGGTTTGTTTGCGGGTCTGACCAAAACTGCCATGCTACGCAGGCTATGTAAAAGCTACAGCCTATAATGTAGGGATATTTTGGGGCAAGCAAAAGTTGCCATGGCTGCATGCCATCTTTGATTTCATCACTCAGGTAGATTGGTGAGAGTATACAAATTACAACACTTGGAGTAGGTGTAGGGCAGAAGAAGGAGATGGGAGAGGGGGAGGGGAGAAAAAAATATTTCTCTCTTCCCAACACCTCCCCTGCCCCTTATGAGTCACCCCACTGCCTCGACTATTTTAGAATTCAGCGTTGTGGTTACACAAACAAAAACAATCACACACGAAGAGAAAATGCCCGGAATGCTGGGTACATAAAAGCATATTGAGATTTTAAAGGGGTGGTGATGTCCTCTGTGCTTAACAATTTAGTAATGACTACATTGAAACTATACAGCCAGCAAATACTAACTTTAATAGAAATCTTTCTCAAAATCCAGAAAATAATTTTACAGTTTGAATACAGAATAACTGATTCCCACTGATAAAATTATAAATAAATAAATATTATTATTTTATTATTATTTTTTAATATCAGAGATGGATAATTCTCTTTTGTAATGACTTGATTTAAAACTCTGGACTGCCTGCAAGAGTCATTGACTGCATCTGAGCTGCAAGGAATGTATTTGCAAAATCGTTATTGACAAAACGATTGCTATTTTTATGATTTAAATAATTGTTAATAGTACTTAATTCTTACTTCAAATATTTCTGTAAATATTTATGTACATAATTTATTACTATTATTATTATTATCATTATTATTATTATCATTATTATTATTATTATTATTATTATTAACCAGTTAAACTCTTATATTGCGTGAAATTGCTATGGGATTAATGCTCTCTCACAAGAGATTTGCCCAGAAAAGGACCATGATTGCGCGCATGCTTATGGCTTACTGGTCCAGTGCGAGTGTGCTACTGACCAGTTAAAAGCAAACATGTGTTAATACTTTCCCTAACAAGCCTTCTTTGTAAGAAAGTCATACAATGTCCATTATAATATTTATTATATTACACTAGATCATAGTTGATGATTGCAAGTCCCAATCCTTCTTTTGGCTTTCCATCATAATCTCCGTTTACAAATTTCTCATAGACAGGCCAGCTGCGATGATAAATAACTGCCACACTTTCGGTTCTGAACATCTCTTTGCTGGAGATAATGAAGGCTAGTTCTTTCAGGAGGTAGTAAACTCCTTCTTGCACACTTTCGTTGTCTTCAAGCTCAGAATCTGAGGATTCTAAAGTTTAAAAATAGGACTTGGTCAGTCTTCATTGAAGAGTATACTGTAAGGGTGAGGGAGGTTGGTACTTCCTATAATGGCCTACAAGGGGAGGCTCCGCCCAAAAGAGGTACCTTTTTCCGGCTTCAGATATATCATTGCTATATAAAAGGGTATGGAATTCGGAAGTTGAAGTATATAAAAGGATAGGGAATCTGTCATTTCAGTTTGTAAAAAGCTCCAAAAGGGCTAACAGTCACATTTTATGGCTGTAAAAAAAGTCGAGAAAACATTCTAGATTTGTAATTTACAGTCCAGCCTCCACTAACGGCCACTTCTTCACAACTTCCATATGTCTACAACGACCAGGCCATTGAGGAGAGGTTCAACTGTATTTATATAACTTAAATACAGTTCATTTACGGTAATTAGAGCGGTTTTCAGTTGACTGTCGAAAGGGATTGGTTTTGGTTTTGGTTTTGGTTTTACTACGCTCTTTGGTTGGCTAGTGTATTTACTTTGGTTTTGGTTTTACGACAGTCAAGTGAAAACCGCTCTAAAAGGAATGCAAAGGTGTTATACTAGGTATGTGAAAGGGGTAGCATTTGTCAATAAAAGGTATACAAAAGGGGTACCTTTTTTGTCAGAAATAGTATATACAAGGGTAAGGGTTTGGAGCTTCCTTGTATAAAACGTTGTTGCATACCCCACCGGGAGGGTATTTAAAGCGTTATGCAACGAAAGGCAAAACCTTGGTGCATGTACTGAGTTTATCTCCGCCTCTCCCCTCCCCCGTTTTTGGGGTCACGCGTAGAAATCGAGTTAACTGGGCAGAGTTGAGACGACCGAACGATAGCAAGAAATGACAAGATTTTATGGCTGGACAAAAACGGAAAAAAAAACAGATGCACAAAAACAAAAATGATTAAATTTCGGAGATCTACTCATATGGCGGGAATGTCCACCACTTTTCATGCTCTTAACATAGTTTGTACACCGGTTGGCTCAACTTTTTTATTTCTTTAGTCCTGAATCCTGGAAAATTGTGCGTCGAAGCCGCGACAACGATACGCAACGGGTTTTAAACCGTAGATTTGGTGTAAACGGAAACGGATCCGTGTTTCAAAGTCCATTGACCGAGAACTGAAAAGACAACTCAAGAAATGGAAACCGAAAAAGTTGAGATAATTCGACTTTTAAAACACCGATATCCTCCTTCACTTGCTTACCTGATTCACTCTCAGAGGATGTAGAATCTTTTCCTAACACTTTTGCGGTCGATCGTGCGACGTCCTGGCGAAAGTAAGAGTTACTTTTGTAAAAACTGATGATATAGTCTAAGGCTGCAATGTAAACTTCGTGTTTGTCTACTTCTGAAGTCCAGTCCAACATATAAAACTCTCCGGCAACATCATCAGTCTTGGAGACCTGTTCAACAGTAGAAAATAATGATTTAATCCATACTGAATGATGAAAAGCCGTAAAATTATTATTTCTCTAACCGTGGGTACAGAGTGTTTTTTTTCCTTGCGTGCGGCGGAGATGCTTCATGCCGGCCGAAGGTCGACACGTTAATCTTTGAATCGTGAAAAAAGTTGCAATAATACTTTAGCAACCTAAAAATCTTTAGGGGGTTACCCAGGGTGCCAGAGACTTTTCTAGCGCGGTTTCCGGTTTCTCAGGGGGCGGAATCGTTAGTTTCTAATTTGTTTTAAATCCAAGTTTTCTTGCGTTTAATTTATTACGGGCTGGTTAGAAACCTTATAATGTTTCCTTTACTTTTATTATCGTTATTTATTAAATCATTTTTTAAATACTGAAAGTCAATAAAAGTTGTATTTCTGGCCAATTTTAAAATATCATTTACTATTCACCATAATTTTAAACCTATTACTTTTTCCGAGAAATACTCCGTTAGATTTCTGTCAGTTCTCTGTGAAATTTAGCGCATCTCTGCACAGAAGCACACAACATACTTTCGACATGTACGTAATACACAGAAGATTAGCCAAAGTTGCGAAATTAGCCTCATTAGTTATTACGGTTTTTAACTGAGAAAAAGCAGGTCAGTGACGTCACTCACGCAGGCGCACAATTGGGGAGTGTCAAAAAATAGTGCATGTCCCGTTGTCACTAAAAAACGTGTTTCACGAAAGACACCCACAGTGAAGAGGGCGGATGAAAAAAAAATAAATGCAATTTTAGCTTGTATCCAGCTAATGAAAGAGAGCGAGTGCGCGTCAGTTTTATAGAATACAAATATAATAAATAAACAAATGTTGTGGTGGATTTTGAAGCTTTCTTCAAGTATGAAAAATTAATCAGTGACAGTATTATATTTTTTTCTGTACATACCTTATCAATAGCTCTTCTGCAATGCGACTTGAGCTGACTGGAGTTTTTCTTGGCTCGTTTCACAGCATCTTTACTCCCCAGAGCTCTGTACGTATGTTCAGCTGGCTGCTGTGGTACAACCACAATTATTCTTCTTTCGTCCTTTCCCAAGTATTGCACATAGTCCTCAATAACGTGGGATTTAAAGTATGGATTTCCAGGGCTCATTCCAAACAATACTACACCGTTGCCTGCCATCACATCTTGACCTGTTTTAAAAACGAGGCTTTCTCCAAGCTGGACAAGGTTAAGGACCATTTTATGAGGGGCTATTTCTTTGGCAGAAAGAAAAGAAGCAAGTTGATTTCGAGCTCACGGTCAGCTTAACATGCTGCACAAGGAAAACGGTGTGGCTTTTATATGCGTCCATCACAATTAACAATTAGCCAATCATGGTTTTATTCGTTGGAACGATCGCTGAGTCGAATTCCCCGGGAATAAAATGGCTGATGACGTGTTCTAAATTTTGCGTCGAAGTTACCAGGCCCATTTCCCAGAAATACCGGTAGTAAAGTTGAAAGTTGAAAGTGCTCGAATATCGTAATTTACAAAGAAGCAGTGCGAGCAGTGGTTTCTCCAGGCCGGACGCTACGAGGTCCTACGAGAAACCACTGCTCATCAGGCTTAAGGTGGTTTTAACAAAGGGAAGGGATTTCACTAGTTGAAGTATATGACAGGCAGGGACTGGTGTGTCATTTAGGTATAAAGAAAGGCCTTTAGTTGAAATAGGGAGCTTAAGCAACGACGACGACAACTTCAAAAAACGATAGGGTTAATGATCAAGACAACAGCTCTGCACGTGCATCACGCCTTTTAGTACATTTATTTGACGTCCACTGCACGACTACGACGTGAAACCTAGCTAAACCTCCTAATTTGACGTTTAATGGAGGACGTGGACATACGACGACGAATTTTCCTTCCTCTTTTTGAACCTGAGTAAAATCCTTAAGAATTCAACTCCAGGAAAAGTCGCCTGCATTTGACATATTGAACGAGTCCAAATAGACGCGATTATAAAAGTTAAGTTTGAACTGAATGCAAATTCGCTCTTTTAGCGACGTTTTCACTGCTGTCGTCATCTTTGCCTAAGGTCCCTAAAGGCCGATACACACGAGGGATTTTGCTCCCGGAGCATGCTCCAGGGGCACGCTCCAGGAGCAAAGCTCCTCCGTGTTTACCAACGATTTCATGGGTATACTTTATCCTCGGGAGCAGAATTTCCACCCCGCAAAATGCTCCACGATATTTAACCAGTGAAATATTTGGGAGCAAGCTCCCGTGGCAAATTTAGCGAGCTTGAAAACGCTCCCTCGTGTGTATCGGCCTTAATATTTCGAGCAGACGTGCGTTGCAAGTTGTTTTCCCGTAATATCGTTCATTAACTTCATCCAAGAGTTTAAAGGGATGCAGTGTGGTTAAGTAATTATAAGGTTTAGAGGTCAATACTAGCTGTCACCTTAAAATGGTTTATAAAAGGGCAAGGGCTATAGGTGGAGCTCGGGACCGAGCCATCCAGTACAAACCTTTGTGGAGTACCCCTGTACTTGACATTTAATGAGGTATTTTGGCTCATTTCTTTGTAAAATTACGTTTTTTCTCGAATGAGAACACCAGTCTTAGTACTTCATAAACTCGTTTTACATGCTTGTCATTTGTTCCACGTGGATGATTGTACAATTGTTCTTTTTGTAGCTTTTTCTCCGAATTCACACTTGCGTACACTCATATCAGTTAACAGGGAAAATCGGAAATGTGCTAAAATTAAAAATGATTGAAATTAGCTTTGTCGAAGTATAAAGTATACGTGAGGGAATATAATCTCTTCTGCCTGCGTGCAGACGTCTCCAATTTCCTTTGGGTGCAACAAAGGAAATAGGAGACGTCTGCACGCAGGCAATAAGCGTCACTAATAAAATTCGGTTTTATCGTAAGGGTCATCAGACTCGCGTACGTCAATTTATATCCATCAAAAATTCCCCTTGGAACGGAACTTTATTCGTTACAGACGGTTACATCATGTTACATGCCTTTGGTTTAGTCACCATGTGACTTCTAGGAAGTCCTTGACCGGAACTAACAAACTGATAAACCTTTGTGTGACACATCGTAAGATTTCAGTGGCTTTCAGTTTGCGAAGAGTTCGTTTCATCGCTTTACAGTCGTGTTCGAATTTCAAGATGATACTCGGTCTTGCCATCACTGCCCTTGCTTTCGTAGTGATTTTGATATCGTGGATTTACAAAACATTTATCGAGGTAAGATTTTATTTCCTCAAAATCGGTTTTTCCAAAGCGCAAAACCGACGGTGTGCGATTCTTGCTCGATGCGCGCGAGCCGTCTCACCAGGTCTCACACTCCGTTTTCACCCGTGCTTGACTGCAAATGAACTCTTGACCTACGTAAAATAGAGGCTATTTTTCAAGGTAAGTTTTAATATGTTATGCGTGAATCATGTTTACCAATATCTTATACGTCTTCCTATTTTAATAAAAAAATTTGTGGTCACTAACATTCTCAAAACTTCTGGCATCCAGTTTGCTTTTCCTCCAGTAAACCGTTGTCAATGCACGTTAAAAAAAAAAATCGAGCCCAGGAATACGAAAAAAAGACTGGAAAGCTTGCTCAGGGGCTATAAACTGAACAACTTAAGTTTTGGAATTTAGAGACAGAGGACAGAAACTTCTTGACATCAGTCTGTGGCTGTTTCATAGAGAGGTTTCCTAGAACATCGAAAAGAGTTCAATCGTCAACCTTCTGTTTCAGTCTGTTTTATTTTCATTAATTCGGACACTCTTCAAGTTTCATTTTTGCAGAGGGAAAAACTGACTTTAATCTGTGATCGCTTATATTATAGACTTACTTCTGGCAAAATGATTCTGGGGAAATTATCGCAGGAACTGGCTTCAGGACCTTTTCACCAACACTCATAGCATTTAAAGATGAAAGCTTGAAGAAATTTGGAATGTACTTGCTCCGATTTTTACCCGGGCCTCCAAAACTGTAAGTATTATTAGAAAGTTCACATTATATAAAGATCATATCTGTAATATTTTCGACTTAGTTGTTTTCATTTTTTTTTTTCTTTTTTGAATTTTGACTTTTCATCAAATTTCCTAAATTCCATCCTTGCACATTCGGTAGTGTCACGAAGCGTGACACTCTTTGTCTTTCAGTACTTTTGGGGGACAAATTGTCCCTAGCCTTCACTCATTTGCATGTCATCTCAGTAGACCCCACTATTAGCAGATTTTGTTTGGCGAGTGGTTTGGCCAAAATATTTAGCTGTACTTGCTAGTTTACTTCATTGGCAACATCGTTGCGTGATTGTATTAAAGCATGACTGGGATTTTCGGCTGTTTTGGCTTAAGTTCTATTCATGTACCTATATTCTGTTATTTATTTATTTATTTATTTATTTATTTATTTATTTCTAGCATTACTACTTCGTTAGATCTAAATATGTATTGATTTTTTTCTCTTCACCACAGCATCATAACAGATCCACAAATCGCTGTGAAATTCATGGCAAAACAGCATAAGTACGAGCGTTTAAAAGACTTCAGATTGGGAAGTGTGTTTCGCCAGCTGTTTGGTCACGCAGCCGGGACGGCAAGTGGTGAGGTTCATAAGCGGATACGGAGTGCATTTGACCCGTGTTACAGCACAGAGAGTGTGGCACAGGCAGTGGATATGATGGAACAGGAATGCAAACAGTACTTAATTCAGATGGTTCAAAACAAACAGGTATTAATGTACTGTTTCTGGCGCTTCATAACCCGCCGAGGGATTACTGCCTTTAATATATGCTCATGGGGTGTGCCACTTGATGGGGTTGTATTTACACCAATGGATTGACTACAATGAGGTTGCTTTTAGAGTTTCTAGAAGGTGGTAGCACATTTTCGGGATTTTGGTGGATGAGAACATCTCCTGGTAAATAGGGGTTTAGAAATGGAAAGATTCGCGGTTTAATAGTTGTTACCGCGACAAAAGAAAGTGACTTACTTGGGGTTCGATTATTCTAAAAAATTCCTTGAAAACTGCGTTTTCCTAAAAGTGACTAAGATGGAGTTTACAATTAGCCAGCGACACATATCCATCATGAATTGACCCAAGTACCCCCACCATTTAAAGAAAAGCAACTTACTTTGCCGTATTGCCAGCCTTGTATTTAGTTTTGTTTACTGAATTTCCACTTCAAGTTTTGTCTGGTATTAGCATCTCTTCATTTGAGATCCGGCAAGAAAGAACCAGTCGGTTTTATTTACGCTCTGAGTGGACCTCTGCATTCAAGGGTATTTATTTTAACGTACTTTCGTTACCGGATTTCGGTTCGATGAAAACAACGTTTCTCAAATGCCATTACTCAAAAGTCACCCAATTTCCAGGGTTTGTTCCCGAATCTCACGCCTTTTTGCTCTAAAAACCCGAATCCTGACCTTCTAAAGGTTCCAATTATCTGGTTCCTTATTGAAAACCATTTGGGGTTGGGGGCATTAGACGGTCACGGTAACAGCAGCAAACGGAGCTTCCGGCTTCTGTTATTGTTGTTTAAAGCTCTATTTAACAAATAAAGCTCAACTGGAACCACGAGCCGCAGGCGAGTGGTTTCTATGGACTATAAGAGTGTAGACCGTGGAAAATTGTGGTCGATTTGTTTTTTACAATAACATTTTTTTTTTCGAAAAGCCAAAAACAAAACAGCCGGCACTGCGTGACATGTTACGTCATTTCCAGGTTCTATACTCTCATAAATCAAAGCTCTCGACTAATCAACGCGCGAGGTTTCGTTCAGTTATTGTAAAAAGAGTGTTTGTACTCATCTCTGCATGATATGCGTTGCGGGATTAGAGAGCATTAGAGAGATAAAGCATCACCCAACCTTAACGGGCATACGCAAGAGGCAGAGATGGGAAAGATGACCACATGACCATCTTTCCCGCCTTGTTTGCCTTCGCCATTTGCAGTCATGTTACAACGTAACAGTAAGCGTTTTTTCACTAATAAAAAACGGAAGCAAAGACTCTCTTTATTATGTCGGCAGTGTAGGGAAAACTTAGGAAATAACGCACTGCCTCATACCCTTTTTTCAGATCAAAAATCCAATGGGATAACCACCAGATCAACACACACTCCCTAGCAGCTGTCAATTGTAATATGAATAAGTCAGCACATGGTCAGTCTCCTTTTTTGCCATCATGCAACACTCCTCCCCTAAAAAAGAAGACTACCATCCCGGTGGGCGGGGGCACTCTACAATGTTTTATGCAAGGAGACTGCGCCCGAGGTTCCACCGACCTTACCCGCTCATATACCATTTTTGGCACGACTACCACAAATTCAGCTTGTGATATCCGCGGCTTGTTTCGCCATTTCAGGGTTTCATAAGAGTGGCTGATCTGATTCAACTGACGTTTAAAATACTAATGAAGTTCACATACGGAAGAGACATGACTGCAGACGAGCTTCAGAAGTTACTCGATCTAAGAGCTTTAGTGGAGTCACTTATCGCAGATACTTTCTCAAACCCTTTTGTCAAGTTTCCGCTTTATAAATACATGCCTACAAGCACTAACAGGAAACTGGCGCAATTTGAAAAGCGGTGGCTGCAATTCAATAAGCGGTAAGAAGGGTTCATTTTATGTTAGGTAACGCAAACAAGATAGTCATGTCGGAAGCAAAGGAAGAGTAAGAAGTCTACTTCTCCGTTTCCATTTTGATTTTGTAGTTAGTTTTTGTACCCTTTTTATAGCACGGCCTTGACCATTTCAACCAATAGGCAAGTGTTTTCGTTGTGAAAATTTTAATTTCCTCTTTTCTACTTTCGTTTCTTGACCTAGCTTTGAGGAGCGTTTTGCCGAAGGAAAACTTCGAGACACAAGCTGTGTTTTTTACAAGCTCCAGCAAACTCTTGCAAAAAATCCGGGGACACTGTCAGAAGATGAGGTAATGTTGGGGGTTTAGACGAAAAGTTTTGGGTTGGCTGTTTGACCAAACTTATCTGTATAATATTATTTTGTAATTTCACGTTCGGGTAACGAAATGCAAGTGGAGTCCAGGATAACTTTGTATGATGTAATATCTTTTTCAGTTAGTTCCTATTCGTTAGTAGTTCTCAAGAACTTTTTAAAATATGAAATACGTGTAAGTGATGGTTTGGTATTTCTTTAAAACCCTAATACATATTTAACCAAAGCAAATCCTATGACTATAATAGTTGATCCGTTTTGTGAAAAATACAGTACTCCACTGCGCCTCCTACACTATAACTGCGTGTTTTTAGCCTTCCATAACCAGGCTAGCAATGGGCTAACTTTTCACGATTTGTTCTTCCCTTGAGAGAGTCGCTTGATTCTAGGGTATAGTATGAGAATAGGTCACTGAGAATACTAAGTTTTAATTTTAGTTGAGTTTTTACCAAAAAATGTGAAACTCAACCTGACAACGCCCTTTTAAAAGAGAACTTTTTTGAAGTAGTTTGGGCTTTTAGGACTTAACTAGTTACCTAATACACATGTTTCTTTTGAACTTTCTGAGTTGTAGACGTTTCACATCCAGCGATTCAATCACAATTCCTTTAGGGCGTTAGTTACATGTAAAAAAGAAGCACTTGTTGCCGTGATTCAAATTTTACTAAAAGACTGTTTTTTGTGTCTAGTTTCAAGAAACCCTGGAGGAAGCTTCCCTTGCTAATGTAGATATCACATGCGGAGCTGTGGCCTGGCTTCTATTCCATGTAGCACTTCATAAAGATGTGCAGAAAAATCTTGCAGTTGAAGTCAAGAATTCCATTTCACGCGGAGTATGTAAATATTTTAGCGAATACTTTTTCTTTCGTTTAAGCTGAGTGCTGTAAAAGAAATAGCGGAAAGTCTGAGGAGCTTTTTTATTTGTTTGTTTGTCTTCCCTTCGATAAAGCCAATACTTTATATTTGAAAGACCCGAAGAGCCTTACGATGTATTGAAAACAGAGTTCCGATTCCGCTTATCACTCCGTCGATTACGATTAATCGGGGAACGAGCTATCAGCATCTTTTTACACCCAAAAACCACAGCAACGTTAAAACGGAAGGTGTTTTAAAAAAGTGTCAGATATTTCGCGAATGCTTGCTCATTTTCTGACCGGCTTATAACAGATGGAAAAGTTTTCTTTGTGATTTTATAGTTTCAATTTTTAAATAAAAAGAATTTTTGCCTGTGAGCAGGCTTCCTCACGAATGATGAGGGAGGCTATGAGCCTTTGGCTGATGCCACGTGATAATAAAATTCAGGACTAGAATTTTTTTGCGAGAATGTCCAAATGTCTAAATGTCTTGTTGTGTTTGTTTTCTTATACAAGTTTATTATCTTTTTAGCTTTCAGAACCGTTAAGCTTAGAGACACTAACTAAACTGGATTTCCTGGGTAAGGTGGTAAAAGAATCAGCCAGGAAGAGGCCCGTAATGGTGATAAGCACTCCAGAATATGTGACTTGTCCAATGGTTATTGGGAATTTCCAAAGTCCTCCAGGGGTAAGTAGTGATTAGCGTGCAAAATCAGGGCTCCTGGTTATTAGGATATCTTACGGCCTCCAGAAGCGCGTGAAGAGTACGTGCCTAGCTCCCTGCCTTCCTTAAGTTTTCGAAAGCTGTTTTTAAGGCTTGGTTTCACGTGACTTCATCTTAGGCATTCAAATAAGAAGCTTAAGCAACGATGAGGGCGACGGCAACGAAGACGGCAAAAAAGCAATAGGTTTAGATTAGCAAAACGTGCATCACGCTTTTGTGTACATTTCTTTGCCGTCAATGCACGACTACGACTTGAGACGTTCTTATTTCACGTTTCACGTTTCACTTTTCCTTTTCCTGAGCTTTAGTGCAAAATTCAGAATGCAACTCCGGAAAAATTTTCCAGTATTTGATGAATTGGGCGAGGTGGAATAAGGGCGATTAAGTTTGAAGCAGAGCGAATTCACTTTTTAGTGACGTTTTCGTAGCCGTCCCCTTCTTTGTTGCTTAAGCTCCCTAATATCATGACGCCGACCGTATACTCGCTTGACCAACGCACAAGTGATCATGGAGACCGCGTTGAAAAATGGTCAAACATCTAACATTTATCTTGGTTAAGCTCATAAATCCGAGAATAGATCATTTGCACGTGACGTTGCGGCGGCCGTATTTGCGACTTTCACGTTGCCCATAATGCACTTTGTTTGCCCTACAACATTTTGCTTAAGTACTCTTTTCAATTTCTCTTGGGACTAACAATCATTCTTGAAAAATTAAAAACAAAACTTCTGCCAAATTTTGTGGGGAAAGCAAATTGCAATATGGGGAACATAAAAATCGCAAATTGATGTACAAAAACAATGAAACGGCGGCCATATTGGTATACCTCCCCCCAAAAACATCGTGTGGGAATTAAACTCTTTTTTCAGCAAAAAATTCCTTTTGTTCCATGAAGTTTGTGTAGCCACTGATCACATGAGTGAAAATGATCCATATCAAAGGAAAAATCTATACAGACAGTCATTTTTGTCTTTCCTCCTACGTTTGTTTATTCAATTGTGCAATTAATGAACTAAACAACTAAAGAAACAACAATGAACAACTAAAGAACTCATGGTCAATCTCGTAGCCAGAATTTGGTCAACGGGGCAAGACTCTGGATACGAGATTGATCCATGGTAGAAACATGATCTCTGACGATCATCATTGCCAAAAGTTAACAAGAGTTTTCGAGATGATGTAACTGTTTTCAGCTACGTCAAACACTGTTCTCGTTTGTTTTTAGGTCGAAGTATCTGTTGGCAACAGTGCAGTCAATAGCAACGCAGAAGTCTGGGGCGACACCGAAACTTTCAATCCCCGAAGATTTGATGACGAAACACCGAACATGCGCAAAAGCTTGTGTCGCTTCGGTATTGGAACGCGAAGGTGTATGGGATACCGGGTTGCAGACACCTTTATGAAAGGTTTACTGGTTACATTGCTGGAAAACTACTCCGTTGCCCTGGAGACGGACGTGAGAGGTGATGATGACAGTGTACCCGTTCAAAACGTTGGGCCATTCTGCTTTCCGTGCGTGGACTTCAAAGTTCAAGTTGCGCAGAAAAATGTTACTTCTTAAAAGTTACAAACGCGACGTTTATTGCGCTCTAGAAAATTCTTAACATCAGAAATACTTCAGATAATTAATGGCTACATCAAGTAAACTTTGGTATAAGTAGTGAAATTTGGACAGTACGGGTCGGTTATTCAAACGAATTCTAACTTAAACCGCAGTTTAGGAAATCTTTAGACCTCTAGGTCTCTTCCTTAGTTGTTTATGGAGAAGACAAACGCTTCTCTGGTCTTTGCTGTATGGTTTCATGAAACTGCTCACGGTAAATGGTGTATTGATAAAAGCATTTGGCAAACTGAAAATGGCTTAGAACGCGGTTTTGTTAAACGGGAAAACTCCGTTTGAATAACTAGCCCTACGTGTTTTTTGAAGTCGCCATTAATTATCAGAAGGTATTTCTGACGTTACGCGAGGATGTCTGTTAGGCACTAACTAGTCCCCGGCATTATGGCTCTTGCCACAATAAATGACACTTATTTTATGTCACCGTTGAGAACCAGTTTTAAAAAAGTAACTGAAAAACGATTAAAGAATTGATTAATTAATGATCAATGTATAATAAAAAGACTCAACTTCCCAAATCAGTTTGTCTTTGTATAATTGTTATTGTTAGTCCAGTCAGGCGCAATTGATATCGCTATAAAAATGCATCCCTTAATTGAATAACAGATTAAATTTAATTAAATTTAAGTTTAGAATATAGGATGTCGGAGACGGATCTAGGCGCGTGAAACATAACTTTGAATAATATTACTTTCTGAAGAGTCCTAGCAGTACAAACTGTCATGATCAGAAAAAGTATCCCCACAAAGAAACATACACTGACACTGTTTGGTCCCCTATCATTCCGTTAGATCGTCGCGGTGGAGAGCTCATTTTAACGACAGCGGCTATCTTGGTTAACTTTTCATTTAATACTTTTGAAACCAATCGCCCGTAATGTTTTTTGGAACGTACCATCACATATCACGTGACCCTCAATGATAAAGTAAAACAGCAAAGTGAACAAGTGCTTATCACTGTCCTGGGGGGGAAACTCCCTTATATGAGCCATACAGGTATATGCCGCCCCAAAGCTTAAGGGTATGGTTTTTGTACCGTTTTGGTCTGAAAATGGGTATATACTTTGGCCATTGTGGTCTGGAATCTGTTATGGTTTTTGAAGAAACTGCAGGAGTGTATGAACGTATTTATCGTTTCAATTCCAAATGAATAAGAAAGAAAGAGAAATATGCGAATTGGAAGTGGATTTTAATTAATCTTTTTTTGTCAGTGTTCTAATCTAAGTAACTGGGATGACATAATTTCTTAAAGACCCGATCTGAAAACGGGTGTGAAAAGTGACATTTTCTAGTCTTAAATAGGGTCAGGATTGGAAAACCAGTCGGTACACCCCCACCAAGAATTCCAAGGAGTACCCCCCCCCCCCCCCCCCCGGGATCACGGTCCTGAAGCTGAGGTAGGCACAGCTTACCTCGGGTTTGTAATGTAAGTAAAATTGAAAGAATGAATAAATGAATAAATAAATGAAGGAAGGAGGGAAGGAATGCATTAATGAATTAATTAATCTATTTATGACCTCTGATAAACGAATAAAGTCAATAAGAATAAACAAGAATTTGAGTTATAATCTCGAGAATATTATGGTTTTTGCTTCCTCTTTTTCTCTGAAGCATAAATATATAAGCGAATCTTTGCTGACGTCACTGTTTACAGTTTTCCTCGTTAGCATACAATTTAACTCATAGAAGCCGTGGCCGTATAAATGAACTAAATGTACAAGTTGAAAGAGCTGAGTAATTTGAGCAATTTGTGTAATTTTCAGCTCTTTCCAAGCAATAAGAAAATATCAGCCATACATTCTCTGTAAAATTTCTAGTTTCAGTTTGAAGAGAATTTCTCCGAAACCATTCGTTGTATTGGGCTCAAATTTTCAGAGATAACTGAAACTGTTATGCCCTTTCAATATTCAGAGTTTTCATTTTATTAGCGTCATCAGATAGTTATAAGCATATGTTAATGAGGCAAAAAGTGTAAACAAAGATTCGCCTATAGAAAGGTTGCTCAAATTGTGAAGGGAAAAAAACGGTCTTTCGTGGAGAAAAACTCTAAAAAAACAGGGAAAGAATTAATATAGGCGCGGCGCTAACTGGGAGTGAGTAAAAGGTCCCGGCCTTGGGCAGAAGTCTCAGATTAAAGAACATGAAAAGGAGTGGTGGAAATAAACGAGAAAACACTCGCCTATTTTTATTTATCTTTTATCCTACGATCCTAGAGCCTGCTTTTCTTTTGGTCAGCACCTCAGGTGACACTTCAGTGTCCCCAATCCCAATCACCTCAGCTTCGACAGTTTCCGGCTCAGCTTTGAACTCAAAGATGGCGGCACACGTTCGCTGTCCGTAACATTCATAAACTCCATCATAAATGGACAATTTCAATGCAAGATGTTTCTTTTGATCCAGTGCGCAGCGATTACAGGTAAACCACGCTATAATAGTGTCAGATTTTTAAATAGTATAATTAGCTGTGGTCACACTACACACTTTTACCTAGGTAAAACCGATTTACCTAGGGTAAATTCTTCAAAAGTCTGCCGAGGTAAATTCATCTCGGGTTTTGTTTTACCTAGGTGAAACATTCTGGGAAGGTCACACTACTGATATCGGCTCCCAAGGTTTTCACACCAGCTGAATTTTTTTGGAGCGTAAATTCAAGAAGGCAAGATGCGCAGGGATCTAGCTGATCAAAGAGACGTTTTTTTCTTTTATCTCGCTGTTATTTCTTACGCTAATTCAACGTCCAAGGTGAAGAAAGGCAAAGACGTAGAGGACTCGTGCCCTCAAAATTTCTTTCACAGGGTAAGCTATGTCTGGTTCTGTCATCAAGGCCTTTGCCGATGAGCGTCTATTGGCTAGCAACCTGGGTATTTTATTTTTCCCAAGCTATTGCTTTGGGGTAGCTGTCAATGGAAACTCTATTGTTCTCGAGACATATCCAAAACCCAGACGATAAAATTAGGGGAAAATCAGTCACACTTAAAAAATCAAGTTTTCCTAGGTAAACTGTCAACAAGTCGAGTTTGCCTAGGTAAAAAGTCTGTAGTATGACTACAGCTATAGCCTGTTCCAGGCGTTGAGATAGTGGGGAGCGGTGCGAAGTAAAAAGGAGCGCGAAAAAATAAAAGCGAGCGAGGAGGAGAGGTGAGAGAGGGAACGCCTGTTAGATTTGTTTTAAATAGACTCTTCCGCCCATTCAGACCGCATCAGCTGTAGATGGTCTTCACTTGTCAATCAAGACTGGTGTTACAGCCCGATACATTTATTATTTTTCTTGCGAACAAATCGAAGTTTGCCAGATCAAAAATTAATATTATGTTTACGTAATCTTACTAAAAACCCAATGTAAGACTTTCAGACAATAGAAGGCGGGAGAAGTATTCATGTATAATGAATTTATTTACGGCTTTAAAACATGATTTCAGCGTATACGTGACAAAAAATTATGAATCAAGTAACAAACAAATATCGCTCATTTCGATAGAAAGCCGTTTCAATACAGATCTTTAACTCAATCAATGAAAATGCACAACAACTGAAGGGAAAATTTACTATTCGGTGATTGAGTGGACCTCGTCAATAGCGATAGCTGCAACTTGCTTTCCAACCTTTCCTTTTTTAAGTCCTTTTGTCCATTCCTTAGACAACCACAATTTGGCACTTCAGTAAACAATTTCACAGCTTCCACTGTTAACGGCTTCATCCATATCTTCTCCCATCATTGCCGCCGCTACTCCGATTTTGTTCAAATGTTCCACTTGGTCTTCCATGATGGCGATCAACGGAGTTACCACAACAATCGTAAATGGCATTCTGTCCTGCCTTCATTTCGAACGCACGCTTTATTCGAGGAAAAAGCTGGAAAATAAGAATTTTTCCAAAGCCAGTCGGTGGGAAATTGCGAAGACATCTATCCTACCGACTACCTGTTTTAAACAGTTTCTTTTCTCTTCGCGTTTAGCCTCCACGTTTGGAAAGTCACTCAGCGCTGTGTTTGTTGCGAGTTTGAATTCTGCGTGACGGGACGTAGAGTCTGTCATAACGGCCATATCGCATTTCTCGCTGTGATCGAAGACGCTCCACTGTTGACAAAATCTGTCAAAATCAACCAATCAGAGGGTATACCAGGATCTGGTATACCGGGACACACTTTTGTTAAAAATTCTTACAAGCGTTCCCGCACCTCCCTCCCCAGTCCCCCTCTACTTTTCATCGCTTTCTTTATTTCGCACCGCTCTCCACTATCTCAACGCTTGGAACAGGCTACCACAGCTATTAAAAGTCCTTAAAATCAGCTAATTGGTATGGATCGGCTCACACCTGGGTAGCTTCTTCAGGTGCCACTGATGGCCAGGGTTAGCAATAACCGAGAGGAATTTTTCAGTTTAGGAGCTGATGGGAATATACCATTTTAGTAAAATCCAACTAGTGGTCTATTATCAATGCTGCATTCTGATTGGTTGAGCTACTACTAGGTTATATGTTATAACCCACTAGTAGTGAAAAGTGCCACCTTTGAAAACCAAAACAATGGCGGCTGAATCGCGTTTTGCCAGCTAAAGTTGTTTTGTCTCGATATTTTTGACTAACTAGTTGGATTTTACTAAACCATTATTATTCCTCTCACCCTCATGGCCTCTAAGTCAATAGCCAGTTCAGCCTTTGGCCTCGTGGGCTATTGACTCAGAGCCCATTCGGGCTCGACGAATAATTGTTAAAAACCGAAATTATTTAGCCAATATGCCCACAATTCCCTAGAAAATGTTTGCAATACTGGCAACTTATATGAGGCGAGCCAGCCCGGTTTACTAAGCCAGGCTGGCTTGCCTTGTGCATTAAATTTTGTTTCCTTATAAAACTGTTGTTGTGTTTTTATGAAAAGGCAAGTAGGCTGGCCCACTCGCCAAGATCCCAGTTTCTGGAAAACCCAAAGGCCTGGGTAGGTTGTAATTCATGGCAAATGCCAGCCCTACTTGGAAACAAACAACTTGACAAACTGGGGACAAACTGCCAAAAAGATTCTCAGTAACATTATAACAGTGAATATTTGAAGTTTCATAATGAACTGCGCGAAAAGATGAAAGGATAGTGGAAAGGATAGGGAATGGGCATGTTCAAAAGACTAGTGAACAAGAAAATTAAATCCTCTTGGACTGAATTGTAAAAGCCAGCCTGTGTAGCATGGCGGTTTTGTAGGGTGCACCACTGAGCAGTGAAGTCCAATCTCCTCACAGTTTTACTGCCCTACCCCACCTTGGTTTGTTTGCGGGCCTAACCAAAACTGCCATGCTACGCAGGCTATGTAAAAGCTACAGCCTATAATGTAGGGATATTTCGCGGCAAGCAAACGTTGCCATGGCTGCACACCATCTTTGATTTCATCACTCAGGTAGATTGGTGAGAGTATACAAATTACAACACTTGGAGTAGGTGTAGGGCAGAAGAAGGAGATGGGAGAGGGGGAGGGGAGAAAAAAATATTTCTCTCTTCCCAACACCTCCCCTGCCCCTTATGAGTCACCCCACTGCCTCGACTATTTTAGAATTCAGCGTTGTGGTTTACACAAACAAAAACAATCACACACGAAGAGAAAATGCCCCGAATGCTGGGTACATAAAAGCATATTGAGATTTTAAAGGGGTGGTGATGTCCTCTGTGCTTAACAATTTAGTAATGACTACATTGAAACTATACAGCCAGCAAATACTAACTTTAATAGAAATCTTTCTCAAAATCCAGACAAAAATTTTACAGTTTGAATACAGAATAACTGATTCCCACTGATAAAATTATAAATAAATAAATATTATTATTTTATTATTATTTTTTAATATCAGAGATGGATAATTCTCTTTTGTAATGACTTGATTTAAAACTCTGGACTGCCTGCAAGAGTCATTGACTGCATCTGAGCTGCAAGGAATGTATTTGCAAAATCGTTATTGACAAAACGATTGCTATTTTTATGATTTAAATAATTGTTAATAGTACTTAATTCTTACTTCAAATATTTCTGTAAATATTTATGTACATAATTTATTACTATTATTATTATTATCATTATTATTATTATTATTATTATTATTATTATTATTATTATTATTATTATTATTAACCAGTTAAACTCTTATATTGCGTGAAATTGCTATGGGATTAATGTTCTCTCACAAGAGATTTGCCCAGAAAAGGACCATGATTGCGCGCATGCTTATGGCTTACTGGTCCAGTCCGAGTGCGCTACTGACCAGTTAAAAGCAAACATGTGTTAATACTTTCCCTAACAAGCCTTCTTTGTAAGAAAGTCATACAATGTCCATTATAATATTTATTATATTACACTACATCATAGTTGATGATTGCAAGTCCCAATCCTTCTTTTGGCTTTCCATCATAATCTCCGTTTACAAATTTCTCATAGACAGGCCAGCTGCGATGATAAATAACTGCCACACTTTCGGTTCTGAACATCTCTTTGCTGGAGATAATGAAGGCTAGTTCTTTCAGGAGGTAGTAAACTCCTTCTTGCACACTTTCGTTGTCTTCAAGCTCAGAATCTGAGGATTCTAAAGTTTAAAAATAGGACTTGGTCAGTCTTCATTGAAGAGTATACTGTAAGGGTGAGGGAGGTTGGTACTTCCTATAATGGCCTATAAGGGGAGGCTCCGCCCAAAAGAGGTACCTTTTTCCGGCTTCAGATATATCATTGCTATATGAAAAGGGTATGGAATTCGGAAGTTGAAGTATATAAAAGCCGATAGGGAATCTGTCATTTCAGTTTGTAAAAAGTTCCAAAAGGGCTAACAGTCACATTTTATGGCTGTAAAAAAAGTCGAGAAAACATTCTAGATTTGTAATTTACACTCCAGCCTCCACTAACGGCCACTTCTTCACAACTTCCATATGTCTACAACGACCAGGCCATTGAGGAGAGGTTCAACTGTATTTATATAACTTAAATACAGTTCATTTACGGTAATTAGAGCGGTTTTCAGTTGACTGTCGAAAGGGATTGGTTTTGGTTTTGGTTTTGGTTTTACTACGCTCTTTGGTTGGCTAGTGTATTTACTTTGGTTTTGGTTTTACGACAGTCAAGTGAAAACCGCTCTAAAAGGAATGCAAAGGTGTTATACTAGGTATGTGAAAGGGGTAGCATTTGTCAATAAAAGGTATACAAAAGGGGTACCTTTTTTGTCAGAAATAGTATATACAAGGGTAAGGGTTTGGAGCTTCCTTGTATAAAACGTTGTTGCATACCCCACCGGGAGGGTATTTAAAGCGTTATGCAACGAAAGGCAAAACCTTGGTGCATGTACTGAGTTTATCTCCGCCTCTCCCCTCCCCCGTTTTTGGGGTCACGCGTAGAAATCGAGTTAACTGGGCAGACGACCGAACGATAGCAAGAAATGACAAGATTTTATGGCTGGACAAAAACGGAAAAAAAAACAGATGCACAAAAACAAAAATGCTTAAATTTCGGAGATCTACTCATATGGCGGGAATGTCCACCACTTTTCATGCTCTTAACATAGTTTGTACACCGGCTGGCTCAACTTTTTTATTTCTTTAGTCCTGAATCCTGGAAAATTGTGCGTCGAAGCCGCGACAACGATACGCAACGGGTTTTAAACCGTAGATTTGGTGTAAACGGAAACGGATCCGTGTTTCAAAGTCCATTGACCGAGAACTGAAAAGACAACTCAAGAAATGGAAACCGAAAAAGTTGAGATAATTCGACTTTTAAAACACCGATATCCTCCTTCACTTGCTTACCTGATTCACTCTCAGAGGATGTAGAATCTTTTCCTAACACTTTTGCGGTCGATCGTACGACGTCCTGGCGAAAGTAAGAGTTACTTTTGTAAAAACTGATGATATAGTCTAAGGCTGCAATGTAAGCTTCGTGTTTGTCTACTTCTGAAGTCCAGTCCAACATATAAAACTCTCCGGCAACATCATCAGTCTTGGAGACCTGTTCAACAGTAGAAAATAATGATTTAATCCATACTGAATGATGAAAAGCCGTAAAATTATTATTTCTCTAACCGTGGGTACAGAGTGTTTTTTTTCCTTGCGTGCGGCGGAGATGCTTCATGCCGGCCGAAGGTCGACACGTTAATCTTTGAATCGTGAAAAAAGTTGCAATAATACTTTAGCAACCTAAAAATCTTTAGGGGGTTACCCAGGGTGCCAGAGACTTTTCTAGCGCGGTTTCCGGTTTCTCAGGGGGCGGAATCGTTAGTTTCTAATTTGTTTTAAATCCAAGTTTTCTTGCGTTTAATTTATTACGGGCTGGTTAGAAACCTTATAATGTTTCCTTTACTTTTATTATCGTTATTTATTAAATCATTTTTTTAATACTGAAAGTCAATAAAAGTTGTATTTCTGGCCAATTTTAAAATATCATTTACTATTCACCATAATTTTAAACCTATTACTTTTTCCGAGAAATACTCCGTTAGATTTCTGTCAGTTCTCTGTGAAATTTAGCGCATCTCTACACAGAAGCACACAACATACTTTCGACATGTACGTAATACACAGAAGATTAGCCAAAGTTGCGAAATTAGCCTCATTAGTTATTACGGTTTTTAACTGAGAAAAAGCAGGTCAGTGACGTCACTCACGCATGCGCACAATTGGGGAGTGTCAAAAAATAGTGCATGTCCCGTTGTCACTAAAAAACGTGTTTCACGAAAGACACCCACAGTGAAGAGGGCGGATGAAAAAAAAATAAATGCAATTTTAGCTTGTATCCAGCTTATGAAAGAGAGCGAGTGCGCGTCAGTTTTATAGAATACAAATATAGTAAATAAACAAATGTTGTGGTGGATTTTGAAGCTTTCTTCAAGTATCAAAAATTAATCAGTGACAGTATTATATTTTTTTCCGTACATACCTTATCAATAGCTCTTCTGCAATGCGACTTGAGCTGACTGGAGTTTTTCTTGGCTCGTTTCACAGCATCTTTACTCCCCAGAGCTCTGTACGTATGTTCAGCTGGCTGCTGTGGTACAACCACAATTATTCTTCTTTCGTCCTTTCCCAAGTATTGAACATAGTCCTCAATAACGTGGGATTTAAAGTATGGATTTCCAGGGCTCATTCCAAACAATACTACACCGTTGCCTGCCATCACATCTTGACCTGTTTTAAAAACGAGGCTTTCTCCAAGCTGGACAAGGTTAAGGACCATTTTATGAGGGGCTATTTCTTTGGCAGAAAGAAAAGAAGCAAGTTGATTTCGAGCTCACGGTCAGCTTAACATGCTGCACAAGGAAAACGGTCGACGTCTGGCTTTTATATGCGTCCATCACAATTAACAATTAGCCAATCATGGTTTTATTCGTTGGAACGATCGCTGAGTCGAATTCCCCGGGAATAAAATGGCTGATGACGTGTTCTAAATTTTGCGTCGAAGTTACCAGGCCTATTTCCCAGAAATACCGGTAGTAAAGTTGAAAGTTGAAAGTGCTCGAATATCGTAATTTACAAAGAAGCAGTGCGAGTAGTGGTTTCTCCAGGCCGGACGCTACGAGAAACCACTGCTCATCAGGCTTAAGGTGGTTTTAACAAAGGGAAGGGATTTCACTAGTTGAAGTATATGACAGGCAGGGACTGGTGTGTCATTTAGGTATAGAGAAAGGCATTTAGTTGAAATAGGGAGCTTACGCAACGACGACGACAACTTCAAAAAACGATAGGGTTAATGATCAAAACAACAGCACTGCACGTGCATCACGCCTTTCAGTACATTTATTTGACGTCCACTGCACGACTACGACGTGAAACCTAGCTAAACCTCCTAATTTGACGTTTAATGGAGGACGTGGACATACGACGACGAATTTTCCTTCCTCTTTTTGAACCTGAGTAAAATCCTTAAGAATTCAACTCCAGGAAAAGTCGCCTGCATTTGACATATTGAACGAGTCCAAATAGACGCGATTATAAAAGTTAAGTTTGAACTGAATGCAAATTCGCTCTTTTAGCGACGTTTTCACTGCTGTCGTCATCTTTGCCTAGGGTCCCTAAAGGCCGATACACACGAGGGAATTTGCTCCCGGAGCATGCTCCAGGGGCACGCTCCAGGAGCAAAGCTCCTCCGTGTTTACCAACGATTTCATGGGTATACTTCATCCTCGGGAGCAGAATTTCCACCCCGCAAAATGCTCCACGATATTTAACCAGTGAAATATTTGGGAGCAAGCTCCCGTGGCAAATTTAGCGAGCTTGAAAACGCTCCCTCGTGTGTATCGGCCTTAATATTTCGAGCAGACGTGCGTTGCAAGTTGTTTTCCCGTAATATCGTTCATTAACTTCATCCAAGAGTTTAAAGGGATGCAGTGTGGTTAAGTAATTATAAGGTTTAGAGGTCAATACTAGCTGTCACCTTAAAATGGTTTATAAAAGGGCAAGGGCTATAGGTGGAGCTCGGGGCCGAGCCACCCAGTACAAACCTTTGTGGAGTACCCCTGTACTTGACATTTAATGAGGTATTTTGGCTCATTTCTTTGTACAATTACGTTTTTTCTCGAATGAGAACACCAGTCTTAGTACTTCATAAACTCGTTTTACATGCTTGTCATTTGTTCCACATGGATGACTGTACAATTGTTCTTTTTGTAGCTTTTTCTCCGAATTCACACTTGCGTACACTCATATCAGTTAACAGGGAAAATCGGAAATGTGCTAAAATTAAAAATGATTGAAATTAGCTTTGTCGAAGTATAAAGTATACGTGAGGGAATATAATCTCTTCTGCCTGCGTGCAGACGTCTCCAATTTCCTTTTTGTGCAACAAAGGAAATAGGAGACGTCTGCACGCAGGCAATAAGCGTCAGTAATAATATTCGGTTTTATCGTAAGGGTCATCAGACTCGCGTACGTCAATTTATATCCATCAAAGATTCCCCTTTGAACGGAACTTTATTCGTTACAGACGGTTACATCATGTTACATGCCTTTGGTTTAGTCACCATGTGACTTCTAGGAAGTCCTTGACCGGAACTAACAAACTGATAAACCTTTGTGTGACACATCGTAAGATTTCAGTGGCTTTCAGTTTGCGAAGAGTTCGTTTCATCGCTTTACAGTCGTGTTCAAATCTCAAGATGATACTCGGTCTTGCCATCACTGCCCTTGCTTTCGTAGTGATTTTGATATCGTGGATTTACAAAACATTTATCGAGGTAAGATTTTATTTCCTCAAAATCGGTTTTTCCGAAGCGCAAAGCCGACGGTGTGCGATTCTTGCTCGATGCGCGTGAGCCGTCTCACCAGGTCTCACACTCCGTTTTCACCCGTGCTTGACTGCAAATGAACTCTTGACCTACGTAAAATACAGGCTATTTTTCAAGGTAAGTTTTAATATGTTATGCGTGAATCATGTTTACCAATATCTTATACGTCTTCCTATATTAATAAAAAAATTTGTGGTCACTAACATTCTCAAAACTTCTGGCATCCAGTTTGCTTTTCCTCCAGTAAACCGTTGTCAATGCACGTTAAAAAAAAAATCGAGCCCAGGAATACGAAAAAAAAACTGGAAAGCTTGCTCAGGGGCTATAAACTGAACAACTTAAGTTTTGGAATTTAGAGACAGAGGACAGAAACTTCTTGACATCAGTCTGTGGCTCTGTGAGAGGTTTCCTAGAACATCGAAAAGAGTTCAATCGTCAACCTCCTGTTTCAGTCTGTTTTATTTTCATTAATTCGGACACTCTTCAAGTTTCATTTTTGCAGAGGGAAAAACTGACTTTAATCTGTGATCGCTTATATTATAGACTTACTTCTGGCAAAATGATTCTGGGGAAATTATCGCAGGAACTGGCTTCAGGACCTTTTCACCAACACTCATAGCATTTAAAGATGAAAGCTTGAAGAAATTTGGAATGTACTTGCTCCGATTTTTACCCGGGCCTCCAAAACTGTAAGTATTATTAGAAAGTTCACATTATATAAAGATCATATCTGTAATATTTTCGACTTAGTTGTTTTCATTTTTTTTTTCTTTTTAGAATTTTGACTTTTCATCAAATTTCCTAAATTCCATCCTTGCACATTCGGTAGTGTCACGAAGCGTGACACTCTTTGTCTTTCAGTACTTTTGGGGGACAAATTGCCCGGGGGGGGGGCACTTGGGTATTTTTTGGGTGGGTATGTGCCGCCCGGGACCCCAAATTGGCACCCCGTTCTAAAAAAATTTCCTCTAAAACTGATACCCCGTTCTAGAAATGGGCCAATTTTTTATACCCCGTTGTAGAATTCGCCCTAAAACTGACACCCCGTTCTAGAAATGGGCTAATTTTTTATGCTCCGTTCCAGAAAGTCTGTAAATTGAAATAGCCCTGTTTTTTAAAAAAGATATTTCTTTATTTGTTCGACTTATACATCAAATAAATGCTTCTTCATAATCAGCAACAATTTTAAGCAGAAGATAAAGCCGTGATCCACAATTTTTTATACCCCGTTCTAGAAAACGCCTCTGAAATGGATACCCCGTTCTAAATCAAGAGCTTCAAAATCACGACCCCGTTGGGCGGCACATACCCGTATAGGTAATGTATGGGAGTACCCCCCCCGGGACAAATTGTCCCTAGCCTTCACTCATTTGCATGTCATCTCAGTAGACTCCACTATTAGCAGATTTTGTTTGGCGAGTGGTTTGGCCAAAATATTTAGCTGTACTTGCTACACTCTTTTTTTTTTATAAGAATATTGTTTTTCCGGCCCAGGCTGAATATTCTTATTTTTCTGCCGATTTTAGGCTGAAAATATTCTTGTATTATTCTTAAATTATAGCTTATGACATTTCCGTTTTAGAATTTATTGGGGTATATGTATATATATTACATGTATCGTTCATCGAACTGACATTAGCGTTGAACATTTTGCTATAGCTAGTGCAGGTTTTTTCGCTTTGTTGGCTAGTTTCGCCGTTCAGAGAAAGGAATAATTTTATACGGTTAAGTTAAAAACATAAAATTGTATTGTATTTACAGATGTTTCAACACACAAAATTATATCTATCCTTTTCAAAATCTCAGCCTTGGCTTTATTCTTAAAATATTCTTAATATTTCGCAAATTTCAGCCTCGATATTCTTATAAAATATATTCTTATAAAAAAAAAAGAGTGTAGTTTACTTCATTGGCAACATCGTTGCGTGATTGTATTAAAGCATGACTGGGATTTTCAGCTGTTTTGGCTTAACTTCTATTCATGTACCTATATTCTGTTATTTATTTATTTATTTCTAGCATTACTACTTCGTTAGATCTAAATATGTATTGATTTTTTCTCTTGACCACAGCATCATAACAGATCCACAAATCGCTGTGAAATTCATGGCAAAACAGCATAAGTATGAGCGTTTAAAAGACTTCAGATTGGGAAGTGTGTTTCGCCAGCTGTTTGGTCACGCAGCCGGGACGGCAAGTGGTGAGGTTCATAAGCGGATACGGAGTGCATTTGACCCGTGTTACAGCACAGAGAGTGTGGCACAGGCAGTGGATATGATGGAACAGGAATGCAAACAGTATTTAAATCAGATGGTTCAAGATAAACAGGTATTAATTTAATGATTCCGGTGCTTCATAACCCGTCGGGGGATTACTGCGTTTAATATATGCTGATGGGTGTGCCACTTGATGGAGTTGTATTTACACCAATGGATTGACTACAATGAGGTTGCTTTTAGAGTTTCTAGAAGGTGGTAGCACATTTTCGGGATTTTGGTGGATGAGAACATCTCCTGGTAAATAGGGGTTTAGAAATGGAAAGATTCGCGGTTTAATAGTTGTTACCGCGACAAAAGAAAGTGACTTACTTGGGGATCGATTATTCTAAAAAATTCCTTGAAAACTGCGTTTTCCTAAAAGTGACTAAGATGGAGTTTACAATTAGCCAGCGATACATATCCATCATGAATTGACCCAAGTACCCCCACCATTTAAAGAAAAGCAACTGACTTTGCTGTATTGCCAGCCTTGTATGTAGTTTTGTTTACTGAATTCCCACTTCAAGTTTTGTCTGGTATTAGCATCTCTTCATTTGAGATCCGGCAAGAAAGAACCAGTCGGTTTTATTTACGCTCTGAGTCGACCTCTGCATTCAAGGGTATTTATTTTAACGTACTTTCGTTACCGGATTTCGGTTCGATGAAAACAACGTTTCCCAAATGCCATTACTCAAAAGTCACCCAATTTCTAGGGTTTGTTCCCGAATCTCACGCCTTTTTGCTTTAAAAAATCGAATCCTGACTTTCTAAAGGTTTCAATAATCTGGTTCCTTATTGAATACCATTTGGGGGTTGGGGGCAATGGACGGTCACGGTAAAAGCAGCAAACGGAGCTTCCGGCTTGTGTTATTGTTGTTTAAAGCTCTATTTAACAAATAAAGCTCAAGGGGAACCACGAGCCGCAGGCGAGTGGTTTCTATGCTTTATAAGAGTGTAGACCGTGGAAAATTGTGGTCGATTTGTTTTTTACAATAACATTTTTTTTTTTTCGAAAAACCAAAAACAAACAACCGGCACTGCGTGAAATGTTACGTCATTTCCAGGTTCTATACTCTCATAAACCATAGCTCTCGACCAATCAACGCGCGAGGATTCGTTCAGTTATTGTAAAAAGAGTGTTTGTACGCATCTCTGCATGATATGCGTTGCGGGATTAGGGAGCATTAGAGAGATAAAGCCTCACCCAACCTTAACGGGCATACGCAAGAGGCAGAGATGGGAAAGATGACCACATGACCATCTTTCCCGCCTTGTTTGCCTTCGCCATTTGCAGTCATGTTACAACGTAACAGTAAGCGTTTTTTTCACGAATAAAATACGGAAGCAAAGACTCTCTTTATTATGTCGACTGTGTAGGGAAAACTTAGGAAATAACGCACTGCCTCATACCCTTTTTTCAGATCAAAAATCCAATGGGGTAACCACCAGATCAACACACACTCCCTAGCAGCTGTCAATTGTAATATGAATAAGTCAGCACCTGGTCAGTATCCTTTTTTTGCCATCATGCAACACTCCTCCCCTAAAAAAGAAGACTACCATCCCGGTGGGCGGGGGCACTCTACAAATTTTTATGCAGGGAGACTGCGCCCGAGGTTCCACCGACCTTACCCGCTCATATACCATTTTTAGCACGACTACCACAAATTCAGCTTGTGATATCCGCGGCTTGTTTCGCCATTTCAGGGTTTCATAAGAATGGCTGATCTGATTCAACTGACGTTTAAAATACTAATGAAGTTCACATACGGAAGAGACATGACTGCAGACGAGCTTCAGGAGTTACTCGATCTCAGAGCTTTAGTGGAATCACTTATCGCAGATACTTTCTCAAATCCTTTTGTCAAGTTTCCGCTTTATAAATACATGCCTACAAGCACGAACAGGAAACTGGCGCAATTTGAAAAGCGGTGGCTGCAACTCAATAAGCGGTAAGAAGGGTTCATTTTATGTTAGTTAACGCAAACAAGATAGTCATGTCGGAAGCAAAGGAAGAGTGAAAAGTCTACTTCTCCGTTTCCATTTTGATTTTGTAGTTAGTTTTTGTACCCTTTTTATAGCACGGCCTTGACCATTTCAACCAATAGGCAAATTTTTTCGTTGTGAAAATTTTAATTTCCTCTTTTCTACTTTCGTTTCTTGACTTAGCTTTGAGGAGCGTTTTGCCGAAGGAAAACTTCGAGACACAAGCTGTGTATTTTACAAGCTTCAGCAAACTCTTGCAAAAAATCCGGAGGCACTGTCAGAAGATGAGGTAATGTTTGGGGTTTAGACGAAAAGGTTTGGGTTGGCTGGTTGACCACACCTATATGTATAATATTATTTTGCAATTTCACGTTCGGGTATCAAAATGCGAGTGGAATCTAGGATAACTTTGTATAATGTGTTGTCTTTTTCCAGTTAGTTCCTATTCGTTAGTAGTTCTCAAGAACTTTTTAAAATACGAAATACGTGTAAATGATGGTTTGGTATTTCTTTAAAACCGTCATACATATTTGAACCGTTTTGTGAAAAATTGCTCTACTTCTCTACCTACACTATAAGTGCGTGTTTTTGGCCTTCCATAACCAGGATAGCCATAGGCCAACTTCTCACGATTTGTTTTTCCTTTGAGGGAGTCGCTTGATATTTAAATTTCTAAGGGTATAGTATGAGAATAGGTCACTGAGAATACTGAATTTTTATTTCAGTTTAGTTTTTACCAAGAAATGTGAAACTCAACCTGACAACGCCCTTTTAATAGAGGACCTTTTTGATGTAGTTTGGCCTTTTATGATTTAACTGGGTACCTAATAAACATGTTTCTTTTGAACTTTCTGAGTTGTAGACGTTTCACATCGAGCGATTCAAACTCAATTTCTTTTAGGGCGTTAGTTACAGTAGAGCAGCACTTTTTACTTCTTACTAATAGACTTTTTTTTGTGTCTAGTTTCAAGAAACCCTGGAGGAAGCTTCCCTTGCTAATGTAGATATTACATGCGGAGCTGTTGCCTGGCTTCTTTTCCATGTAGCACTCCATAAAGATGTACAAAAAAATCTTACAGTTGAAATCAAGAATTCCATTTCACAAGTAAGTAGATATTTCAGCGAATACTTTTCCTTTTGTTGAAGCTGAGTGCAATAAAAGAAATAGCGGGAAGTCTGAGGAGTTTTTTTTATTTGTTTGTTTGTTTGTTTTCCCTTCGATAAAGCCAATACTTTAAATTTGAAATAATCGCAGAGCTTTACGATGTTGTAAAAAGAGATTTCCGAATCCGCCTATAACTCCGTCGATTACGATTAATCTGGGAACGAGCAGAGCAGTCAGCATCTTTTTACACCTAAAAAAGACAGCAACGTTAAAACTGAAGGTGTTTTAAAAAAGTATCAGATATTTCGCGAATGCTTGCTCATTTTCTGACTGACTTATCACAGATGGAAAAACAAGAATTTTTGCCCGTGAGCAGGCTTCCTCACGAATGATGAGGGAAGCTGTAAGCCTTTGGCTGGTGCCACGTGATAATAAAATTCAGGACTAGAATTTTTTTCCGAGAATGTCCAAATGTCTCAACGTCTTGTTCATGTTGTGTTTGTTTTCTTATTCAAGTTTATTATCTTTTCAGCTTTCAGAACCGTTAAGCTTAGGGACACTAACTAAACTGGATTTCCTGGGTAAGGTGGTAAAAGAATCAGCCAGGAAGAGGCCGGTAATGGTAATAAGCACTCCAGAATACGTGACTTGTCCAATGGTTATTGGAAATTTCCAAAGTCCCCCTGGGGTAAGTAGTGATTAGCGTGCGAAAGCAGGGCTCCTGGTTATTAGGATATATTACGGCCTCCTAAAGCGCATGAACGGTCTGCCCGCTGGCTTTGGGTTTTCGAAAGCTGTTTTTAAGGTTAGGTGTCATGTGACTTATCTTAGACATTCAAATAGGGAGCTTAAGGGCCTGTTTACATGAAGGTGGGGGAACCCAGGTAGGTCAGGTAACTCGCTTAGGTGAGGAAAAACAATAATCCTCCTTTACATGCAATCTTACAACCCCGCCATCCCGGGGTACACTTTCTCAAGATTATTGAATGGTAGCTAAGCACGTAAACAAGAAAAATGCTGGCAAACCGCGTGTTTTGGTGGTTAATACTCCTCTACACTCACATACTGCTTTTGCTGCAACCTTTAGTGCTGTGGCTTTCTATTGTTGTCTTTAATAATGATGCAAAGCCACTGCTCAAGTGAATTTTGCGCGAATTTGACGTATCATGAATCCGACCCCGCCCAGGCGGTTTACCCCACCTTGAAACGTTTACATGGCAAAATTTGACCCCGGCTGGGAGGGTTACCCGCTCTGGCAGACCGGGCTACCGGCCTTGGCGGGTCACCCCACCTATCATGTAAAATGAGATTAAAATGAGAGATTATATGGACAGGCGGGTTACCCCACCTAAGCGAGTTACCTCACCTACCTGGGGTCTCCCACCTTCATGTAAACAGGCCCCTAAGCAATGACGACGGCGACGGCAACGAGAAAGGCAAAAACGCAATAGGTTAAGCAGGCACAAAAACAACTTTGCACGCTTTTTTGTACACTGCACGCTGACCACGACGTGAAAATGCCTAATTTCATGTTTTGTGGAGGACGTGAACATAAGACAACGACTTTCTTTTCCTTTTCCAGAACTTTTATGCCATCTTTTAGAATTCAACTCCAGAATAATTTGCCAGTATTTGATGAATTGAGCGAGATGGAATAAGCGCGATTAACTTTGACGCAGCGCGAATTCACTTTTTAGTGACGTTCTCGTAGCCATCCCCTTCTTTGTTGCTTAAGCTCCTTAATATCATGACGCCGACCGTTTACTCGCTTGACCAACGCACAAGTGATTATGCAGACGATGAAAAATGGTCAAAGATCTAACATTTATCTTGATTATGCTCATAAATCCAAGAACAGATCATTTGCACGTGACGTCGCGGCGGCCGTATTTGCGACTTTCACGTTGCCCATAATGCACTTTGTTTGACCCACAACATTTTGCTTAAGTATTCTTTTCAATTTCTCTTGGGCCCGTTAATAATCTTCCCTTGACAAATTAAAAACAAAACTTCTGCCAAATTTTATGGGGACGTAAAGGTCGCAAATTGTGTACAAAAACGATGAAACGGCGGCCATGTTAGTGTGCCAACTCTTTTCTCATGTAAAAAATTTATTTTGTTCCGTGAAATTTGTATAGCCGCTGATCACATGAGTAAAAATGATCTATATCAAAAGGGACTATCTATAGATACAGTCATTTTTATATTTCCTCCTACTGTACGTTTGTTTATTCAATTGCGCAATTCCTGTTTTTAAACTGAAGAAATCATGGTCAATCTCGTAGCCAGGGTCTTCTGGCTTTTTGACCAACGGGGCAAGACTCTGGATACCAGATTGATCCATGGTAGAAACATTATCTCTAAAGATCATCATTGCCAAAAGTTAACAAGAGTTTTCGAGATGATGTAACTGTTTTCAGCTACTTTCTGTAAATGTTTAAATGTCAAACACTGTTCTCGTTTGTCTTTAGGTCGAAGTATCCGTTGACAACAGCGCAGTCAATAGCAACGCGGGAGTCTGGCGCGACACGGAAGCTTTCAATCCCCGAAGATTTGATGACGAAACACCGAACATGCGCAAAAGCTTGTGTCGCTTCGGTATTGGAACGCGAAGGTGTATGGGATACCGGGTTGCAGACACCTTTATGAAAGTTTTACTGGTTACATTGCTGGAAAACTACTCCGTTGCCCTGGGGACGGACGTGACAGGTGATGATGACAGTGTACCCGTTCAAAACGTTGGGCCATTCTGCTTTCCGTGCGTGGACTTCAAAGTTCAAGTTGCGCAGAAAAATGTTACTTCCTAAAAGTTACAAACACGACGTTTATCGTCATCTAGAAAAAAAATTAACGTCAGAAATACTTCAGATAATTAATGGCGACATCAAAGAACACGACAGCAAGTAAACGTTGGTACCAGCAGTGAAATGTGGACAGTACGGGTCGGTTTTTCAGACGAATTCTAACTTAGACCGCGGTTTAGGAAATCTTTGGACCTCTAGGTCTCTTCCTTAGTTGTTTATGCAGAAGACAAATGCTTCTCTGGTCTACGCTATATGGTTTCATGAAAGTGCTTACGGTAAATGGTGTGTCGATAGAAGCATTTGGCAAACTGAAAATGGCTTAGAACGCGGTTTTGTTAAACGACTGACGTTACACGAGGATGTCTGTTAGGCACTAACTAGTCACCGCCATTATGGCTCTTGCCACAATAACTGACACTTATTTTATGTCACCGTTCAGAATCGGTTTTAAATTAATTAATGATCAACATATAATAAAAAGACTCAACTTCCCAAATCATTTTGTCTTTGCGCAATTGTTAATCGAGTCAGACGCAATTGATATCGCTATATAAATGCATCCCTTAATTGAATAACAGATTCAGTGCATCGAAGTGCCAATTAAGTTTAAGTTTAGAATATAGGATATCGGAGACGGAACTAGGGGCGTGAAACATAACTTTGAATAATATTACTTTCCGAAGAGTCCTAGCCAGTACAAACTCTCATGATCAGAAAAAGTATCGCCGCAAAGAAACAAAGACTGACACTGTTTGGTCCCCTATTATTCCGTTAGATCGTCGCGGTGGAGAGCTCATTTTAACGACAGCGGCCATCTTGGTTAATTTTTCATTTAATACTTTTGAAACCAATCGCCCGTAATGTTTTTTGGAACGTACCATCACAAATCACGTGACCCTCAATGATAAAATAAAACAGCAAAGTGAACAAGTGCTTATCACTGTCCTGGCGGGGGGGGGGGGGGGGGATACTCCCTTATATGAGCCATACAGGTATATGCTGCCCCAAAGGGTATGGTTTTTGCACCGTTTTGGTCTGAAAATGGGTATATACTTTGGCCATTGTGGTCTGGAATCTGTTATGGTTTTTGAAGAAACTACAGGAGTGTATGAACGTATTTATCGTTTCAATTCCAAATGAATAAGAAAGAAAGAGAAATATGCGAATTCGAAGTGGATTTTAATTAATCTTTTTTGTCAGTGTTCTAATCTAAGTAACTGGGATGACATAATATCTTTAAGGCCCGATCTGAAAACGGGTGTAAAAATTGACATTTTCTAGTCTTAAATAGGGTCAGGATTGGAAAACCAGTCGGTACACCCCCACCAAGAATTCCAAGGAGTAACCCCCCCCCCCCCCCCCCCCCCGATCACGGTCCTGGAGCTGAGGTAGGCATAGCTTACCTCAGGTTTGTAATGTAAGTAAAATTGAAAGAATGAATAAATGAATAAATAAATGAAGGAAGGAGGGAAGGAATGCATTAATGAATTAATTAATCTATTTATGACCTCTGATAAAAGAAGAAAGTCAATAAGAATAAACAAGAATTTGAGTTATAATCTCGAGAATATTATGTTTTTTGCTTCCTCTTTTTCTCTGTAGCATAACTATACCCCCCCCCCCCCCCCCCCGGATCACGGTCCTGGAGCTGAGGTAGGCATAGCTTACCTCGGGTTTGTAATGTAAGTAAAATTGAAAGAATGAATAAATGAATAAATAAATGAAGGAAGGAGGGAAGGAATGCATTAATGAATTAATTAATCTATTTATGACCTCTGATAAACAAAGAAAGTCAATAAGAATAAACAAGAATTTTGAGTTATAATCTCGAGAATATTATGGTTTTTTGCTTTCTCTTTTTCTCTGTAGCATAAATATAGAGGCGAATCTTTGCTGACTTCACTGTTTACAGTTTTCCTCGTTAGCATACGACTTAACTCATAGAAGCGGTGGCCGTATATATGAACTAAATGGATAAGTTGAAAGAGCCTGAATAATTTGAGCAATTTGTGTAATTTTCAACTCTTTCCAAGCAATAAGAAAATATCAGCCATACATTCTCTGTAAAATTTCTAGTTTCTGTTTGAAGAGAATTTCTCCGAAACCATTCGGTATATTGGGGCTCAAATTTTCAGAGATAACTGAAACTGTTATGCCCTTTCAATATTCAGAGTTTTTATTTTATTAGCGTTATCAGATTAGTTATAAGCACATGTTAATGAGGCAAAAAGTGTAAACAAAGATTCGCCTATAGAAAGGTTGCTTATGTATCGGTCAAATCGAAGCTTCAACATGCCCCCCCCCCCCCCCGGCAACCCCCCGGGCATTTGACTTTTTTGAAAATTATTGTTCAAATTCCCCCCTACCCGGGCCCAAAATGCCGTTCAAAATGCCCCACACTAGGGTCCATTCAGGTGATCAAATGCCCCCACCCCGGGGACATTTCACAGGCACAAAAATGACAGAAGGACGGCGGAAACGCATTCAGTTGTCGAACAAAATTTTTATAAATATAAGAAAAACACTGTTAGCGTATTTACTACGAACAAAAAACTCGTGCAAAGGGGCAGAAATCGCTGCTACAAGGTCACTGAATGCTCAGCGTTTCTTCATCATGCAACATACAAAGGGTTCTATAAAAAAAGATCCCACCTATTGAGATTACTACATCATGACCATTTCACTGACATGCATCATCGCTCACCGTATAAATTAACATACTTGCAGTAGGTCAAAGTAGTTGACCTGAGGTTGACCTGAGCTTTTTATTTTATTTTATTCTATTTTATGTTGTAGTATTGAATCGCTGGTATAGGTGTTGTATTTCATTGTAAACACAACAATAACATACATTCATACATTCAAAGCCTGAATCCAGTATTAAAAATTTTAAAATTTAAATACTTCAAAAACGGCACAAAGCTTGTTTAAGCCCTTTCCTTGAAACCAATTGGCCAAAAAGGCACAATCTTTTCCACGAAAATCTTCTAACACCGCGTCCCCCATGATAGCTCGTCACGCCAAAGATTTTACATGAAATCGAGGGTGCAGTTCAAATTCCCCACCCCTAAAGCATGGGGATCAAATTCCCCACCCCCTGGAAGACTCTGATAATCAAATTCCCTCCTCCCCGGGACGGCAAAGGTGTCAAATGCCCGGGGTATGCCCGGGGGGGGGGGGGGGCATGTTGAAGCTTCGATTTGACCGATACATTAAATTGTGAATAGGCCTTTCCCGATTGCGCTGAGCACCTTTTGAGCACTTTTTTGAGTTTGGAGCACTATTTTGCATTTTGAGCACCCCTAAGCGCTTTTTCGCACTTTGGGAAACATTTGAGCAATATTTCACATTTCGAGCAAATTTCGAGCAACATATTTCTTCTAAAACATTTTAAAGCAAAAACTGTGTGTCGCTCGCAACGAGAATCGTGTTCCAGGTCATAAATTTGAATAACTAATGATGTTGTCAAGAGTA
>OZ037777.1:16508176-16520676 GCA_964035525.1 Porites cylindrica
TAGACAGGCCAGCTGCGATAATAAATAACTGCCACGCTTTCGGTTCTGAACATCTCTTTGCTGGAGATAATGAAGGCTAGTTCTTTCAGGAGGTAGTAAACTCCTTCTTGCACACTTTCGTTGTCTTCAAGCTCAGCATCTGAGGATTCTAAAGTTTAAAAATAGGACTTGGTCAGTCTTCATTGAAGAGTATACTGTGGGGGTGGGGAGTGGGGGTTGGTACTCCCTATAATGGCCTATACGGGGAGGCTCCGCCCGAAAGAGGTACCTTTTTCCGGCTTCAGATATATCATTGCTATATAAAAGGGTATGGAATTTGGAAGTTGAAGTATATGAAAGGATAGGGAAATCTGTCATTTCAGTTTGTAAAAAGCTCCAAAAGGGCTAACAGGCAGTCGCGCATTTAATGGCTGTAAAAAAAGTTGAGAAAACGTTGTAGATTTGTAATTTACAGTCCAACCTCCACTAACGGCCACCAGGCCATTGAGGAGAGGTTCAACTGTATCTATATAGTAAATACAGTTCATTTACGGTAATTAAAAGGAATGCAAAGGTGTTATACTAGGTATGTGAAAGAGGTAGCATTTGTCAACAAAAAGGTATACAAAAGGGGTACCTTTTTTGTCAGAAATAGTATATACAAGGGTAAGGGTCTGGAGCCTTCCCGTATAAAACGTTGTTGCATACCCCACCGGGAGGGTTTTTAAAGCGTTATTCAACGAAAGGCAAAATCTTGGTATGTGTACTGAGTTTATCTCCGCCTCTCCCCTCCCCTGTTTTTTGGGGTCATGCATAGAAATCGAGTAAACTGGGCAGACAACCGAACGATAGCAAGAAATGACAAGATTTTATGGCTGGACAAAAACGGACGAAAACAGATGCACAAAAACAAAAATGCTTGAATTACGGAGATCTACTCATGTGGCGGGAATGTCCACCACTTTTCATGCTCTTAACGTAGTTTGTACACACGTTGGCTCAACTTTTTTATTTCTTTAGTCTTGAATCCTGGAAAATTGTGCGTCAAAGCTGCGACCACAATTCGCAATGGGTTTTAAACCGTAGATTTGGTGTAAATGGAAACGGATCCGTGTTTCAAAGTCCATTGACCGAGAAGTGATAAGACAACTCAAGAAATGGAAACCGAAAAAGTTTAGATAATTCGACTTTTAAAACACTGATATCCTCCTTCACTTGCTTACCTGATTCACTCTCAGATGATGTAGAATCTTTTCCTAACACTTTTGCAGTCGATCGTGCGACGTCCTGGCGAAAGTAAGAGTTACTTTTGTAAAAACTGATGATATAGTCTAAGGCTGCAATGTAAGCCTCATGTTTGTCTACTTCTGAAGTCCAGTCCAACATATAAAACTCCCCAGCAACATCATCAGTCTTGGACACCTGTACAGCAGTAGAAAATAATGATTTAATCCATACTGAATAATGAAAAGCCGTAAAATTATTACTTCTCTAACCGTGGGTACAGCGTGTTTTTTCCTTGCGTGCGGTGGAGATGCTTTGTGCCGGCCGCAGGTCGACACGTTCATCTTCGAAGCGAGAAAAAAGTTGCAATAATAGTTTAGCTCCTAACCCCACACCCCTTAACTAACTTAGGGAGAGATCAGTTTTGTAAATAATAAAACTCTTTTATACCCCTGCAGACATGCGGCGGAATCGTCAGTTTCTAATTTGTTTTATATCCAAGCTTCCTTGCATTTAATTTATTACGAGCTGGTTAGAAACCTTATGTTTCCTTTACTTTTGTTATCGTTATTTATTAAATTATTGTTTTAACACTGAAAGTCAATAAAAGTTGTGTTTACGGCCAATTTTAAAATATCATTTACTATTCACCCCCCCCCCCCTAAAAAACCCATCACTTTTTCCGAGAAATACTCCGTTAGATTTCTGTCTGTTCTCTGTGAAATTTAGCGCGTCTCTACATAAAAGCACACAACATTCTGTCGACATGTACGTATATACAAACAAGATTGACCAAAATTGCGAAAGCGGAACTGTGCATTAGCCTCATTAGTTATTACGGTTTTCAAGTGAGAAAAAGCATATCTGTATATCTGTAACGTCACTCACGCATGCGCACAATTGGTGAATGTCAACAATAGTGCATGCAAGTCCGGTTTTCACTAAAAAACGTCACCCCTACAGCGAGGAGAGGGGCATGAAAAAACAATTAATAACTGCAATTTTAGCTTGTATCCAGCTTGTGAAAGAGAGCGAGTACGCGTCAGTTTTACAGAATAAAAAAATGAAGAAAGACACAAATGTTGTGGTGGATATTTAACCGTACTTTTTGAAGCTTTCTTAAAGTATCAAGAATTAATCAGTGACAGTATTATAATGTTTTCTGTACATACCTTATCAATAGCTCTTCTGCAGCGCGACTTGAGCTTACTGGTGTTTCTCTTGGCCCGTTTCACAGCATCTTTACTCCCTAGAGCTCTGTACGTATGTTCAGCTGGTTGCTGTGGTACAACAACAATTATTCGTCTTTCTTCCTTCCCCAAGTATTCCACATAGTCCTCAATAACATGAGATTTAAAATATGGATTTCCAGGGCTCATTCCAAATAATACTACACCGTTGCCCGCCATCACATCTTGGCCTGTTTGAAAAATGAGGCTTTCTCCAAGCTGAACAAGGTTAAGCACCATTTTAACTTGAGGGGCTATTTCTTGGGAAGAAAGAAATGAAGTAAGTGGATTTCGAGCTCACAGTCAGCTTAACATGCAGGACAAGGAAAACATTGCAGCTTTTATGCGTCCCTCGCAATTAACAATTAGCCAATCATGGTTTGATTCACTGGAACGATCGCTGAGTCGAATTCCCCGGGAATAAAATGGCTCGTGACGTGTTCTAAATTTAGCGTCGAAGTTACACGGCTCATTTCCCAGAAATAGCGGTTGTGAATTTGAAAGTTGAAAGTGCACGAATGTCATGATTTACAAAGAAAAGGAACGTGTATTCCTTTGATTTCGATATAAGGTAAAGTGGACTAAAATATAGAAATGCAAAGATATCTGCCTTTTTGGCTTCAAAATTTTATATCATGGGGGGAGGAGTATTCTCTAAAATGGCCTCTACGGAGGAGCTCCACCCGAAAGGGGTAACTTTTATCAGGCTTTAGGTGTTTAAAAGGGTAGGGATTTAACAAGTGTAAAGTATATGAAAAGGTAGGGACTGATGTGTCATTTAGGTATTTAGAAAGGTCTTTACTTCAAATATTTCGGGGAGACACAGCCACCCCACATAAAACTTTGTTGAATCCCCAGAGCTTAACATTTAGTTTAGTTAGGCATTCCGCTCATTTCTTTGAAGACTGAATTACGTTTCAGTGCGATTTAGAATATCCTAGTACTTCATAAGCTCGTTTCCACATGGACCGTACATTATTAAGCAATAGAAAACGTTTTCTGTGTTTGCATAGCCTGATATAACCACGAGAGGGGTTGGAAGAATTCGACTTCGTCTCGGGTTTGCATAACAGTCGAGAATTCTCCCAACGCCTCGAGAGTTTATATCAGGCTATGCAAACACAGGCAAAAGTTTTCTATTGCTATTATAAAATAACTTTCATGAGAAAAAACGCAAAACTTTATGTATGGCACTGATTAAAAGAGAAATTCTTACCAGTCGCAAAATCTTGTCCACGAAGTCTTGCATGAGTAATCATTTCTTGTTTTGCAAAAAGATGCTTTGCAAAATACGGATTTTTCTAGCTCAAAATGCCGGCTTAAGCAAAGAAAAATTGACTCACCTTCTTTGTAACGATTTTCCATGTTTCAGCCGACGAAGGAATGGGTAAATAAAGTAAACTTGTCGAGTTTTGAACTCGAAACCTTTTTCAAATTCGTGCTTGCGTGGTTAGCGCGCGAAAAGCCAAACAACTTGACGCCACAACCATGTTTACATACTCTCATGCAAACACTCCTCTTGGCCAATCAGAGCGCGCGTGCTATCTTAGTTATTTTATAATGTTCTTTATACAATGTTCTGCTCTGAACTTTGCTGTCATCGTTTAAAACTTGCTTTTTCTCCGAACCCACTCCTGCAATCACTCATATCAGTTAGCAGGGAAAATCGAAAATGTGGAGAAATTAAAGAAGGATTAAATTTAGCTTTGTTGACGTAAGTGCACGGCGGGAGTCCACGTGAAGGAATATAATCTCTAAAGAGCGTCACTCACAGGGTCCAGAGGAGTTTCGTGTGAATAAATGAATTACTTATTTAAAGTCTCACCTTGAAAAATGTCTATACCAGTGTCGCTTAGCACGATTAATTAGCCCAATGGCATCTTTATAAATCTACTGTAAAACGACACTGTAAACGATGATCGACTTTTGAAAATCGATGACCGCAAGCCATATCCTCGCCGGCGCAAGGTACGTCGCCCGAATGGTGACCGAAGGGCGACCGAGGCACGAAGTGCCGAGTAAAAAAAAGGTCTAGGGAGGAAACTTGTACCACGTGTCTTCGTTCGCTGTGAACCGCATCACTCGGTGACGGAAGTGAATGAGACCGGTAACGCAAAAGCAACAGACCGATGCTAATTCGAGAATCAAAACATCAGCTGCGGAGAGAGTTTTAAAGATCTCAGAGATCTATGCAAAGGCAACAGAGTTTTAATTGAAGTGAAGATCTTTCAAGACTGGACATTGTACGTTTCAACAGTCTTCGATGTCTTAAGCAGGTTTTGCTAGTGCGAAAGCTTCCCAGTAGTCACAAAACGCACAGCCAAAGACGCAAGAGGTAGTATAGTTGGACCACCGAAGAATGGCACAGTCTAGCCTGTGAACAGGCTCTCTGTTTGGGGAAAAAAATAGCGAGGAAAGGGAAGGGAAAGGGGGGGGGGGAGCGCGCCTGTAGACAAACATTTGAGGCCGCTATTCCGCCCTCTTGTAATTATCCTGCCGATCATCTGTCACTGAGATCGTTATCTGTCAATCAATTTCGCGCGTGAGTAACTCCTGGGAAAATCAACGGGAAATGAGTGGTGTTTTGCTCCGTCTGAAAACAGAGAGTGAAATGGAGTGCGAGCCTCATAGACTGCGAGCAGTCTCTTTTTTTTTATTTGAAAAGTTACTGCACGCGAAGCCTAAGCACGTGAGCGGCGAGGCCGCTTGTCGCGAGAAACGAGGGAATCCCTAAATAATAACATCGTGGTTTGCAATCGCGCTGGATGAGATAAGAACTGGACCGATATTAAGAGAAAAGGCGCACTGCAAGCAGTCTACGAGCCTCATTGTCGATGTTGCAAAAAGTCGTTGATCTCCGGTAAGAGAATTAATACGGTGCCGGTCTTTGGCGTTTCAAGAAATAAGACCTTGCGTTGTACTAGAGCAAGCGTTTGTATCCTTAGATTTCCCCCTGAGCAAGGAGAAAGCTTTTCCGATTTAACGTGATTTAAGCTGCTTAACTTGCGCGGTGTTCGTCTTGCTAGTTCAGTTTCTAATTTAACAAGCCCCTGCAATGAGCAAACTTGGAATGCGAAAGGTACAGATACTATCATGACTTCTCCAGAACGTGAAGCTCCGAAGACAAGTACAGAGATCAGCAGCGCTTCGATCGCCGACAGGAATTACACCTTCGGGTATTTTTTAATATAGCAATAAAAGGGGGCGGTAGGTCTACACGACTTTAAACTCATGCCAAAATGCTGCTTGTTCCCATAAGTTTCTCCTCTGCTGGGTAGAGTATGCTTTGGAAGGTTCTACATTTTCACTGAGCAAATGTGATGTTATCCGCTTGTTTCACACAGAGAGGTCATGGCACACATAACGATTTACTGTGGTTTTTGTTTCTGGTCGGCAGGATTTGCCGTCTGATGTAAGCGCATTTTCTTTGACCTCTTTTGAAGCGTAAAGCTTTTTATTGCGGTTGAATACGGGTCTTATTTTTCTCCAAAGTGCCTTCTGGATCTGAATTACTAAGCGATTTTCTTTGTCCGTGAATGTAATGTTTTTCTGCAATGTTGTATCACGCTGGGCCCAGCTCGTTAGTTTTCTTTGCAGAATGTTTTTAAAAAATTATCACGGATAGTGATTTACGGATCCAAAATTATAAAAAGCTACATCAACTATGGAGAATTGCATTGTGACTGGTAAACTCCAGCTTAGTATTTTTCTAAAGCTAGTGTGAGTCTTTTGACTGGAGCGAGTAGTTCCTCCCTTGGTAATAGCTTTTGAATAGCTTAACAGTCTTTGGAGTGGACTGTTTTGTTATTGCCACTTTGTGATCAAATCGCGTGCTACGTGCCCACCGAAAAGCCGATGTCAATCAGACCTGTCAACAACTAGTGTTCTCGCCAATAGGAGCTTGGATCAGGATCTGATGCACAGCTGGTTTTGTGGAACGGCGGTCCCAAATGTTTGTCTACAGGTCTTTTCGCTTTTCCCTCTCCCCGGTTCCCTGCTCTACCCAAGGCCTGTTCACAGGCTAGGCACAGTCGTGATGATATTACAGTTGCCTTGTACGTCCGCTCCACTCAGTGTCAGTCACTTTTTATTGCAAGAGTACACACTACCCGTAAATCACTATCCCTTATAATTTAACATTCCCCAAACAAAACTAACGAGCTGGGCCCAGCGAGATACAGCATTGCACAGGGGTACCCAACGACAATTTTCGGAAAAATATCTGTTCGGAAGACGATTTGGGATCTAGAATTTTCGGAACGTTTGTTGTAAAATTTCTTGCTTGCCTGCCTCTCCTAGGATTTTGGAACATCTAAAAAATGGTATAATTGCCTATTTTTAACGGATTTTTACCCTAAAAAGGTCACCTAGAATTTTGGGGAGTCTTTTTTCTGGCTGAAATTTTCGAAAAGGTAAGTTTTGATCCCTAGAATTTTCGGATCCCTAGAGTTTCAGCTAGGAAATTCGAACAGATGAAAAATTTTTAGGGATAAAAATATGCCTTTATCTACCGTTTAAATAGTAAAATACGTTTAACACTGCTATGTTTAAGTTGTTTTGAACTATATTCTCGTTGGGTGCCCCTGATTGCAGAAAAACATTACATTCACGGACTAAAGAAAATCGCTTAGCCGGGTTATGCAGATCCAGAAGGCACTTTGGAGAAAATTGGAACCCTTATTCAGCCGTAATAAAAAGCTTTACGCTTCAAAAGAGGTCAAAGAAAATGCGTTTGCATCAGAGGGCAAATCCTGCCGACCAAAAACAATAACCACAGTAAATCGATATGTGTCATGACCTCTCAGTGTGAGACATGCGGCTAAAATCCTCGCTAAAATCACATTTGCTGTAGAACCTTCCAGAGCATAATCTACCCAGCGGAGGAAAAAAACTTTATTGGAACGAGTAGCATTTTAGCATGAGGCAAAAGTCGTGTAGGCTTCCCTTTTATTGCTCCAATCTTGAGCACATTTACTTTACTACGTCATTTCCGTCACCATCTGTTGCGGTTCACTGCAAACGAAAGCGCTATCTCGAAGCCGTAAATTTCGGTCGCCGAAAATGAATTTGAACGCTTTTTTATGCCGTTTTCCTACAGTATTTGGCAAATGCATAAGAATTCTAGATCAGGTTAGTAAAATCAGGCGATTTCATTCAATTCCATTTGAGTTTCAGGGATTCGAAAATCGGCCCCAAATTTGTTTCCTCCCTTTCCGTATTTTATACTGTAAGCCAATCTTGCGAGCCCTCAGTCTCCTGGTTTGCGGTCTATAGAATGTGTAACGAAACTGTAACGCGATCAAAGTAAACCATTTTTTCAGAGGTTTTTGACGGGTTTTGATGTTCTAACGACAAACACATCTCCTCTGGACCCTGTGCGTCACTAACAATATTCGATTTTATCGTAAGAGTCATGAGACTCGCACACGTCAATTTAAATGGATCGGTAATTTCCCTTTGGACCGAAATAGCCGTTGCAGACGGTTACATGCCAAGATTTATCAATTACGCATTTGTTTCAGTCTGCATGTGACTTCTAGGAAGTCCCAGATCGGAACTGAAAAAGTGATCAAACTTGTGTGACATTTCGTAAGAATTCAGTGGCTGTCAGTTTGCGAAGAGTTCGTTTCATCGCTTTACAATCGTGTTCAAATTTCAAGATGATGCTCGGCCTTGCTATCACTGCCCTTACCGTCGTAGTGATTTTGATATCGTGGATTTACAAAAGATTTATGGAGGTAAGATTTTTTTCTCACAAAAACGGTTTTTCAGAGCGCGAGGCCGACGGCGTGCGATTCTCGCGCGGAGCGCGCGAGCCGTCTTACACTCCGTTTTCACCCTCGGTTGATTGCTAATGCACCCTCAAGCGGACCTAGCGCATGTACAGGTTTTTTTGTGTGTGTAAGTTTTAAAATTTTATGTATGAATCATGTTTACCAATATCTCATATGTCCTTCTATTAACTTTATGATGATCGCAAACATTCTCTAAACCTCTGGCGTTCAGTTTGCTTTTCCTCCAGTAGTCCGTTGAGTAAAGTGCACGTTAAAAAAAGGGGAAAAAAAAACGAAGCCAGGACTTAGAAAAAGAAGTATTGGGTAGAGGGTCGGTAGAGCATGTAGTTTTGTCTTTTCCTGCGAAATTTCAAGACATGGCCGTCATGCAACAATAACGTGTAAACAGTCACTGAAGCTTCCTTCGCCGTAAATTGTATAGCCTGCAAGATTGCTCAGGCTATAAACTGATTGAACAACTTAAGAGCGAATGCACAGAAAAATCGAGCAAAATCGGCAAATCGTGGCCACAGCTAAAAACCTAACTTACCCTCATTTTAAGTCTGTAATAAGGTTTTAATGAGTTTATAACACTGCTGAGGTTTAAATTTCAAAATGCGGCCGAGTTTGGGAATTATTTAAGATTTTCGATTTCAACGGTCTGCGGGCCTAAAATTAGCCGCCGAACACGGCAATATAGCCTAGCGACAGAAATGAGCTGACTTTCATAAACGAGCGAATATATTGGCAATCTTCCACTTAAATCTCAAAAAGCAGATATCTAACAATTTCTGAACAGCACATTTTTTAGATTTAGAGCATAAAATATCGACGAACCAGCAGAATTTTGAAACGTAATTTGCATAATGCTTATAAATACAACAATTTACCGCTAAAACCAAAATCGAATTTTCTATATGGGGGAATTCTCCAAATCACCCCAAATCCCGCTTACTACCTAATGAGATATAGTGCTTCAACATTATCTGAAAGTTAGTCTGGTGTTCTCGCGAACGCTTGTAAAATAGATTGATTATTTTGAGGTTATTTTGCCGCAAACAACCGCTAATTGACCTCAGGGTCAGTTGACACGTGCCCGTCACCTTAGTTTTATGCAGAGATTTGAGCTCGTTAAAAGGGCGAAACTAACAAGATTCTTTTAATATGTACCTGTTTTAATGAAATACACGCAAAAGGAGAGGCCGTTCAATGGGTAATTTCTGTTCTTGAGATCTTGTAGATTGTACCATGATTCTACCATGGCGTCTGCGAGTGGACCTGAGTCTAGGTCTGTTTTCCAGTGACAGCGAAATCAGAATAACATCAAGAAATAATTCTCCCTCGAATCTTCGTAAGTGAATCAGCTTTGCAGTGCCTTACCTGAGATAAAAATAGCAAAACAATTCTAGCGCAATTTGGATCCTTTGTGGAACGCAGTGTATTGCTGAGCGAAAGGTGAGTAAACAAACGTAGGAAAGTACGTTACCTTTGATTGCGTGACCAGCCAGTAAACGATAGTCTCCAGCGAAAAATAGGATTCGCAAAAATCTTGCTGATGTATATTTAACAGTTTGTTACTATAAATTTACACCTGGTTTGTCTAAAACTTTAAACAATGCATATCTGTCCAAGAGTATAAGAATGTTTCGAAAGATCCACCCCTAAATAACTGTGGGCTACTCCTTTTTCCCCATCACCGATGTGCACTTCCTTCCCACTGTCTTTTGCATGAGGCTTGTATGCCTTTTTAACTGTTATCGACACTTAAAACTGGCCGTTTAAGGCCTGGTTTAAGAACTTGACTGACTTAAAAAACCGTCGCGAAAATGCGCCATTATTGTTGGACTTTGGAAGCTTTAAGCCCAAAATGATGGTGCAATCTCAAGAAATTTGCCCGGGTCTAATTTTAAGACAGGGAACGGGTACTAAGAAAGGGACGGTCTCATTTAGCAACCCGTGGACAATCTGGGCATGCTTGCCTTCTGTCGCAGGGGCAACCTTTAAGGCCAGGTACGCCGCCCCCACCCGAGAGGATTGCATGGCATCCACCATTTCAGTCGCTTTTTTTACATCATGACCTTCAATTATTATGAATTATAATGCGGGCCTTGATCGTTGCCACCTTACCAGAAGTCTAATCTTCGCACTGTTAGACCATGAGAATCTCTATTATTATTCCATAAATGCACCATTTGACTTTTCCTTGCTCAGCTTCCGGTAAACCGATACTCCGAAGCAAAAATAGCTTTACAACGACTCTATCCAGGCCAGAACTCCTGATATCAACAAATATACCCCCCCCCCCCCCCTCTAAAGAGAGCAAACGTTCCCCGAACTATTCACTTGACCCACCCCATCCCTTCGTTAAGAAAAACTAAGCACTCAGTTCACTGGACAAAACGCGCTCGTGAATATACCAAACTATAGCCGTTCATCCTACAAGCAATCTCAGTTTCAGCAAGCGTGGCCACGTTTCCAGTTGCTGTAAGATTAATTCGACACCTGCAACAGACACTGTAAATTAAATAGAGTGTTTTCACTCACGTGGCCAGCATCTATGCAAATTTATTGGAACAAAAGAAAGCGTTTGCATAAGAAAGGAGTTCAACTCCTACAGGATTGGTTTGGGACACCAACATGGCCGCCGTTTCATTGTTTTGGGACACCAATATGGCCGCCGTGATGTCATGTGAAAACACTCTATGCCTTGAAACTGTCAGGACGAGAAAGATTATAAAAGACTTAACAGGTGTGCGCGGCGGTTTCCTTTTCTTCCTTTCCTCCCATTGTAGCACTCAAATTCTGACCCTGATATTAATTCTAGTAGTAATTAATCGTTCCTGAGCCGATAGGCACAAGGATACCAGTTTCTTGCAAAATATGCTGTGACATCCGTTTGCTCATCCCCTTTTCTGCCTTCGGCCGCTGATCAGGTTTGGTTCTGTGCTTTGAAATAACTTTAGGAAAGAACATGATACGTGAGGGGCGTGTCCGGCTAAGGGCAAGTGACTCTCGGTGGTGAAGACATATACTGAGCTTGTCAGTATTTCGTAGCCTGTACCACGTCGCGAAAATAGAACAAGCCAAAGAAAAATAAGACGCCTTTCTTTCCCCAGCCCACGCAGGTTTTCGCATTACTTTTTACTGCACAACTGATTCTACCTTTTCGAGCGGGAGCGAACATGGACGCCCTCCACTTCATTTTCGGCACCTGACTAAACGCAAGCGCTGACTTGTGCGCCTATGCCTCGTTTGCACTGAAGTAGCAGTATATGACCACGACAGACTTGCTGCTATCCTTGGTTTGAAACCGCAATGGGCAAGAACAATTTCTTGAAAAGAACAAACTATTTCCTCCTTAGCAGACATGGAGAACAACTACTAGGACGTAAGCAATGCCATTCCTTAAGTCCTACTAGACTTGAAAAGAGAAAGCATGATGCTTTCTCTTTTCTATGATTTACGGCTAAACAGTACAATTTCATGTAGCTTTTACGCAAAATTAAATACTTAGTTGTTTGCACAATTGCATTTAACAACAAATTACAGAAATTTAACTAAGTTTAGATCTCATAGATAAGAATTGAACGGAAAAAACTTTGGGGTAAAAAAGTAAAAAAATGTTTGCTGGAAAATCACTTAATGGACATATATACAATAGCAGAGATATCATGCCTGTAATTTTCCGTTCAATGCACCTTATGAGAAGTCTGACTAATCCACTGGTAACCCATGCCTTAAAACCGCCTTGAACCTTAAAATTTAATCCATTTGCCTTTCATGCGTAGTGCAAATATATCTTCTAAACACTCCGGGGTGGGGGGAAAATCAGAAGAACAGAACATTCAGTTACTGTACCATTTTTAAAAGTGGGACAGTATGTTTGCTAATCATCTTAGTTAACCGCTTTTAAAATAGGACAAAAGGACTCCTGGTCATACAGGAAAATGAATTTACTGTATCCCGAAAGCTTTGGGTGCACTTATTTTTCGCAGGAGACAATCGATAAATTCCTGGTCACGCAATCGGAGGTGAGTAACTAATTAAAAGTCACTGATACCATCGCCGCTTAGCACATACACTACGTGCTGCAAAGGATCCAAATTGCGCTAGAATGTTTTCCTATTCGGCCCACTTTTTATCTCAGGTAAGGCACTGCAAAGCGGATTCATTTACGAAGGTTCGAGCGAGAATTATTTCATGATGTTATTCTGATTTCGCAGTCACGGGAAAACAGACCTAGACTCAGGTCCACTCGCAGACGCCATGGTACAATCTACAAGATCTCAAGAAC
>OZ037777.1:16525676-16600676 GCA_964035525.1 Porites cylindrica
GCAATTCAATAAGCGGTAAGAAGGGTTCATTTTACATTAGTTAACGCAAACAAGATAGTTATGTCGGAAGCATAGGAAGAGTGAGAGGTCTGCTTCTCCGTTTTCATTTTGATTTTGTAGTTAGTTGTTGTACCCTTTTTATAGCACGGACTTGACCATTTCAACCAGTAGGCAAGTGTTTTCGTTGTGAAAATTTTAATTTCCTCTTTTCTACTTTCGTTTCTTGTCCTAGCTATGAGGAGCGTTTTGCCGAAGGAAAACTTCGAGACACGAGCTGTGTATTTTACAAGCTCCAACAAACTCTTGCAAAAAATCCGGGGGCACTGTCAGAAGATGAGGTAATGTTGGGGGTTTAGACGAAAAGTTTTGGGTTGGCTGGTTGACCAAACCTATCTGTATAATATTATTTTTTACTTTCACGTTCGGGTAACGAAATGCAAGAGGAATCTAGGATAACTTTGTATAATGTAATATCTTTTTCCAGTTAGTTCCTGTTCGTTAGTAGTTCTCAAGAACTTTTTAAAATACAAAATACGTGTAAGTGATGGTTTGGTATTTCTTTAAAACCCTAATACATATTTAAACTAAAGAAGACCCTATGAGTATAATAGCTGATCCGTTTTGTGAAAAATTGCTCCACTGCGCTACCTACACTATAAGTGCGTGTTTTTAACCTTCCATAACCAGGTCTAGCCATGGGCCAACTTTTCTAAGTTTTAATTTTAGTTGAATTTTTAACAAAAAAAGGGAAACTCAACCTGACAACGCCCTTTCAAAAGAGAACGTTTTTGAAGTAGTTTGGCCTTTGAGGACCTAATAGACATGTTTCTTTTGAACTTTCTGAGTTGTAGACGTTTCACACCCATCGATTCAAACTCAATTCCTTTAAGGGCGTTAGTTACAGTAAAGCAGCACTTCTTGTCGTGATTCATATTTTACTAAAAGACTTTTGTTGTGTCTCGTTTCAACAAACCCTGGAGGAAGCGTCCCTTGCTAATGTAGACATCACATGCGGAGCTGTGGCCTGGCTTCTATTCCATGTAGCACTCCATAAAGATGTACAGAAAAATCTTACAGTTGAAGTCAAGAATTCCATTTCACGCGGAGTATGTAAATATTTTAGCGAATACTTTTTCTTTTGTTGAAGCTGAGTGCAGTAAAAGAAACAGCGGAAAGTCTGAGGAGTTCGTTTATTTTTTTACATGTTTGTTGGTTTCTTTGTCTTCCCTTCGATAAGCCAATGCTTTATATTTGAAATACCGGCAGAGCTTTACGATCTAGTGAAAACAGAGTTCCGATTCCGCTTATAACTCCGTCGATTACGATTAATCTGGGAACGAACAGTCGGCACCTTTTTACACCTAAAAAACACAGCAACGTTGAAACGGAAGGTGTTTTTAAAAAGTAACAGATATTTCGCGAATGCTTGCTCATTTTCTAACTGGCTTATAACAGATGAAAAAGTTTTCTTTGTGATTTTATAATTTCAATTTTTAAATAACAATAATTTATGCCCGTGAGCAGGCTTCCTCACGAATGATGGGGGAGGCTGTGAGCCTTTGGCTCATGCCACGTGATAATAAAATTCAAAACTATAATTTTTTTCCAAAAATGTCCAAATGTGTTTTCTTATTCAGGTTTATTATCTTTTTAGCTTTCAGAACCGTTAAGCTTACAGACACTAACTAAACTGGATTTCCTGGGTAAGGTGGTAAAAGAATCAGCGAGGAAAAGGCCGGTAATGGTAATAAGCACTCCGGAATATGTGGCATGTCCAATGGTTATTGGGAATTTCCAAAGTCCCCCTGGGGTAAGTAGTGATTAGCGTGCAAAAGCAGGGCTTCTGGTTATTAAGATATCTTACGGCCTCCTAAAGCGCGTGAATAGTCTCCCCGCTGGCTTTGGGTTTTCGAAAGCTGTTTTTAAGGTTAGGTGTCATATCTTAGACGTTCAAATAGAGAACTTAGGGGCCTGTTTACATGGGGGTGGGGGAGCCCAGGTAGGTGAGGTAACCCCCTTAGATGAGGAAAAACAATAACCCTCCTTTACATGGAATCTTACAACCCCGCCATCCCGGGGACACTTTCTCAAGTATATTGATCAATGATCGCTAAACACGTAAACGAGAAAAATGCTGGCAAACCACGTGTTTTGGTGGTTAATACTCCTCTACACTCACATACTGCTCTTGTTGCAACCTTTAGTGCTGTGGCTTTCTATTGCTACCTTTAATAATGATGCAAAGCCACCGCCAAAGTGAATTTTGCGCGAATTTGACGTATCATGAATCCGACCGCGACTAGGCGGGTTACTCCACCTTGAAAAGTTTACATGGCAAAATTTGACCCCTGCTTAGAGGGTTACCGGCCTAGCAGACCGGGCTAGTGAAAATTAAAATGAGAGATTATACGGACAGGCGGGTTTCCCCACCTACGCAGGTTACCTCAGCTACCTGAGGTCACAACGACCACGGCGACGGCAACGAGAAAGGCAAAAACGCAATAGGTTGAATAGGCGTAAAAACAACTTTACACGTGCATCGCGCTTTTTTGTACACTGCACGCTGACAACGACGTGAAAATGCCTAATTTCATGTTTTCTGGAGGACGTGAATATAAGACAACGACTTTCTTCTCCTTTTCCTGAACTTTTATGCCATCTTTTAGAATTCAACTCCAGAATAGTTTGCCAGTATTTGATGAATTGAGCGAGATGGAATAAGCGCGATTAGGTTTGACGCAGCTCGAATTCACTTTTTAGTGACGTTTTCGTATTCGTCCTCTTCTTTGTTGCCTAAGCTCCATAATATCATGACGCCGACCGTTTACTCGCTTGACCAACGCACCAGTGATTATCCAGACGATGAAAAATGGTCAAAGATCTAACATTTATCTTGATTATGCTCATAAATCCCGGAACAGATAGTTTGCATGGAGAGCTGAACTAGACAGCAAGAAAATTGTCGGGATATTGTCTTCGGATATGAGCAAGGCTTTTGACTCTCTGAGCCCTCAGTTGCTCATAAATAAACTGCAAGCCTACAATTTCTCCGATAAAGCCATACAGCTCATACGATCATATTTTCAGGGAAGAAAGAACAGAGTAAGGATAGGTTCTGTAACAAGTGACTGGGTTGTGGTGAAGAGAGGATGTCCACAGGGAAGTACGTTTGGACCACTCATGTGGAATATTTTCCAGAACGATATGCCTAGCATAATATCAGATGCCAATGTCTCGATGTATGCGGATGACCATCAGGTCTTTGTAGCAAACGAAACAACCAAAAGCGTGGAGAAGATACTGGTGGACAATGGAGAGAGGATGACTAAATGGTATCAAGATAATCTTTTAAAAGTCAATTGCGATAAATATCAAGCCATGGTTTTGGGAAATCCAAAAGGAGAAAGGAACGTTGATCTGGATATATGTGGCGAAAAAGTCGAACAGTCACAATCCATCAAGATCCTAGGTGTAAACCTAGATGAACAGTCACAATCCATCAAGATCCTAGGTGTAAGTAGTGTGTGTAAGAAAGTTGGCGGGATGATCGGAATATTAAGAAGGCTTAAAAATCTTATGCCAGTAAATGCCAAGTTACTTTTGTACAAATCAGCTATTATGCCACACCTTACTTATTGCCACCTAGTGTGGCATTTTTGCACGGCATCTGATAGTCGTAAATTGGAGCGTCTACAAGAAAGAGCCTTAAGATTAGTGTATAATACTACTACCGAAAGTTATGACACCTTGCTGAAAAGAGCTAAGTTGACTATTTTACAAAATAGGAGGTTGCAGGATATACTCATTTTGATGTTTAAAGTAAAAAACAAATTAACAGTGAACCAAATTGCGGATATTTTTAATATCAACGAGGAGAATATTGATAGTAAGAGATATAACCTAAGAAATGCAGATTTTGTCTTACCTCGGTTTAAAACTGTTACTTATGGGAGACATTCTCTCAGATTTCTCGGACCACAATTGTGGTCTAAACTAAGCAAGGAGGAGAGAAATATTGCAACTTTGGCAACTTTTAGGACAATGATACGTAAGAAGGATGTAACATCATTTCTTGAGGGATGTGGGAGTGAATGCCGCTTATGCTTAGATTAAGAGGACGTACGCATATTTACTTATTCATTTTAGTGTCCGAGCTAATATACGCATTTAGTTTTTATATTGTAAATTTTCGAACTTAGCTTCGAAGTGTTAAATCTAGAACTTAGTTTTTAGAGTGTAAAAGAGCACTTAGCTTGAATAGTGTCAATTTCCGGCCTTTATAGTACTTAATTAGTTTCTATTAATGATGTAATTTAGTTTTAAAGGTGTCCCCAATTAGTGCCAATAGGCACTAGAACGACAAGACACTTTAATAAAGGTTATGTATGTATGTATGTATGTATGCACGTGACGTCGCGGCGGCCGTATTTGCGACTTTCACGTTGCCCATAATGCACTTTGTTTTCCCTACAACATTTTGCTTAAGTAGTTTTTTTAATTTCTCTTGGGACCATTAATAATCTTCCCCTGACAAATTGAAAACAAAACTTCTGCCAAATTTTATGGGGACGTAAAAGTCGCAAATTGTGTACAAAAACGATGAAACCGCGGCCATGTTGGTGTATTTCGTTTGCGGTCCTTTGCAGTCCTTTGTGGTTAATGTTTGTACGCCATGTTGGTGTGCCAACTCTTTTCTCATGTAAAAAATTTATTTTGTTCCGTGAAATTTGTATGGCCACTGATCACATGAGTAAAAATGATCTATATCAAAAGGAACTATCTATACATACAGTCATTTTTATATTTCCTCCTACTGTACGTTTGTTTATTCAACTGCGCAATTCCTGTTTTTAAACTGAAGAAATCATGGTCAATCTCGTAGCCAGGGTCTTCTGGCTTTTTGACCAACGGGGCAAGACTCTGGATACCAGATTGATCCATGGTAGAAACATTATCTCTGAAGATCATCATTGCCAAAAGTTAACAAGAGTTTTCGAGATGATTTAACTGTTTTCAGCTACTTTCTGTAAATGTTTAAATGTCAAACACTGTTCTCGTTTGTCTTTAGGTCGAAGTATCTGTTGACAACAGCGCAGTCAATAGCAACGCGGGAGTCTGGGGCGACACGGAAGCTTTCAATCCCCGAAGATTTGATGACGAAACACCGAACATGCGCAAAAGCTTGTGTCGCTTCGGTATTGGACCGCGAAGGTGTATGGGATACCGGGTTGCAGACACCTTTATGAAAGTTTTACTGGTTACATTGCTGGAAAACTACTCCGTTGCCCTGGAGACGGACGTGAGAGGTGATGATGACAGTGTACCCGTTCAAAACGTTGGGCCATTCTCCTTTCCGTGCGTGGACTTCAAAGTTCAAGTTGCGCAGAAAAATGTTACTTCTTAAAAGTTACAAACACGACGTTTATCGTCATCTAGAAAAAAAAATTTAACGTCAGAAATACTTCAGATAATTAATGGCGACATCAAAGAACGCGACAGCAAGTAAACGTTGGTACCAGCAGTGAAATGTGGACAGTACGGGTCGGTTTTTCAGACGAATTCTAACTTAGACCGCGGTTTAGGAAATCTTTGGACCTCTAGGTCTCTTCCTTAGTTGTTTATGCAGAAGACAAATGCTTCTCTGGTCTACGCTATATGGTTTCATGAAACTGCTCACGGTAAATGGTGTGTTGATAGAAGCATTTGGCAAACTGAAAATGGCTTACTTAGACCGCGGTTTTGTTAAACGGCTGACGTTACACGAGGATGTCTGTTAGGCACTGACTAGTCGCCGGCATTATGGCTTTTGCCACAATAACTGACACTTATTTTATGTCACCGTTGAGAATCGGTTTTAAATTAATTAATGATCAACATATAATAAAAAGACTCAACTTCCCAAATCATTTTATCTTTGCGCAATTGTTAATCGAGTCAGACGCAATTGATATCGCTATATAAATGCATCCCTTAATTGGATAACAGATTCAGTGCATCGAAGTGCCAATTAAGTTTAAGTTTAGAATATAGGATATCGGAGACGGAACTAGGGGCGTGAAACATAACTTTGAATAATATTACTTTCCGAAGAGTCTTAGCCAGTACAAACTCTCATGATCAGAAAAAGTATCGCCGCAAAGAAACAAAGACTGACACTGTTTGGTCCCCTATTATTCCGTTAGATCGTCGCGGTGGAGAGCTCATTTTAACGACAGCGGCCATCTTAGTTAATTTTTCATTTAATACTTTTGAAACCAATCGCCCGTAATGTTTTTTGGAACGTACCATCACATATCACGTGACCCTCAATGATAAAATAAAACAGCAAAGTGAACAACTGCTTATCACTGTCCTGGGGGGGGGGGGATACTCCCTTATATGAGCCATACAGGTATATGCCGCCCCAAAGGGTATGGTTTTTGCACCGTTTTGGTCTGAAAATGGGTATATACTTTGGCCATTGTGGTCTGGAATCGGTTATGGTTTTTGAAGAAACTACAGGAGTGTATGAACGTATTTATCGTTTCCATTCCAAATGAATAAGAAAGAAAGAGAAATATGCGATTTCGAAGTGGATTTTAATTAATCGTTTTTTGTCAGTGTTCTAATCTAAGTAACTGGGATGACATAATTTCTTACATGCCCGATCTGAAAACGGGTGTGAAAAGTGACATTTTCTAGTCTTACTCAGTGATAGGGTCAGGATTGGAAAACCAGTCGGTACACCCCCACCAAGAATTCCAAGGAGTACCCCCCCCGGGATCACGGTCCTGAAGCTGAGGCTGAGGTAGGCACAGAATCTATATGCAACTACTGTGGTGGACTTAAGCCCTTGGACATAAAAACCGGCCTCAGTGTGTAATCTTAACAAAAGTTTGAAAAATCAGTGACAACCTTTTGCAAAAGCATATTCCTCTCTCCCCTTTCCCCAGTTTCCTGATTGGTCTTGAGCTACGGTCAATGAGAGTTTCTTCACTTTCTCGCGTGCGCGTCTTTTCCGATAAGCTTCAACAGGATGTACGTTGAAAACTGTCAACGTTTTTAACATGTTGTTGCACAGTCACAGAAATGACGTATTAATGTTCAAAACTTGGTAGTGAAACAACTCGCCTGCAGCTCGTGGTTCCACTTGAGTTTAGAACACTTTGAGTTTATATGGGATGACTCTAATACCCGGGAGAAATTAAAAACAAAGGCTATACAATTTAATTCTTTGCAGAGCGGGGAGAGGGGGGTGAGACAAGGTGTTTTATGGGCGATGCACAAGTGGTGAATGCAATGTTGAAACCCAGGAGCAACTGCGGACACGCACATTGTAAGGGGGCTGGGTAGAGGGTCTTGGTATGTGCAGTGTAATATTTCACATACGATTGACTCTCTAGAGTCCCCTACCCCTTTCGACGCCGCTAAGCGGGCTACTCTGCAGTGTGTAAAAGGAAAAAGCCTTACACGCAGCCTCTCTTTGTGTCACTACTCAATGGTTCTCTCCAAGAAGCATTGCGTGACATAGTAAAGGACACTTTGTGAAAGAGAGGGTGGGGTGACCTGCAGAGGGGGTGGGGGTGACAGGGATATGGGCATTATTGGATGGGGCCAAAAATCAACCCCTCCCCCAAAAATATCCCTCCTGGGACCAGTACAAGTACAATCTTTTCCTGCAAATTTATTTGTCACAATAATCAAAATAAATAATAATATTATTATGTGATTTCACTTAATGACAGGGCATCTTGCAATAGAAAAGTTCTTATAAATATTAAACAATATCTTTATTCATATAGAATACCCTTCAGCTAGTTAGCAAATGACACTCAAAATTTCCAAAAAAAAAAGCAGGCAAGCAAGCAAATCTAATTATTATAACACATAATAATTCTTCCCAATACCTTAATATAATTTTACCCACCTCTAAACACACTGGAATATATTTTAAAACTACACAAAAATTGTAATTTGAGAGCCAGCATCAATACATTGGACCACTTGATTGGTTTCTCTCTTCCCCCATCAGAACGTTGAAAATCACTCAAGAGCTTTGCACTTTTATAGAACACTGAGGGGTGGGGGGAGGGTTGACAATGTCTATCATAAGAAAATCAAGTGTCTCAAGGATTTTTGGCTGAGATTATAGATTTGAGGTTCCATTATTTGGCATTTTTTATTTCACCACTACAGTAAAAACCCTTGAGAAAGAACCTACATTTTCTGGAGTTAAACACAATTTTAGGCCATTTAGGTTCTTAAATAGGTTCTTATTCAGTAAAAAAAAAATTAAAAAAAACAAGCTACAAAACAAGATGGTAATCAGCCTATTTTTCAATTTCAAAATGCAATACAACAATATTAAGGCTCTTGCACTTTATTTTTTCATTACATCAATAAATTAGCACTTTTACTTGCACAGTAATGCCAAGCTCCTAATTCTCCAAACAGGATTCTTGCACAGTTTTGCAGCTGCATTTTGCTAATATGATTTTAAAAAATAAGAACCTGTTTTTCATTTTCTACACTAAACAGGTTCTTGTTCATAGAGGGGGGATAAATGGCAAATGTTAGGCCAACAGGTTCTTAATTTTCAAGTTCTTACTCGCGGGTTTTACTGTAGACCTTCTTCAGAAACCCTCCTGATGATCGTTTCATGTGCTTAGGGAGCTGATGAAGTAAAAGCAACGTCACATGGTATTATGAAAACTGCCATTAAATTTTCCAGCATGGATATTTCAATAATTTTAGTCAAGTAAAATCCACAGATTACATTTTGTGAAGTTTTGAGCCATTACAGTTCACTGCTCATTTGTGGGGACTTCTTTCCCACAAACCATGACAATGACTATCTTTAAGGCTCTGCTCTATGAACAACTGAAAATCTAGGGTGCCCAGCATTTCTTTAAAGAAAAAAAAAAGATTTTCTAGAAATCCAAGGGCAAAAGATAGGTACCAGGGACCACCGGACACCACTATAGCACAGCCTTAACCTTGATCCATAACAATAAAATAATTATTTGCTCTTAATAGTTTTTATAAATAACTTCTATTTGAATGCTCGGCTAAAATGAACTTACACACTTGATAAAAATTTAAGCTTTCCCTGTTTTTCTTTCAAAACAATTCCAATAATTAATTATTATTTCAAAAGGGATGCACTTTCATCCCAAAGAAAATACAAAGAACGGAAGAGCAAAGGCAATATTGTGAAAGACAAATTTCACTGATAAGTAAAAAAACAAACTATTTTTGCTTGTTATTACTACAACGGCTGTTGTACGAAAATATCCACTTCCTTGTACCTTTCCTTAGTGTTTGCTGGGTGGAGTATACATACTTCAAGTCTGTTATTACAGACAACCCAAGTTGGTGCCCAAACTAGATTGCCTGGAAATACAACTGTTACTCCTTGATTCTCACTGCTAGGGATGTTTCACCCAAGAGACATCTGCGCCTCAATGACAGAAACTCCCTTCTAAGTATGTCACTCAATGTTTACATAATTACTTTGCTAGAAATTTAAATTTGTTCATGTTTATGTCTCTTCTGGTCTATTACGCTTTTTTGTGTTCTTCTGCAAATGAGCTGTAGTAAAACTCAAATGTTTCTTCTAAAGAAGAATATACCCTGTCAATTGTATTCCACGAATAATGACTGTTTTGTAGTAGATTCATCACATTTACATTTGACTTTTGTGACCTTTTGTCTCTTGTCTGTCATTTGTAAACAATAACTATTAACAGTGTATAGAGGGCTCCTGACCAAATTCTGGACAGATTTTACATCACCAGTTATAGTATGAAATATCCGTCATTGAGATGCGCGTGTCTCTCCTGCTAAACATACTCACTGATATACCCAACAACTTGAAACCTTAGTGACAGCCCTGCTGTCCTCTAGACAGTATATTGATATTGTATAACCTAACACAGAACAGTATTCATAAATGGAGCCAACAAAATAAGGTCAATTTGAATTAATTGCTATAAAATAAAACTAAATGATTGTCAATTCCAATAAGATTTCTCTCACAGAAGTGGCTGTTTCCTGAAGTATGCCAAAGCCTGGGCTGCACAATGCACACCGATGTTAAATACTGGGTGAATGGGAGCCAGATGATTCTCTTGTCCTCCTACTATGGTTAGATTGCTTTGATTCTTGTTGACAAAGTGTTGAGCCACAGACAAACCACTGAGGCAGTAGCATGTGTGATAGAAGTCACGTGATTTTCCAGGTTTGTCAACAAGTCCTCCGTGATGAAGCTGACAGTTCATCAACAAATAATCTTGAAGAGCAACTTGATCAAACATCCATTTCTCATTACTCAGTGAGTTTCCATCTGTAGTAGCACCAAGAACGGTATGAAGCAAAGGAAATATTCCACCTTGCCAGAAAGAATAGCAGCCATCTACCAGTTTATTGGTTCTCCCTTGGAAACCACCCTCGAGACGCATCTGCCGACTTGCCACCCAATGAAGTAGACGCTTGTTATCAATTAAATCCTGTCTACCCAACAAAACCAGTGCCGCATATCCACAGAAGGTATATCCCCCATGGGCTTCTAAACCAGGTTCTCCTGAAAATCCACCTTCATAACTCTGGCATTTGGTGATCCACTCTGCTGTCCCCTCAAACAAATCTGGGGTGACGATATTTGTAAGATACGCTGCAACTACAGCGCAGTATGCACCTCTGATATCTACCTCACCATCGCGATGCATTGTAAATGCGCCTTCAGCTGTACGGCGACTCAGCAAGAAAGACTTCAGCTTAGGTCGGTCGATGATGTCATAGGCCTCCTTCGTACCCAGGATGCAGAGCGCGCAAACAGCTGCATATGTGGGAGCAAGATGAGGAACTTGTTGTGGTCCCCCTGAAAAGCCCCCAGAAGGATATTGACAGCGTCTCAAAAAATCAGCAGTTCGAGAGATTTCTTCAGGAGTTATTGACTCATTGAGTAGTTCCAGCCCGTGTAAGATCCAGTAACAAAGCCAAGGTCGGCTGGCGTCCAAACATTCATAAGCTTCAGACAGATGATGCAGACCTCGCTTGAGGTAGTGAACGTGTTTCTGGCGGAATAGTGGCACTTCCGGGTCTAGACTTTTGACACGAAAGTACGCAGTATAATTTCTTCCCACCAGCTGTTCGACTTTCTCTTGCTCTTCTGAAGTGAGAGTGGAAAGGCCGTCATCTTTGAAGCGGAGATCGTCAAGTTTCTTTGCAGAATGGTACGCCATCTTGAAGCAGAGGCAAAGCCCACCAGATAGTTGGCACCAGTCTACACCCGGTTGAAAAATGAACCTCATGACCATATTTGGAGGTAGAGATAACATTTATTGGAGAAGCGCGCAGATTTGCAACCATGTCGCCTTCTTTTTTCATTTCTTTCTCGTAAATTTTCTCGATATGTCACAAAAATGGCAGCTTTAAAGACAACAAAAAGGCAAAGAAGTTTCGAAGCTTTCAGCTCTCCATTTTCAGCCGTCTTTACATCTGTTGGGAAGCAACAAAACGAGAAGGCGTTGAAGCTGGCCTTCTACAACACAGCCGCTCTGGTATTCGTGGCGTTGAGCGGTTGTGCTGCTGTTGCTGTCTACTATGTTCTGGGGCCATTTATTCGTCCTCTCTTGTGGGCAGCTTTATGTGGAGCCTTCTTGTTTCCGTTTAAATGGAAACTTACTCAAGTTGTTCGAGGATTTCTTCGTTCTTTAAGAGAATCCAGGACACCTTTGGTGGTTGGAGCGATGATGGTGCCATTTCGGTTAGGCAATAAATTTTCAGACTTTGTTGGATCTTTTTTCCTGGAAAAGAAACGTAACTTCATCTTGTTTTCCCTGATTGCCGCTGGTGTTTACGGTCTGTTCATTAGTCAGCCGTTTAGTGAGATTGTGTGGATTTTAAAAGGATGTGGGTCGTTTGTCCACATGCTGTTAGACATATTTAGCAATCCCTACCTGGTTAGTATCAATATTATTCTTTTACTGATTACTGTAAAACTGAGAATTAGATGCTCATGGAGTGTACATCAGTGACAAAAGCGAAAACGAAAGAGCTGCCTCAGTGTTGCTATTTAAGGTGGCTCCGTAATTAATACAAGAGCATTTAGCTGTGACAAATTTTCCGTCATAACTTTTTGGTTTTTAACGCGATGGCTGCGAAACTTTGCAAAGAACAACAGATATCATTAGGCAATGATTCGAAATATTCCGATTTCACTGATGGTAAATATTTCTCGAGAAATTAGCGCTTAAAAGGACCCTACTGTTCAAAGAAAATCGCGTCTAGTAAAAAATTTTGCTGATATTTTTTACTGAAATTTCTGGTATCGGCTTTAATTGATATAATAAATATGCCAGAGGAATTTCAGAAAAATCGTTGGAGCAGAAGTCCGAAACTAAAAGTTGCTCAAAATTCAGCTGTGAAATTGTTTTGGAATTTCAAAAATAAATTACCATCAGCGAGAAGGAGCCACCAGTTTGAATTTTCAGGACAAGTAAATTCAGTGTTTGCTAATTCTGAAAACAGAAGCCGATTGCCTATCGTGCTATTCTTTAAAAGGTACTGTTCAGTTTTAGAAGCACTATAAATTGCTTCAAAACTTTGCTCTGACGTCGAATGACTTGTTGTCCTTGTTCCTCGACATTTTTAAAATATCCCTTGGCAGTTTTGGTTCAAACTCCTGCTGCACACATTTTCATGTATTGCAATGCATCCTCAACGGCTTTTCCTGCTGTACGTTGTTTCCAATTCAGGAAAAAGGTATTGGGATTGTAAGCTACCTTGTATCAAAGCTCAGATAGAACTGTCCAGCACCTTTGTTTATGACCAGAAAATGAGCACGTGCGGCACTTGTGCGAGGAATTCGCACCTCAGCCAGGGGGGACGAATGACAATGATGCCCATGTCTGTGAACCGATCTGTATAAACATGTATTGCAGAGCAAAACATAATAATCAAGAAAAAATACCCATTCATTGAGGGAAGGAGTGACAAAAATTCCAGAGTTGTAAATTTATTCACGGGCAGTATTTTTGCGATAATTTTATTTTGGACTGTGATGTTATTCGGTTCACAGGCATGGTCATCGATGTCGTTCGTCCCCCCTGTGTGAGGTGCGAATTCCACGCAGAACTGCCGCTCGTGCTCATTTTGTAGTCATAAACAAAGGTGCTGGACAGTTCTATCTGAGCTCTGGTACGAGGTAGCGTCCAATCTCAATACTTTTTTCCTGAGTTGGAAGCAACGAACAGAAGTAAAAGTCGTTGAAAATGCATTGCAATACATCAAAATGTATGCAGCAGGAGTTTGAACCAAAACTGCCATGGGATATTTTAAAAATGTCGAAGAACAAGTAATTCTACCTCAGAGCAAGGTTTGGAGCAATTTATAGTGCTTCTACAACTAAACAGTACCTTTTAAAGAATAGCACGATAGGCAATCGGCTTTTGTTTTAAGAATTAGAAAACGTTGAATTTACTTGTCACGAAAATTCAAACTGGTGGCTCCTTCTACCCGATAGTAATTTATTTTTGAAATTCCAAAACAATTTCACAGCTGAATTTTGAGCGACTTTTAGTTTCGGACTTCTGCTCCAACGATTTTTCTGAAATTCCTCTGGCATATTTATTATATCAATTAAAGCCGATACCAGAAATTTCAGTAAAAAATATCAGCAAAATTTTTTACTAGACGCGATTTTCTTTGAACAGTAGGGTCCTTTTAAGCGCTAATTTCTCAAGAAATATTTACCATCAATGAAATCGGAATATTTCGTGTTATTGCCGAATGATATCTGTTGTTCTTTGCAAAGTTTCGCAGCCATCGCGTTAATAACCAAAAAGTTATGACGGAAAATTTGTCACAGCTAAATGCTCTTGTATTAATTACGGAGCCACCTTAAGAGATACATTTGCCTGAGCCAGCGGCTCTAGTTGCAGAACATTTTTCTGTTTTAAGAGGTTGCCTGCCTGTGCACGTGGGAGCATTGGCTGTGGCCAGGACCTGAGGGGGGAGGGGGCAGGGGGTAAACTATGTATTTTTAGGTGGGGTTCGTCACTGAGGCACTGGAAACTTTAGAACCCTTATCCTCACTCCATTTTGCACCCATTTTAGATTAGCAGGGCTATTGTAAAACAATTCAAAAACTGGCATTATGGTAATTTGATTGCTAGCACTTTATCAGAGAGATTTACCCTCTCACTTCTCAGTCCTGAGACCGTAATTTTCTACCTTACTTTCTTTTTGTTTTGCTCATCCCGACCTGGCAGTTATGTGCCTGGCCAGATAGACCACAAAGCATTTTTTTAATTATTTGAAGGGAAGGATGAGTGGTGCTAAAGATGGTGTTGTCACCAAAAGATTGATAGACATTAATGAAAGTCCTCACACCACCAATGTTAACATAACATACCGGACTTACAATCGTATAGTTTTGCAACATCTCGAAAAACCCTAAACTTAGCAATGGTAACTAGACAAGGCTCATACAGTCTTTAACCTTGGCAACACCCTGCAAGCAAGTTCTTAGGGGGAAGGGGGCAGGAGAAGAAAGAGGCATTCTCTTCCCACCTGCACTCCACAAGAGCTTGCTGAGAGGCTACCGTGGCAATGGATCTTGTCAATCACATGAGATGTTAGGGGACTGTAAATGATCAAGCATGTAACAGTACCGTTTTCATTTCATGTCTCTTAGATATGGACTATTATATTTGGCTATGTGCTAATCTTGGTATTCTTTTGGACACCAAGCTCCTCAAGTATTATCTCCTTCTTCTCTTTGCCTGTCTGGATTATGTTCCTGCTTCATCTTGTATCGCTAACTGGTTCTTACAGAATTCTGTTTTTCACGTTGCTTGCTGTTTGTTCTATTGTTGGATACCTCACTGCTGCTTCTGAAGGGCATGACCAAGGTAAATAATGAGAAAGCTTTTTACTTTGATTTTTGAGATGTAGATGAAAAGAAAGCTTTAAGTTCAGGCAGACTTTAATAATAAATTATTGGCAATTCTATTCTCTACTGTTATGCTCAGCCAAATGGAAAATATTTGTTATTAGTATGAAGAGACAAAACAGCACAATGATAAATGGAGGGAGCGCCAGCAATGATAGTTACAGCAGAAACAAGGGATATATGGGAAAAAATACAGATACAGAGCACTAAGAGTAGATTTAAGACACATCATCTTAAAAAAAGCTCTAACAAGATATTTTGAGCAAAAAATTAACAAAGTGAACAGAGTCAGCTCATTTTTTTAAAAAGCAGTGCGAAAATACAAGTACAAATTAAAGATAGGTAAACCTTGGTTTTCAAGCGATGTCACAAAAATCCAAACTCCAAAATCACAAGGACTTTTAAGGTTTTATCTGCGTCTATCAAAAGATCTCTTAAAAATAAACTTCTGTGCAAGTTTTCAATGTGATAGCCTTTTCCATTTTGAAAATATAGCTCTTTCTAATTTCCCAAGTTTCCTCTGCGTGACATTAATATGGGTCCCGAGAAGGTCATCACATATGCTAAAAAAAATTTATAAAAAAGATTGATCACGTGATATTATGCCCTTTGAATGGCAAAATATTAGAAAATGTGTTTAGCATCGTTCCAGTGAACAACTGATCAAATTTGTGGCAATACTGAAACTAGATGTTTGCATTATTTCCGAGGAGCACAAATATGGCGTCCCCATAGTGAGCACTATAAATTGCTGTTGCACATTTTGAAGAACAACTCAGCAGTAGAAAACTGCACAGTCGTGAGACTTGGCCAGGTTGTTAATTGATCAATATTCTATAATATTTGAAATTCTTGGCTTCAGACATTCCACAGTTTTTATTTTAGTTTTCAATGGCCTGACAGTGAAAAACACAAATAAACCTCATACAAAACAAAAAAAAAAGGAGCCACGTGTAAACTGGTCAGCATCAAGTGGTGAAATTTACAAGAAGTTGGTTTGTAATGTAATGGTCCCAATGGGAACTGAACTAAACAATGTAATCAACAACTATAAGTCGGAAATACAATTTTTTTTGCCTTGAAATGCATATAAAGTAATAGTTCTTACTCTTTTAACAATTTTCCATTTTAACAGTTTTCTAATAGTTTGTTTTAGTGTTCATTTTATTGTGGAAGGTGACCAAATGGCAGTTTTATCCAAGGGCATGTTATTTGTATTTTGGTGAGACTGACTCATTCTGTCCTTTTTTGGTATACTAATGTTATTATTGGTTTTATATCCACTGTGGTGTTTGTCTTATCTTTCAGTTGCTAATAAAGATGACTGGAAAACCAAAAGACAGCGACTCTTCAGAAATCTATCAATAGCAGCTACTGCCTTGGTCACCTCTTTACCAAACTCAAAATCAAAGGACTCTTCTGAGGAGAGTAAGAAAGAGTCGGCATCTTCTGTTACTTCATCTCCTCCACAGGCCTCAGCTGCCATAGACTGTACAGATGGAAGGGACATTATTGAGGGACAAGGGCTCTCAAAGCGCCGCAGAGGAATACAAGAATTGGAGCCAAAATTAAAGCTGAAGAAAGAGGGAAGATTTACAAACAAGAGCAAAGTATACTTTGTGGCTCTATTCTGGGGAATTGTTCTTTCGCGCCTCTGGCTTCATTGGAACTACATTATGATTTTGCTGTTGCCAGCAATGTTTTATGCACTGAAGCAGCTTTTTGCATATTGGGGTTCATCAATAACTTCAAGTTCATGGTGGGTTTTTATCATCTCTCAGTGGGAAAAACTCAAAAGTTGGACAAATGAAAGAAAACAGGCACTGATTCCAACACAGCTGAGTAGTTTGTTTAAAGGAGGAATTAAAGTTGATCGGACAGTAAGTTAAATTTTATTAATAATCAATGATATTGTTTACAATACAATAGTACACACACTCTACAATAGTACACACACTTTGGCTGTTTTCTTGTAATGACCTCACATTATTTTCTTGTAATAGACTGTTCACAGACCAATCAAATACCTGCATTGCTGGTACAACGCATTCCCTAAACGTGAGCTGCAGTGATATTATTACAGTCCCTCTATTTTTCTCGCTTCAAACCCAAACTGCCCCCTCCCCCAAGTAGTTTTGACACTCATGCAAGATGGCAGCCCATTAAGCAAAGCGCTCGATCTCAACGATCTCACAGAAAAATAGGGGACTGTGAAGATTCTATTCTTGTAATGACTGGGCATTACTAGCTAGGTGTCCAAGCCGTATACAGTCTTTGTTTAACTTGATAGTGGACATCCTTATGGACATCCATGTTATGGCCAATTGACAGCTGTTAAAAGGGGTCTCCACTGACCATTGTCACCTAACTGTATCATGGGCTCAAGTGTACAACTCATTGAGGCGACAAGTTTTTTTAAAGTTACCCACTGACCAGTTGTTGGTTTTAATTGATCATTGGCTCAGGTCCATAATGAATGGCATTTAATACATAGGTAGATAACCTCATATTTTTGGTCATTACTGGGAAGTCACAGACCTCGGCCCTGATGTATTGACCTCGCTATCACTCAGTCAATGTATCAAGGCTTCAGTCTGAGATTTCCCTGTAATGACCTCACTCTCAGTTAATAAGTAGTATTTATTACTATTATTATTATTATTATTAAGGAAATAATATTTTAAAAACGTTTATTAGTTAGGTCTACCCAAATGAACAGTTAGCCATCTTCGTCGAGAGATTTCCCATCTGACATGGCCTTTACCATCTGAGACCATTGTGCCACTCAGTCAATGTATCAAGGCTTCAGTCTGAGATTTCCCTGTAATGACCTCACTCTCAGTTAATAAGTAGTATTTATTACTATTATTATTATTATTATTAAGGAAATAATATTTTAAAAACATTTATTAGTTAGGTCTACCCAAATGAACAGTTAGCCATCTTCGTCGAGAGATTTCCCATCTGACATGGCCTTTACCATCTGAGACCATTGTGCAAAGCAAATGGCAAAGGCAATATTTCATTTCTAATGTTAGTTTCTACTTCATTATTGCTCAATGTACTCACTTCAACTGTTTGTAACACTGCATCATTTAGATCAACAGTATAATGGATAATTCCATGGAGAATATCATAAGTATTTTTATGGTGCTGTTCCTTATTGTGGCCTTCTCCCTCATTGCAGTTTTCTTTGCAGTACAGGTATCTCATTTCCTTTTTATGTTTAACTAAACCCTTTAGTTAAATGGGTGGGAACATAGTATAGTGGAACTTCATTAATACAGTCACCAATAGGTCATAGAAATCTGGTTGTGTTAATGGGGTGGCCGTATTACCAGGGCAGGCTCAGGGCTGGAATGACAAATGCACCATACATCGCAGGGCTGTGCTCTAGCAGAGCCCAGTGGTGCGTGGCGCCCAACTGTTGCTCCTGGGCGACTAGATGGGCACGCTAGATTTTACAGGTTCAGAGCACTGGACACCCTTCAATTTTCCTTAGAGCACAGCCTTGCATCACATTCGCACCTCACGAACAACTGTTATCTTTAACAAACACCCGGAATGTAGACATCACTATCTAGAGTAATTACAAAAACTACTCTAAACTTTTCTTTATTACTTGAAACATTTCAATTAAACCACAGCAAATGCATTTTGAGTGTACTGCAGTCTAAAGACAATACAAGAACTGGCTCAGCTTGCTAGGTCAGGGAAATTAATGTGTCATAGGCATTATTTTTCATTTTCTAAATTTTGAACGAGTGGCCGTGTATAGTATTTAACAGGGTGAAGTTATAAAATATTCTACTGTTTGAGATTTTAAAGTGTGGCTTTTTGCTTTATTATTGCATTTGCGCATTAACAAGGGTTTTTTATAAGAAAATGTATGACCATTTTGCCAGGGGAAAAAAAATGGCCGTAATGACAAAGCTAGTGACTGTATTACTGAGGTGGCCATAAGGGGGTTTCCACTGTAAACAGGAATGTGGCAACTTTAAGCAGGATGGACAATTTGAAACCTCTGACACCCGTCCCCTTGGTACTTATTTATTTTAAAGCCAAGATGGCCGACTGTAATAATAATTATTGGAAAGCTCTTGATCTTGATCTTACAGAAAAATAGTGGATTGTGAATTGTCTAATAATTTATTATTATCATTTTGATTAACCCATTCGCCCCTGAACCGCCTGTAATCGCCCGTGTGGATCCAGGTCCTTTCTACCCTTTGTGACATCATCAGTTTTAACTGTCAAGGACAACTTTCTTGGCTAACTTGTGTAGAGTGAAGAGATCTTTCAAACCATGCCAGAATGAGCACAATTCAGTCAAGGACACCAGAGAAAGAAGCAAAAAACCACGTGACATTGATCTGAAAATCTCCATGAAAATCTTATTCCATTGCCCACCTACCTTTCCTTTCACCTAATCCTAAGATCCTAAAAGCTTTCCTAAAAACTCTTCCCACCAAAATGAAGCCTACTAAATGCCCAGCAAGAGAAAAAAAAAATGAGGCAAGAAAAGCGAAAAAAGAAGGGAGGAGTGAAAGCGAAAAGTAAAAGTCAAGACTGCTGTGTCACTTTTAAACCCAAAAACTCTCAAAATTTTGCTTTCTGCGCATGCCCGAACTTCGCAAGCTGATGTTTTGCATCTGGATCAGAAGGCCGCCAAGTGTACGACCTGTAAACCGGTTTGTGGTAAGTTTTAGCTCTTTGTAGCACGACAGTGACCAGAAAACCACTCGACTAGCTTCAAAACATGTTTTTCGGCAAAATCTCCAGGAGCGAATGGGTTAAAACTGATCTCCATGGTTTCTGCTGGATTCTTGGTTTAGTTAACTGATATCAGTCTACAAACAATAATAAAAATAAGAACATTTTTAAACCTGAAATCTCTAGTCAACTTCCTTTTCCATTTTTACAAAATCACCATAAGTAATTAGTGCCTTTAAGGAGCATTTTCAGGACTCCATCTCTCCTTGCTAAACAATTTTAACATGATCACTTGTACAGAAAAACTTTAATTTGGTTTGCCTTTCTTCTTTAAGTACACTATGAATGATATTCTTAACTACTAGGTGAAAGTAAAGTAAGCTACCTTTCTCTAATTTGAGTGCTGATTATTTTAATTCCTCATTCTTCAGGTCCATCATGAAAGTGCCCAGTTAGTATCTGTGAGTGCAAACTTAGTGAACAAAGTTATGGCTAACAATCCCCAGCTTGTCAAGTAAGTAAGTGTTGGTGGTAGCTCCTTTAATCTTATTCAGACTAGAGCCTACAGTACATGTACAGAAAGTGTTAAAAAGTTTTGGAAAACAATTCAAACATCAGAATAACAGAGTTGGAGAAGTCAGGCATGAGGATGATCTTTATTACAATTCATACTTACGGTTGTGTAAACTATAAAAAGCACATTATTTGAATGTCAATGCATTTAGCACAAAAGTAATAATTGGGGACACTTTTTATTTTTACGTGATCATCCTTGCCATGTAAAGGTTTAGCCATTTGCAGGGCACCGGCAGTACCTTCATTTCCAAGTTATTTTAAAACCTTGAGTATTGGTCCAGCCCTGGGAATTGAACATGCAACATCCAGCTTTACAGTCAAGTACTCTACCAACTGAGCTAATCCTGTCGTGGTTAAAATAATAAAAATAATAATCAGTAACTTCCAAAGTGTTCTTGATTATTGTTATTTGATTGTATTAGTTGGATTCAGGAGAACAAGGAACTGAAAAACACCATGGAACAAGCTATAGAAAGGGCATACAAACATGGAAGAACTTTCATCGCAGCCAAGGTGAAGGCCAGTCTGTCATTGTTAAAATGAATCTCTTCTTAAGCCAGCTGGAGAAGTTAGAGACAGTAATTGAGAGTAATGTAAATTTCCCCACAAATTTGTTTCTATTTTAAGGTCACAAGTTCTAACTAAGAAAGTGAGTTTATCTACCTGTATTAAAAAATCGAGGAAATAAAAAAAAGAAATAAAAATTTGTGAAATTAATACTAAAAACTTATGTTTGTTATTGTTAAGACATTAGGGCCATTTACACGAGGAAAAATAAGACGCGTCTTACATAAGACGCATCTTAAATAAGACGCGAACTTTCCATACAAACAGCACATTTCGTCTAAAATAAGACGCGTCTTATTTTAGAACAGCCCTGAACACCTGTTCTTAGATAAGACGCGCCTTAGCTAAGACAAGAAAAACTTTGTATAAAATAATGACCTTCACATCTTACATAAGACGCGAACGCATAGTACGCATGCGTAAATTTTTGGCGCACCACGTTGGATTGCCTTTGCTACGGGCAACATTCACATGAAAACGAGTCAAACAGACATAATACGCGAACCAGTTATATGAGCTGTTCTCGTCTAAGATAGGACATGCTCGTATAAATGGTACAGTTCACGCCTTATTTAAGACACATCTTATTTTTCCTTTAAAGGGCCCTCTTGTTAGTCCTCCTGATCATAAAGAGGCTATTCCTGGAAAAACAGGCTCTCTTTGATATGGAAACCAGTAATACCATATTTTTTCTTGTTGTTGTCTTAGATTTTGACAGTTGTAGATAAAGTTTAATGTAGTAACCTGTGACTTTACGACCATGGACAAGATGGTTTCTTTGATTTCACTGTTAAAAGTAAACTGTTGAAATTTATTCCTCGAGCCTGAGTGGGCTCTGAGTCAATAGCCATGAGGGCGATGGGGATAATTGTTTTAGTAAAATCCAACTAGTTGGTCAAAACATCAAGACAAAACAACTTTAGCTAGCAAAACGCGATTCAGCCACCATTGTTTTGGTTTTCAAAGTCAGCCCTTTTCGCTACTAGTGGGCTATAACATAATTATAGCCTAGTAGTAGCTCAACCAATCAGAATGCAGCATTGATAATAGACCACTAGTTGGATTTTACTAAATTGTTATATTGTTTCCACTGTAGGTGCAGTCCATGTTTGGTGACAGTAACTCTAGTGCCCTCCAAGAACAAGTGCTTGACCTGACAGATCGTATATATGATTCATGGCTAACTTGGGTAAGCAAAATTATGGGTGTCCATAAAAAGGATTGGAACCAAGTCCCCCTTCCTACTCCCTTGAGCTGATCTATCCCCCTCCCCTTGACTTTAAATAATTCAGTTTTTCTTTGTCAGAGCATTGTAACTGACAACATTTGGTCAACAACTGAATGCTGATTATAACTACTAATAATATTTCTTTGTGATGATAATCATCACATAGAAATATTAATAGTTATACTCAGCATTCAGTTGTTGACCAAATGTTGTACATTAATGTTTTGATATTTTTTGTTGTGAAAATGTTATAACCTTCTGACCCAGTGTGGTGTATACTGTTTGGCTGACAGCTTTGTTTTTTATCCTCAGGGTAACTCGTCGGCAACAAAAGAAAATTCTAACAATGGAACAATCACAACAGTAGAGAAACCAAAGAGTATAAACATGACTGATATGTTCTCCTGGAAAAACCTGATGAACCTGTTTAATGTGTTTGACTTGAGGGTCGCTTTTTCATATGTAAGAGAAAATCTGGGAACTTTGCTGTCTGTAAGTACATCATTTTGTTGTGACCTCTTTCACTTCTGTGTAGAACTTTATCTTCAGTCTAAAAGTTGGCTTTTGACTAGTGATTCAAAGAAGAGAATTTTAAAATGGGCCTTTTTCAGACAAAACTTATTTTGTTTTGTCCTTTTCACTTTAACTTAAAAAAAAATTACATAAAAGAATTAAGGAGCTACAGTGTGTTATTGTCTTATGTGTATACATGCGGTAGTGTTGTAATCCTGTTTGCCATCATTGTAATGGAACTGGTAAATAATTGACACTAAACAATACCTTAGCAACAGTAAAATAATATGACTGATGTTTATACTCTGTGATATCTGACATTTTTGTAATTTTCATTTTTTGCTTTCAGCTGTTGGAGTCCATTTGGAACTTTTTGAAAGGAAACATCAGTTTTGCTTTTAACCTCGTTACCACTGTTCTATCTATTGTGTTCTTCAGTGGTGCTTACCTTCTCAACACTGGCTTGTCCATGGTAAGTTTTGTGCAAGTAATAGCATACTATGAAATCATTATTTTGTGGTGTTATAAAGTCGTTGTAATATGTAAGTTTATGATGATTTCCATGCCAGTCATATTGTACATGTAAATAATGTGCAGGTATATCCTTTACTTTCCCTTCCATCCTGTCTGTCTTTCTTTCTGTTTAAAAACATGAATGTTGTTCAACACAAAAAAAGCTCTCTTCAAAATAAATTTTCTTTTACAAGCACAGATGACCAGGCAAGGTAACTATAATTTCAAGTACGGTATTATCTGCAATAATTGCTGACTGGACATAGGTCTTTGATGGGGACAAAAGCTGTTGTTGACTCTGAGTAAATTCAGTGGTGTCTGTTTGTGTTCTTTCAGATCGTTTTTGTAACTGCACTGTTTTATTTATTGAGTTTCTCTGGGGAACAGTACAAGCCTGTTGAATGGTTTGGTAAATTAACAGCTACTGGAACATCTGGATTTGGAGATTCTGCATATGGAGCTATCAGGTTTGTATAAACAGTCAATAAAGACTCTCTGGTCTGTTAGAATTGTAATTTATTTAGACTTACATTTTGAAATACCTGCATACTGCGACTGAAAAAACACCAAAGATTTTGAATTCCTTTGCCTCATGACAGACATCTTGGGAAGGTATTATCATTAGTCTGGTCATAATAGGTGGGTAGCCAACATTTGAAGAAGAATATTTGCTACCTATACAAGTACACTTAATGTATGGCTTCTAATGAATGAATTGCTCAAGCCCAAGTCGCCACTACTACTTCTGTTCCTCTTGTACATCCACCCTATACAGATTCATCCAAAGTTTTAACTAGGATGGATTTACAGCCATTTCAGATATGGATTCTGAAATGCAAGCAGAAGCAAAGAAAATCTATTGAAGTATTTGTAGCAGCTTTCTCCACAGATTGCTCTTCTCCCCCCTTCTCAGCTGTTCTGCTTTGTAGAAAAGGCACTGGAGACAAGGTTGCTGCGTGCCAAACAGGCCAGGAGCAACACTATTTTTAAGCTCAGTCAGGGAAGTTGCAATTTTTCTCAAAAGTCAATTAACATTGCTGGCCTTTTTGGAATGCGTGTTTATATTGATTGCGCTGATTTCTGGATTATTGACACAGAGAAAGTTTCATCCATTAGAATAAGTAGTAATAGGGATCTTATGATCCGACAACAGCATGACCATGAAAACCTCGCTGAAAAATAGACTCGCCATTCATTCAAACCATTTCGCAGTAATCTCAAGTCGCCGAGTTACTATATTGGAGCTGAAGAGAGGGGGCCACACCCGAATTCAGACACAGATGGTAGAATGTATCGCCTTACCGTTCCCGTCAGAATAAATTATTAAAATTTGGTAATTTCACGTCGTAGTCATGCAGGGACAGCAAAGAAATGTACAAGAAAGCACGATACACGTGCAGAGTTGTTGTTTTGCTAACTAAACCTATTGCTTTTTGATGTTGCCGTCATAGTTTCGTAGGGTCCCTAATATCAGATACCTAAAGAAGTGATTTCTCAACTTAATAGTGTATAAACAACACTGTACATTAATAAGTAGTGTTATTTATTTTAATTTTATCTTGTAATGTGTTACATACTAATTTTTGTAGGGGCGTGTTTGGAGCAGCAGTTAAGATGGCAGTGTTCTATGGCATCTATACATGGTTCACCCACACAACATTTGGTGTTAATATTGTCTACATACCTTCTGGTAGGCTCATCATGCCCTCACCCCCTCCCCTCCCACCACCACTAGTGCTAACAGGCACAATATACCCTGTCTGCCTTATTTTTTGGCGGTATTATTGTTAATCTACATGTTGTGTGGCTAGTGCTGAAAAGTAGTTTCAAATTAATAAATTACCGCATGACTATTTAATACATTATTCTAGTTGAAAATTGAATGTTTAAACCTACAGTATGTAAAGTGAAATAATACCCCGTGCCTCAATGTGAATATCAACAGTGCACTTACAGTAGCCAGTTTGATTGATATGCTGATTGCTTTTCAGTTAACATGACCATTCTGCACCAATCAGAAGTTGCACATTAATATTTTTTTCAGAATCATGGGGTTTGCGGTCAAGGGTGTCTTTTTCTTCCCCTCCCCCTTCCCCTTCATTCCTCTTTTTTGCTCTTTTTCCAACTTTCGTGACACACTTGCACAGAAAAGTTTGCGACTTACGCTTAGGTTTAGGTTGTGCAGAAATGTTGTTAAGTTGAAAACCTCAAAACTAATCAATATCAACCCTAGAACAGCCATTGGATCGGATTGCATATCTTTGTTTTTCTTCCTTCAGCATTTGCAGCCATAACTGCTGTTGTTCCATTTATTGGTACATACTGGGCAGCAGCTCCTGCTGTACTTGAACTGTGGCTGGTACAAGGACACGGAATAATGGCTGCTGTGCTTGCAGTCTGCCATTTTCTACCAACATACTTTGTTGATGTTGCCATTTACAGTGAAATTACTGGGTATGCAGTTTCTTCATTTGTTTCAAAGTATCATTTTGTATAAACTGACCCTCCTTGGAAAAACACTTGAAAAAGTGACTTCACCTCATGACTTACAATCCTATTGCTGGGCCCTACTACACGTAGTTTATTGAAAAATGTTATTACCAGGATTAGAATTGCTGTAAGTTTTTAATTTGTAAACCCAAATTCACATAACATGGTATTGTCCATTTTCTTGATGAAGTACACCCAACTCACCTCTTGCAATCACTTTCATCAGAACCAACACTGTTGAACTTAAGTTTATTATAAGTTCTGTTATCAAAAGCTCTCATAAGCTATGACAAACACTTTTGTGATTTTTCCATTATCTTTTTTAGAGTTTTTGTAAGCGACATATCAGTAAACTCTTGAATGAAAGCAATCTAATTGGTCCTTTTAAGGCAGTTCATAACAAAAGCACAGCTTTTATTGTACATTGACTTCAAGTGTATGGTACTATATAACAAAAAAGAAATTTAAGAATATTATTTTACCCGAATGTATTTGAAATTAACAATATTTTATACCAAGAAATTTTCTACAAGTTTTCAGAAGTGAGCTCCCTCAACAATGAAAGAATTTGACTTAAAATGGAGTATGATATAAGGGCCTTATGCACTTGTTTAATATTGCATATCATGAACAACCACAGTGCTGCATTGTATCAAGGCTTCAAACTTTGTTGAACTGATCGGCAGTGTAGTGTATTAGTTCACTGTATAGGTGGCTCAAAATTTTAACCCCACAAAGCAAAATCAAAAGCTCAAGTAAATTCCACTCCATCTTACCGGTATTTTGTTAAGACCATTGCTGTACTATTGTTTATCAACAGGGGTGGCCATCCATACCTGACTGGTTTAGCTGTTGCAGGAGGAATCTATTGTGTGGGTCTTGAAGGAGCCATCATTGGTCCAATTGTGTTGTGTTGCTTGATTGTCGCTTGTAATGTTTACGGTACTATGCTGGGTGACAGCAGTCCAATGCCACCTGATGTTACCATAGAGACAAGTGATAACCAAAGAAACATGGATGAAACACAGTAGAACGATGAGCAGAAAAAATGAGCTAAGGCACTCTCACTGTCTTGAATATCAGTAGTCTGTCACTCTACAGTGTTACACTGAAACCGTCATTCTTAAAAATCAAAGATCAGAAGTCATGACCATGTCATGTGTTTTCCAAGTCACAGTTGCATGAGGTTAAAAAGAAGAAAACAAAAGCTTGCAGCTTTAAGTATTATGGGTTCATGTTGTACTGTGTAATTAACCTAGAGGGTCCTTAAACCAATAAATGAAAATAATTAAAACGGCTGCAAGGCAGCCAAATCTTATTTTTTTAATAAAAACCTTTGAACTTGATAGTAAAGTCTGGCAAAATTATAAACCAAATGTATGTCCTTGGCTATTTATTTCCAATTTTGTGAGAAATGAATGTTGAAATATTATTGACTTTGGGCTTCTTGAAGGTGTATTTAATACTCTCATGAATGTTAAAATGCATTAAAAAAGACAATGAGTATAGTATTATTATGAGATGGGCATTGCAAAATTAATGATCCAAGAGACCAGCCACTCAAAGCTGTCATAATGTACTGGTTTTTCATTCTACTCAATGAGTATTTGAAACTCCAAGGTGATATATGATATTATAGAGTTGCAAGTTTCAAAAAAGTAACTATTACTTTTTTAGTGGCAACAGATACAGTGATAATAATTTAATTAAATGCAATGAATTTGAGATCTATTTAAATATTGTTTCAAATTTTAAGTCACTCGAATCCTTGATAAATAATATATTATGGTAAAAGGAATTAAATATTTCAACTGGTCACGATAAAATTGTACATCTTGACCAGTAAAAGATTTGCTATCAATATCAGATGCAAAGCCACAACAGAAATGTTGTATTGAACAGGCAACACAGTACACAAAAATATAATAATAATACTAATAAGAAACTGAGGAAATGTATCAAGTTATGTTGTCTTTAAGAAAGTTTGTTTTTTTCTGGGGTTTCTAGTGTTTTCTCTTCCATGCAGTTTTACTGCAAAATGTTTGAGAGGAAATGGAGGTGGTTGACAGATATTTTAAATAATTAAAATTTCTGTAGGCCTCGGCGGATAACACCCTCCCAATCTCTATAATTCTTCAGATGGTACTCAGCCTCATTCAATAATAGTTATTGAATTATTGTTGTTAATGTGCACAAGGCCATGCAGCTACCTGTGCATTTGGCTCACCAGACAGGTGTATGTATTCTATTGCATTTTGTTGCAATGTTTTGTGAAGTTAACTACATTCACCAATAAATTATTATTACTTTCAGTTCTGTCTTGTCTATTGCCCCCTGATAACACATTATTGTTAAAGACAAGGAATAGATTTGATTCCATACATGTACATTCTCTATAAAAGTATTTTATTAGCAAAAAACTGAAAAAAATTACATACCCATTTCATTTAAAAAACGAATGTACTTTTCAATAAAAGGATAATGTTCTCATTAATCGATACAGTTTGTTTAAGTGAAATCTGAGTTTCATGTTTCAATGTTGAATTCTTATTTTTCTGCTTCATGATAATTAAGTGGTTGTAAATGATTACATGTACAAGTCAGCACTGTACCCTAGTCATCAATGAATTGACAACATTTATCATTGAAATATTCTATTAAAGAAAGTAATAACATTGTGACAATTAAAGGAGGGAGAGAAATAAGTTGAGCATCCCAGCTATTTCATTGTTCAGTGCTTAAAATAACGTGAACTCTCTGTTGGTAAGTGTCATTTCATCAACAAATCTGGAAAAATAGGAAACAAACACAAAGTCACTGAAATTGAAGTTTATAACATACATGTACCTTTCAACTTGAGTCCTTAAAGGGTAAACTAGAGAAAGTATTAAGGTTTTTTTCAGTTTACATTCATTTTTGCAAATTTTCCAGCATTTCTTTTATCTGAAATGCATTGAACTTTGCAAGAAATCTCTAATATGATTTTGTTATTACCGTCCTGGTACCTTGATGTAACAAAGTGAAATGGGACTGGTAGAGTACATGTATGTATGTATGTATGTACCCTAATGTTAAAGCAAGGTTGCATTAACTTTCGGTCCTTTTCAATACATTTTATGGCTTCATCAACTCTAAGTGTGCCCACAATCACCCTTCCCTCACTCCTTCTCTCCCCACCCCCAGGGCACAACCACCCTTCCCCTAACCCCACTCCCCAGGCATTTAGCAGTTTGCTGTATTGGGTTCCTTTGTATAGTTGCTGATATGAGTTGTAATGAAAGTCTGATGCCTATACAGGTACAAAAATTAATACACCTGGGTCGGGTTGTTCAAAGGTGGGTTAAGATAACCCAGGGTTAGTGCGAAATTTGAACTCAGATGTGAGCGTAAAAAGCAAATTCAGTTTAATTCTCTTTGTCTACAATTTGATGATTGGATACTCTAAAAAAATATAGAAAATCAACTGAGAGAGTGCTTTTGATGAAAAGAAAAGAAGCCCTGGTTAAAATTTAACCCTGGGTTAGCGCTAACCGGCGTTCAAGCAACTGGGCCCTGTAGGGCAAAATCTAACATTACTTGAAATAATAAGGTCATGAATTATTGAATGACACCTTATTATTTCAATACATTTTATGGCTTCATCAACTCCAACTGTGCCCACAACCACCCTTCCAAAACCCCTCCAACCCCCACCCTACTACCCGGGCATTGTATGTATAGTTATTGAAATGACTTGTCAATTAAACTTCGGATGCTTTTTCAGGTACAAAATACACAGGTCTGAAGGGCAAAATCTACCCTACATAGCAGGTGCCGTTTTTTAAGGGAAAAGGAAGAAAATCTCACATATTCCCCTCGCACGGCCTGTTAAAAAATAAATAACTGCTGCCAGCTACGTAGACTAGGCAAAATCTTACATGAAAGGAAGTAATGTGATGATGAATATTATTATTGAATGATACCTTGTCATTTCACTATTGACTCTTGGATGATGATCATTCTGTGCCCATGACTCTTGTTGGACTCCATCTTTCATCCAATAACTGTAATTTATATTTGTTGTTATTTGGGTGTGGTATATTTCATTTGGTCCTGCAAAAATTAATTTAAGTTAAAACAGGAACAAGACAAGGAGAGTACCATCCCACAAGCCTGCAGCTGGCTGAATTATCAGATGCACTGGGTAATAGACCCTTTGGCATTGCAGTAGGAGAAGGCTGCCCTTTCTCTTGGAAAACTGTGGACCCTGTTTCTTTCAATTTGTTGTTATTCTTGTTGTTCTTTTTTTGTTTTAAGATGACAAAAGTCCTTGTATTAGAAAAAAGAATAAATCGTAGAAAAAATAAAGCAAAATAATGGTTGCAGTGTTCAAAATAGGAAGCTTTGCTTATGCACTTGGTAAAGGCACACAGGAGCCTAGTCCCCCATGCAGACGTTCTTAAGGCTTTGTCGTGGGTTCCTTTTCCACAAATTAAAGTGGGAAAGGAATGCCCTTATAGTGAAGCTATAAGACAACTGCATTGGAGGTTAACATGAGCCATGTGAAGCACCCACGGCTGGGGCTATCACCATGTCTGTAGCATGAAGCACCTGGGAGTAATCCTACTCTCCCCTGGATGTGAATAAACTACTGTTACTGCTGGGAGGGGACAACAATGTTGAAGTTTCTTTAATATCGTCCATAGAGTCTATTAGTATCAAAGAAGGAGCAATGCTCCCAGGTTGGCCATTACCATCTGAAAAGACAATTATTAAATTCATTTTATGTGATCTCAGTACTGACTCAACACAATTTTATTTCCTTTGAGTTTCATCAGTGCATTACCCTGGGTTCCAGAGGATATTTTTTTCTTATCGATACTGATGGTTCGCGGCGAAGCCACATTAACAAGGCGGATCAGTGCATATGCAGCCTTACACAAAGAGGGTACTCTTCCAAAATGCCTCTGCACTCAGTGAATGAGGGGCACCCCCTAAAAATGTCCTATACAGCAGCCTCAAGGATATGGGATACGGATGTGAATGTCCAAGGATATGGACGTGAATGCATTAAAAATTAGGCCTGCACGATCATCTGAAAATCAGGTTGATGGCATGGTTTTCAATTTCGCTCGTGCAAATGCCTGCAAATGTAACTTGTAGAAAGATGTGCGGCAAAAGTTTTGAAAGGCCTCATGGGAGATCTTGTGTCATAGAAGCGTTTTTTAAGCACATTTTTATTATCATCGGGTATTTGCTAACTAAAAAGCCCTTTAAGTAACAACTTCTGTTTCTCGACTATAATCTTACAACACAACAAGACTAAATGTTAAAAACCAAGAGTGAGTGATATAAACAAAGAAGGCCATTATCACTTTTATAAAATTACTGTAAAAAACTTCCGTCTCAATAAATAAAATCTCATCATCACTGTTAAGATCGCGCTTTCATATCACGCAGAGTATGGAAGGGGAGGCTTTTTATCTTAAGCAGACTTACCCAGTTTAGGTCGAATGTGTTTGTGTAGACGGGTAGTGTATTTTACGTGAGATCCATTCGCTTCCGAGTTTGGATAGACCGGCTCTTTGAGACTGGCGTGTCTTGACGCTGCCGCAGCTGTTGATTTCGCTGTATCAAGATCTCCGCCTGGTGCAGAAGCTGTTCCCGGTTTAGTGACTGCAGATTTTATAGGGTCCTGTAGTCCCAGCCGTGTTAAGTTGAAGAAAGCCATCGCAGAAAAAAATGTGAACTCAATATGATATCTGGGGCAACAGCTGAGAAGCCACAAAAGCTCAGCTGTTGCCATGGTAAACTTAACGGTAAACAACCTCTCTTTCAAGATGAAAGACTGGGCTCTAGCGCGAACAAAATGGCGGACTCACATGATGATTTTCTAAAGAAAATTGTGGCTCGTTTTCCGTCCGGAATTTCCCTTGCTTTCGCTTATGGCTCCGGAATATTTTCCCAGAAAGGAAATGTGTCTTCAAAGAACATGTTGGACTTTGTTTTTGTCCTCGAAGACGCTGATCAATGGCATAAAACTAATCTGAATCTCCATTCACACCACTACTCTTTCGTCGGACGTTTTGGCTCGAATGCTGTGGTTTCATTGCAAGATAGATTCGGTGCACGAATGTATTACAATACTCTGGTGCCAATGGAGGGAAGAGTTATTAAATATGGGACTATCAGTCGCGAGAATTTTCTTCTTGATCTTAACGAATGGCAGTGGTTATATCTCTCTGGGCGACTTCACAAACCAGTCAAAATCCTACATCGAGGAGATGATGCAGATATTTTGTCAGCGTTGAAGGGGAATTTATACAGCGCTATCGACGTGGCGCTGCTGAGCCTTCCAGAGTTCTTTACAGAAGAAGAGCTTTTCTTAAGCATCGCAGGTTTGTCATTTGCGGGAGATTTCAGAATGATTGTGGGAGAAAACAAAAATAAAGTACAGAACATTGTTGGTCCAAATATTGAACCTTTTAGAGATCTTTACAACCCAATTCTTTTGAAATCAAATGAAATTCATTTTGACCATTCATCTCGTAAATATCACCAGAATCAAGAAATAAACGTGATATTTTCTCGGTTGAAGTCTTTACCCCGAAATTTACTACAGTATGTAGTCTCCAGTGTCATTAGCAAAGAAGTCGAGGCGTCTTTAATTGAAGAAGCATTATATGATACTTCTAAAGATATAGTCAATTGTTCACAGGTAGTTAGAAAAGGTATCACTTCTATTGTTAGGAAATCTAGTATCTCACAGAGCATCAAAGGAGTTATTACTGCGGGAGGCCACAAAACCTTGATCTATAGTGCTCAAAAGATAAATAAGATGCTAAAAGGGATTTTCAGGGGATAGAATGAATACGAGTCGAAGTCTAATACATGTTGAGAAGAAGAATCTTGTGTTGCTGATTTACTTGATGTGCAGTGGTTAATATGCAACAGATTTCAGTGAATGCCTCTTTTATTAGAACAAAAAGAAAAAATAATGATCAATATGTCACTAGACAATTTTTTGAATAAAGTATATTTCAAGCTGCAAATGAGTGATGCATGTTGATGCCAATGAATCCACTTGGATTGTCACTGTCAGTTCTAAAATAAATTCGTCTTTTTTAACAATGTATTTTATGTTGGATCATCAGAATTACATAATGTTTTAGCCAGTATTAGAGTATTTAAGAAGAAAAGTTTGTTGCTGGAACCCTAGACTGTTCACAGTCCTCTATTTTTCCGTAAGATCGTCGAGATCGAGCGCTCTGCGTTACGGGTTGCCATCTCGCATGAGTGTCAAAACTACTTAGGGGGCGGGGGCGGTTTGGGAGGAAGCGAGAAAAATAGAGGGACTGTAATAACATCACTGCAGCTTGCGTTCGGGAGGCGTGACAGGAATTTCACGCCTTTTACCATTCATTAATTAAGAAACTCCGCTGGTGATGAAAAACATGCCAGACACATTTAGCATCTATTTCGCGTGTTTACAAATATCTCCGTTCGAAACAGTGATTTTATAATGTTTCTGGGTCATTCCTCGAAATGAAATCAGCAAACATGCACAAGGAAACATGTTCCTAATCAAAATATCAAAAATCATTCGTGTGTTTACGCAAGATGTGCCTTATGGTATGAAAGCGTACGTTTTATGGAAACGTTGACTTGTCAACGACTTGTCAGTGTCGGCAACTGAAACTAAAGCTGTTATCAACGCAAATTAACATCTATTGTCTAATGACCAATTAAACACCTGCGTTGCTGGTACAACGCACTCCGTGAACGCAAGCTGCAGTGATGTTATTACAGTCCCTTTATTTTTCTCGCCACCTTCCCCCCCCCCCCCCCCCCCCCCTTCACCTAGAGCTATAATCCCCGACACCCGCCCCCTCGGTACATTTGAAAATCAAGATAGCCTTGCCGGTAAGACGCAGTATACCTAAACGATCTCACGAAAAAATAGGGGACTGTGAACAGTCTACTGGAACCCTTAACCAAGACTTCTCAGATGGGTGTCCTTCTCGTTAGCTATTTCCCTTTTTAGCGTAAAATAAAGCAAAATCGGCCAGTATTAAGATGAGTTTTTCCTTTTCTAATCCCTTTGGCCCTGGTATCCTTTCGGGAGTTGCCTTTTAAATTCCATTAGATCCTGTTACCACCCAGTTGATGACGGTAGTCCCAAGATGGCCGAGGAGTAATTAAATCATCCATTGTACTTTTAGCCCTTAAAACGGCTTAAGATCCTGTTTTCTTCGATTTTGTTCAGGTTACAGACAAGTACTGAGTGATGTTAATCATTTTTTTTTGCAAATGGTTTCAGTACATCTGTAGCCCCCTGGGCAGCAAGTATGGTCGGCACAACAAACGGCATCTTTTAACGGGCAGCAGCGGAACTTCGTGGACGATACATAGCAGCAAGTATTATTAGCCGGGCATTTTTGACTTGGAAGACAATCCTTTCCAAGTTTCTCTCTTCGTGCTCTTCCAGCCACTAATATCCACTCAATCAAGTTCAAATTGAGTTTTTCCGACGCTGGAATCAGCCTTAGGGCTTGAAGATTATCCTTCTGGCAGTAGCATCCAAGAACTGCAATCAGCAGTGTTGACATAGAAACGAAACAATTCATCTGTTTAGGAAAAAATAGAAACAAGTCAAATTTCTGAAGGTAGAGCCGGCCTCGCAAAATAACAAGCCATCTTTTAACATGATATCGCAAGCAGCTGACAAAAAGTACCAAAAAAAACCTTACCATCATCACCATATGACGGTACACAAATTCTTTCACAAAGTAACCAAAGTGCCTTCGGCCATGCATGCGGTATCCATGAGTTTGTATGAGTCGCCCCGTTAGAATAGCTGCACGTTGTTTTGCTTTTTTTTCTCTTTTTTTTTTTTTTTTTTTTTGGGGGGGGGGGGGTAAAATTATAACTTTATGTAAGTGCGTTTTTGTTAAAAATCATTGACGCTATATTTTTCAATTTTCCTCCTTTTTGTTAAAAAATCGGGAGGGGCGTAACTAGAAATTTCCCAGAGGGTGGGCACACTGTTTTCCATGTTCAACCGTTCTCGGTCTCCTAAATCGTTTTTGCGCGGGTGACTATTATCAGACGAGTCTGAAGTGAGGTAATTAAATCTTCTTGGTCTTAGGAACGTTGGGACTTTACAGCAGTCACGGCTTTCGAGTGCAGTATAAACTGAAACAGAGGAAACACTGCATGTCGTTTTGAAAAATAATCTGAAAAAAGGTCAGAACCGAAGTTGCACAGGTTTTTAACTCATGTTCATCTTCTTTGTTTGTTTGTTTTTTTAATTTCTCTGTTGATGTTATTATTGTTGCTTTTACTTGTCCGCAACTTTTTTTTTAAGTCAGCACGTACACTACGCCCCTGAAGTCGGTGCTGTAAAGATGACAGCTTGCTGAGTACTACGTAAGGCTCTTCAGAAACATGAATGATTTCACGTCGATGAAAAGAATTCTCTTTTAAGTCTCCATTTGCGCCGGTCTTGATCATGTGAGAGAAGGTCATTTATGATAAAGTAACTTACTGATAACCATATGACGTACTAAGATCCTTTCACTCGGAACAGGTTTAGAAAGAAATAAGCAAATACTGGCCTTTAGGTGATGCCTACATGAAAATGAAGCTTGTAAATAGACTGTCCTTTACATACTGTATGTTTATTGATCAGCTTCAGTGATACTAAAAGGAATTCAGTTTAACACTTACCGCCGGTTTTAATCGGTGCCAAATACAAACCTAAGACCGCGTCAACTGCTCTGCTAACGAAGCTTTGGTGAGATGATCAGACGTAGCAGACAAGATTATTTTATTTGCCAAGATACCAATTTTCAACACTACCTCTTATCTGATTATAAAAATCGCGAAATATCGGAAATATCAATTGCTGTGCATGAGCACGTCGATAAGCACGTGGGCTGCAGTACGAAATCGGTGAGCCAATCACGTCGATTAGGTAAGGACCATAACAGTACTTGTTATTCACGGACACAGGCAAACACTGCCGGGTTAATGAGCTGATAATCACGCATAAGGATTAGAAAACCGAACGCGAGCTAATCACGAGAATAAGGAAGCAAGCTCGTGCGAAATACACGATCCTGAAGCTACTTGCGTAACGGTGTGAGACAAACGCAGACTGCAGACTGCACTGGCAGTTAAACGAAATAAACATTGTTAGGAAATGCTCTAACAGATTTCCTATCCCTAAACTAGACTTTTAATGACTTTAGCTAAACGTTTAGGGATAGGGAATCTGTTAAAGCATTCCACAACAAGGTTTACCTCGTTTACCAGCCAGTCTGCAGTCTGCGTTGTAGAGTACGGGTGTCATATCATCTAGGTAGCTGACATGATTTATCCAGCTACCAACTTTAATTTTAAGTGTTATATATTTTTACAGTTTGAAAGTGTTATAAAGATTGAATTTTTTTGATGTTTTAACTATTATAAAATATTAAATTACAACTGGCTATTACAAAGCATGCTGGAGACTAAATAGAGCCTATATAAAATACAACCAGTGAAATAGAAACTAAAACTTCAGACCTGACCCAGTTACTGATCAAATTTCCCCAGCTGACATTTGCAAAAAGGCTATCTTCCCTCACTTTGTCAGGAGAGAATAATGTATAGGAATCGGTGTCTTTACTCCTGCGTTTGAGGGTGTGAAAGGGTGTTTTTTTAATACTCGTATAATGTATTTACTTGGTAGGGAGTTTCAGATACCAAGACGGCAACGACCACGAGAACGTCACTTAAAAAGAGAATTTTTGTTCTTTCAATCTCTATCGCAATTACTCAAACTCATTTACTATGTCAAATGCAAGCGAACTCTTTTTGAGCCGAATTCCTAACAACCATATTCAAGTGTAGAAAGAGAAAGAACATTCAGCCGTCTCTTGTTTTCGTCCCCCATAAAAAGTGAAATTGGTTGGCATTCTCCCGTCGTAGTCGAGTCGTGCAGTGACGGCAAAGAAATGTACAAAAAAGCGTGATGCACGTGAATAGTTGTTGTCTTTTGCCTTTTCAACCTGTTGCCTTTTTGACCTCTCTTTGTCGTCGACGTCGTGGCATCTTTAAGTCCCTATTTTAACTGTTGCAACGCCTTTTGAATTTAACCTATCCTCCCTTGGTGTCATCTGTTACGCTAACCTCTCTCTTAGCGTTTAATAGCTGTTACGCTAACCCCATCATCTCGGCCCTCAATTAAGCGATTCCACAAGAACCTTTAATTTTTTATTAAGTAACTGAAGGCCCATGAATTAATTTACACCCAAAGACGGAACTCAACCTGACGTCCGGGCGTAGCCACCTTTGCCATGCAACAAGCATACTGACACCATCGCCATCACCTTTACATGATCATCATCATCAACCTCAGCATTATAGTCAACAACCAATGATATCGTGATGCTGATCCGCAAAAGGAGGTCTTCTGTCAACTGCACTTCAGATTAGTCACGTAAGTTACCGTCAGAGGTCGGTCGGTAAACTTAGAAACTAATATAAAGTAATATATATATATCTTCATGTGAACTTATTATTATAAGAACCGAACTTTCAGGATGACAGCATCGTCATTGTAGTTGACTCGTCTAGCGTGTAACAGGAGCCATAATTAAAAATGATCATGGTATTAAAAGTTAAATTCGCACAACTTTTATGGTTAATTAAAATACAAAAGAAACCTACTTATATCCGATACAAGTACGCAGTTTTCTTATTTTTGGCCATCTCTGTTCCTTCTTTCCCGTTTATCTCTTTTTAGTTCCGTGAAATGAATTGTTTCTCTCAATTAACAAAAATCGGATAGAGTTATTCCTAACGTTCTGTGGCGGCATGCACATATGTCCCTCTCGCGATTATTGTGTCTATTTCCACTAAAATACTGCAATTTCATCGTGTTTATCTGAATCACAACTAATACACAAAGTCACGGAGCAAAAAGTCAAGTAATACTAGTATTCAAAGCTCCTTCTTTGCTTTTAGACAAAAAAAGCGTTTTCAGGAAAAACGTTGGACTGAAATATACTTGGAACTGCTGATATTTAGCAGTCGTAAGGTACTCCCATAGGCCATCATCTTTAAATGCGTATATCAAGTCTACACTTAATATGACACCATTGAGTTTAACTTATTTTTTGCACTGTCGGTAGTTTCCAAAGACCGTTTAGACCAGCAATTCCAGGTACTGAATGGTTGAGGTCGTACGACGAACTTTTGGAAACCGGAAACCATCAGGGGTTAGCAGTTTATATTTACAGGACTGTATATAAAGCGATCTATGTCGTTTGCCTCTTCATTTCCCGCTAACGCAAGAAGTGTTTATTAATCCTTTTTAACGTCTTTGTGAGACGCGTCAGAAACGTACAAAGCCACGATTTTAGTTCTGTCCAAGGGACACCTGAACATAAAAACGTTATCCATGTCTCCACGAGATTTGGCTCCAAAAATGATCAGTTTATTCCATTTTTGTGATAGCATACCGCTGACACCATCTTGTTTGCTCACTTCCTTCCCATCAACCCACAGTGACGCGGTCCTGGACCGGGAGTCATAGCTGCCCACGATGTTATGCCATTCGCCAGCGGTTACATCCGAGGAACTGGACTGTACATGAAAGAGCTCTCGCCCAGAATCCCCTCTGTGAATCCACTCACCCTTGCCATTGTGCAGAAGAAGATCGTAGCGAACAAAATTATTTTCGTCGGTTGCTGTTATAAGTGGCACCTTTCCTTTCACGTAATTTAATTTCACCCACATTGATATTGCCACAGATTTCTTCGGTTTTCCCTTGAAACCATTTTGAAGGACAATTTTACCGTTGTTCCCAAAAACAACGGATTGCCCGAGATCCGTTTCGTCTTTTGATACGTGGACATCTCCCTTAAGCTTCGCATCGTTCCTTTGTGGAGAATCATCAAACACCATAGCCCCGTTTGATTTTTCAAATGTCAGTTTAAGCACTGCACACTTTTCATCAAATTCTTTAGGATTTCCAAGTTCTGAAACAAAAGGAAGCTTGATGAATCAGATCAATGATACTCTATTTAAGGGAGCTTTCCATCGGGGTTAAGAAGAGAGCGATTATTTTGTTTGTTATTGTTTCATCCCAAAGAACATTTTACAAGATTGTAAATTTACAAGATTGAGCCAAAGAACAATAAATTAAACCCAACTGAAGAATCCCTGCAATAAAAATTCAATGCATACTTAACACCGTGGATTAAATCAAGTAAAGTTGATCGTTCCTAATATACTATAATAAAGCGGAGGGATTTCTATACCCAGCTCACACTAAGAGTCTAAAATTTGCAAGGAACACTCAGCTATTCAATATAACTTTAATACGTACGGAACCTTGACCCCCCTCCCTCCCCTCCCCCCCCCCCCTTAAGCCCTGAGATTCTCCTGATCTCCTGAAATTTTGTAACAATGTTTATACAGAAAACTGTGGGTGTTGGTTCGTGAAAAACAAACAACATACGACAGGCGTTTTTTTTCAAGCGATCCATTACGATATACTTTCATTCTACTTCCAGCCAATTTTGGTTAGCAAATTGTAAAAATTCCAAATCGCTACTCACTCATTTTTCCCGCCCAACTAAAAGAGAGTTCAGATTTGTACACATGGTATTGCGATTAGATCCTCTTTAGTCCCACTAGTAGCTTGTGTATAGCGACGTATAAATATTGTGTTAATAAGTCACATGATATGTCGCGTGACTATTTTGCTAAAATAGTAAATAATTGACACATTGGTGGCAGGTTTAATAAAAGAAATCGCGCAATAACATTTTTCTTATTCATATTAAATATTTCTAACACTTCACGTTTGTAATGACCGTCCATTACACTTCAATAAAAAATTGTAAGGGTGAACATCATTTTAAATGCTCAAATTTAATCTTGAATTACTCAAAACTTTAATTTTAAACTTTCCGTACATTAATTCCAAACGTAGAAAGTTGGGTATGTTTATTCTCCACCGGCATTCGCCACCATTTCCCCATTTTCTCTCATTTTCAATTTTGGTCACGTGTCATGTCACGTGAACGTAATTTAATTAAGGTATAAGAAGACCTCAAGATTTACTTTGGGGAAAAATTCATTTTGCTTTAGGTCTCCTAGCGAGAGATGTTGCAAATCAATCATGACCCAGACCATAAACTCTTTGAGCAAAGGGTTTCACTGATCAGTAGAACGACAGAGTTACTTCCATGGAGAACGATCGTTTACTTACTCTCTATTTCATCGGAAGGATCTGTTGTTGATTGAGCTGTTGCCGGTGTGAAAGTTCGTGCACTGATTTGATTAGCCTGCTCTATGGGTTGTTGTCCTATAGGCATCTGCCTCAACGGTCCTTGATTCTGCGGTGGGCTAGCCATTTGAGAGTTCATGTCTGTCATCGCCAGAGCTCTTTGTAGCAGTGCCGATGATGGGCCTACTGCCCCCGTCTGGACTGGTAACGGTAATTGTTCCTGGGCTCTACGATAACCAGTAACCCGGCTTAATCGACTTATGTAATCCGCTTGTCCCCCAAGCATACGACTTCCGGTCATACCTACACCAGAGGGGCCTGGGAACCAGGTCCCGCCCTGTGCTCCGATAATTGCGGACAGACTATTGGTTGGTCTGAGGTTCAAGAATGGTTCTCCGTTTGAATCTGTTTCTACCCCACCATCAAATGTCCTACGATAAACGTTATCCCGCAGAATTGCTTGAATTTCCGAATTTATATCATTCGTTATTCTTAGGGCTTGCTTCTTTGCCATCAGCAACTGAGATAGTCGCGGGTCTGCTTGTTCCAAACGAGCGACCGCATGCGGAATGGCGGATCGTGCAACCTCGGGCAATGTGTAATACTGAGGGGCGATTGGACCAATATAGAACGAGAAGGATGTCGCAAAACAGAGAAGAGCTACGTATACGAAGCTTTGAAGTTTCGCCATGGACTGCTTGACCTGTGGAAACTGAAATGATTTCAAAAACGTTTTCAACTAAATTTGATTTAAATAAGTGGTGTTTTTTATAACTATCAAAGCCCATTAAGATTGCCCTGGTCTCAATATAGAGTTTATAGAGCACACGCGTGTTTAAGTTGGCGCCAAAAGTGAACTAAGAAACAGGAAAGTCAGGAACGAAAACCAAAAGAAAACAAATACCTGCAATAGGTTAAGTGAAAAGTACAAAGCATTGAATTTAACAGGTGTTACTCAAATAAATGTAATTAAGAATCACAACAATATCAGTTAGCACAGTTTAAAATCATTAACAAAAGAAACATTTGATATCTTGCTTCCTCGCTGATTATCGATCCTGGTTAAAATTGTATACATGAGTTATTATAAACCAAGTGATCCCCAAGGGTGTTCCGACTTACTTACCTCAGAGACTATTACCTGTAGACTATTTTAAAAAGTCAGGAAAGTTGCTGTTGTAATTAATTCTCCTGTCTTAGTTGTGGCCGTATTATTATTATCCGACTAATCGAAGCTGCTAAGACAAATCAAATACAAAAGGTAAAATGTTTTTGTGAGGCAAACTTGGATTCTGTTTCAACTGAGCTGTAACTTAACCATAACAGGTACGTTTTCTGGGTCGGAGAATCACTGAATTATTTAAATGTTTTTACATCCAAGTACAGAAATAGCTTTGTTTTCACAGCATCGTAAGATCATTGTCACAATCAAACTCCAAAATTATCGAGAAAAACGTATTGTTTTTGTTCAGAAGAAGATATGTCGGGTTTTTTTCTGATACTTGTTCTATCGGCTATACAGTTTTCGTATTTTTAAGTCTGTTGACCCATTAAATTTAGAGAGTAGAAGTCTTTGTCTCTAAGTCTTTAGTGCTAGTTAAAAATTTGAGCTCTGTAAAAACTGATTTTTCTGATATATCTTCGTCAAACTCTGTTACACAAGCGAGAATGGAGAAGCAAATTAAAGGATACGTAATTTAGTATCCTATCGTCAGTAACGTGCTTTTGTCTTGAGTAGAAAAATTTTAAAGGAGATTTTAGAAGTATTAAAGAATTTCGGTCAGTTTATATCGTAGAGATATGCATGTCATTTGCAGGAGCCTCTCAGTGGAAGGGGGTTTATTGACAACGATATATCAGACTCTTAAACAGGTGTCAAAATACCTGGTGACAGTTCTAAGTGACCCTTGAAAAAGCGGCGATTACCGGGTGCGCGGGCGATACGGCTCAATATTGGTATGGCCAAGATTTAACCAGGCTAATTTCTAGCTGCCTTAATCGACTCAGTAGGAAGGGTCTCTCTCAGGCGGAAAATCTCACCCTGATAGTTATGAAAAAATTTTAGATAATGATCTTTAACTAAACAAGTATGGAGAAAAGAAGACGGGCTTAAGAAGAGGCGTTGACAAGCATTCTAAGAAAATCGTTGTCTAATGGCCTGGTCATCTAGCCAGTGAGTGGCCAGCCCAAATTTAGATGCCGACGAAACGCTAAAGTAAGGAAAACGAGGAAGGCAACCTTCATCCAGGACTTAGCTGGATTCGATTTAACAGGGAATATGGCATGACGTTTAGCGAAAAAAAAAATTCAACTTGGAAGAAATCTGAGACTGTCCTATTTACTTGTAGTCTCTCATGCAACCGTTCTTTGGCTCGTCTTTATGGGGAAGAGTGGCCGGACAACATATATAAGGAATCGTTGTGTCGGCGGGAGACTGGTGTTACAAAGGACGGCTGCGTAGTAGACTATATGACTACCCTCTCTATTAAGGAGTCTCCTTCTTTAGTTCTATATGGTCAAATAATCATCTCGCAAAATAAGTTAAACTGCTCGGAAGCCTAAACAACATAACAAATGACTAAGTTTACATTTCGCTTGCTTGAGCTTTTATTGAAACATTTAGGTTCAAATCTGTATTTTATTTTGGAGAAATGTTTGACACGTTCAACTGTGTTTCTTCTATATATTGAGTACAAAAGATGGATGCTTACATTTAATGTCGGTAGCAACACTGACTGCTCACGAACAGGGGGCCCGCGGGTCCCTCCCCTGGATCCGCCACTGGACTATACATAAACATCTGCACCCCTCCACAATTACGCAAAAACATCTCGACTACTACTACGCCCACTGGAATGTTCACACTATACTGCAGCCCTGCCGACACGAAAAGCTACGCGGTATATATAGTATGAAGACCTATGAACAGCGACGGCACAGAACTGGAACAAGTTGTTCACATACATCCAACATTCGTACCGGAGCTGGTTGGCCGAGCGCCTTGGTGAACTAAATCCCAGTCCTCACTCCAGGATATGTCCGTCTGAGTGGATTCCAGACTTCGCTCCTACTTATTTCCTTCTTCTACGGTCTGAATACTGACCTGTCACACTACAGCAAAGTGTGGCACAGAACCTACCTGATATGTGACCGGCTTCACGTTCGAGCTGAGATCGACGCGGAGCAGCTTCGCTTCCTTACGGAAACCGCTCCGAAATCAAGGTTTTTCTGCGTGTACCGAAGCCCTATACCGTATAGTTTTGTTTTATGGATGAGTGACGTCACTAAAAGGAGGAGTTATTTGAGTTTGAATTTTTTTTTTTGCGTTTTGTTACTAAAAATAACTAAGGAAGAATTGCCTTAGGAAAAAGGCTTGCATATATACAGGGTTGGGTCTCCTTTGCTTTATGCTCTCTTGCCATATGCTTTTGAGTGCCTATATATAAACGCCCGTGACGTAACAATCCTTTTCTTGGGATCATCTTCACATTTAGGAAGGGCCAAAATGCCTTTGGTATTGAAGTCGTCCTACGAGAAATTCATAACAATGCTTATGCAAAATTAATAATAGTAATAATAATAATAATAATTAATAGTAATATACAATGATTATAATCATAAAATCTTTATTACAAAACCTCAATTAAAATCCTATTTACAATAAACCTGCTGTTACAAAAAATCTAATTAATTCATCAAAACACTATCTACAATTCCATCCGTTACAAAAGAAACCCCTCGGCCCTCATTAGAGAACAAAAACAATCCTAGATATAATAAGTGAAGAAAGAAAAAACTGTTCATTTACAAATTCTAAAAAATAGAAGTAACTTAACCTTACATAAAAGAAGAGGAAATAGATATAATTAATAATAAAAGTTCAAAATTCTATAAAATTAAGAATTCAATTATGCAGAGATATTAAGATGATGCAATTGAATGATACTAATGACGGCTAAACCAGTGTCCATAAAAAGCCCTAAGTATAAAAGCATATAGACACGTATTTCAGATATCCGCACTAGCGACATTTATTTTACAGTCTAATGATTGCTCTATCTTGCTACGAAACGGCGTTCGCGAACCTCTGACGCATGCATGTACCGATCTTAAGAGTTCAAACGAGATCTGTGTCCTGAGCCAAGTGATTACAACATGATAAGGCTCGGTGTCTTTCTGAGCTATCTTGTCTGCGAGATGCTTTAAGAATCGCTGACACTCGTTTCCCATTCCGCCATTGGTTCCAAACACTAAAGGCGTAAACGAACCCATTTATATAATAGAGGGTCTCAATGGGGTTAACCGATAGGCGTAAAACGGCCAAAAATTTAGCCGATAGCCGTAAAATCTGAAAAATTTTAACCGTTAGCCGTAAATAGAGTAAAAAAGAGTTAACCGTAAATGAAACTGTTCCCTAGATTTGCTACTTTTAAGGGAGGTACTAAACTCACTTATGATTGTGTTTTTTATTTCCTGGCTAGTGTGACTCTCACGTTAGGCGAAGCGCCTTTAAGGTGTTGACCAAGACCTAGGGTCCATTTCCTCCACTCTCTCGGGGAACTAATTTTTTCCGTAGCGAAAGTGTGGCTTCTTGCTGGTGATTAATATTTGCGATTTTCAGGAGGTAGTGCCGTCGAAGCACTAGTGAAACAACACGCAGAGATGTCACTGTTTGTAAAACACATTGCCGATAAACAACATTTCCCGTTTTTCTCTGACGCTACGGTAGACATTGCCATGCCTAGTCCCTGTGCGGCGTCTTCCCACGCAATCTTATTCAAGGCTTTTCGGTGGGGAACTCGCTAGGACCACGTGACCCGAAATGTATTAGCCGCGCGGAAAATTGAGACCTACGGACAAGGCAACGGCAGACAGTCCTTCCGTACAGTCCTTCGCGATCATTAAAAACACTGGACACGGGAATTCTGTTGTTGGCCGTTTTTACGCTAGAGCTAGAAATGGATTATCCGTCTAGAGACTAGCCTGTGTACAGTCGCGCCCTCCCCACAGACACCTCTTCTCCGATTTTTCTGAGGGGAGGGGGCGGCCGTACACAGGCTATCGGGAACGGATAATCCCGTCTTCAAACTGTCCGTCGAAATTGACGGATAAAGTCAAGCGGATTGTTCATTCAAAATTAAAATTATTCCATTTTCAAGTTAAGAAGTATTACTTATCTAACGCGAATAATCAAACAGATAACCCGTCTCACACGAATAATCCGTCTTTAGTGTCAAAACGGCCATTTCTCTTATAATGAATGTCGCGGCCCGGCCTTGGGTTGGGCGTTTGCGTGTCCGCTTTTGCTTTTTCACAAAGATTGACTATTGACATTTCTATGTGTAAAATAATATTAGAAGTAAAATACTTTATAAAAAGTATGATCTATCAAACGTTAAAATTTTTGAAAAGAATAGCTTGTTTCATCCTGAGATTATCCGAAGACCTTTATTTTGATTTAAAGATACAAAAAATACAGGTTAATTAATAATTAACTTTTTGAAACAAAAGAAGTTAATTTTTAAACTTTTTTGTTAACCGTAACTGAAAAAATTAACCGATAGCCGTAAAAGAGCCAAAATTTAGCCGATAACCGTAAAAGCCACCACAACATTGAGACCCTCATAATATACAATGATTTGTTAATTTGCTATAGAGCCTTTTAACATATAAATGATCGAAAGCGCTTTGCATTCTCTATATACTCTTGAAAATTTATAAAATGAATGTATGTCAGATAAAATCGATAAAAAGGAAAAATGCTTATAAAAATACTTAAATAGAATAAAAATTGGAATAAACTATGTTTAAAACTACGTAAAAGCTAATCTAAAAACGTGTGTCTACACATGTCTTTTAAAAGCGCCCAGTGATTCGATTCTTGATGCGTGGGAAGGCATGTTCACAATGTAGGGGTGGCAGCAGAAAACTATCTATCGCCAGGAGCCTATGGGTTCCTGCTATCGCCTAAAGTTGCCACAATGCGCCCCTTAGGACGTTCTTAAACAATTGTGTAATTCGATCTTAATGAATATGCAGAACAGGATTTAATGCTAACTATATAAATCGCTAATGTAGCTAGGTTCGCTAAGTGACATGTCAGGCATGGCCTTAAAAGTAACAATCTCTTCCCCAGAGCCTGAGTTACCCTTAGCCAGTGGAACGGGTAAGTCCTTGATGCTGACCAAAAGGATCGCAGCCTTTGTGAACGAGATTGTAGATACGATAAAATACGATAAAGATAATAGATACGATAAAACATCGGCAACCAATGAAGCTCATAGAGAACTTCATGGTGAGTTACAGTGTGAACCAATGCAAGCAAATCACTTTAATTTGAAAATATCAAAATTTGCTGGCCTACCTTTATCCTCCGATGATCATCAGCTAGCTAACAATTTTGACGAGTTTTTTTACCAACAAAATAAATGCTGTTAGGTTGGAAATTGCAAACCAGGTCTATTCTCCTTATATCAGAGATGCCAATGGTACCGTTACTGATTCCACTTTTTCAGAGTTCAACGTTCTCTCCGAATCTGAGGAACATGGCCTAATTATATCATCTTCAAAGAATAATTATGATACTCTCTTGCATCGGCTCCAGTTTTCATTTGGTATTCAAGGAAAAGTTCTCTCTTGGTTTAAGTCATATTTGTCGGGAAGATCAGCAAGTATTGATCAATCACTTACTCTCGGATGAGCTCAGCTTGGAATGTGGCGTGCCTCAGGGTTCCTTTCTTGGTCCCAGTCTGTTTAGGTTGTATAAGAGTAAGCGTTTTGTGATTGTCAAAACTCATCTGCCTGATGTTCATTGTTATGCAGATGATACGCAGGTGTACATTTCGCTTAGTCCTAATTTTAAGTCAGACCAGCTTTCAGCTATAAAAAGCATGGAAAATTGAATATCGGATATTCGATTGTGGATGTTGAATGACACTTCAATTGAATGACGACAAAACTGAATTTCTCGGTATTGGCACACCACAACAGTCGGAAAAGATGGACATCATGAGTATCTGCGTGGGTAACTCAGATATTCATCTTGTTCCCACTGCAAGAAATCTTGGTTCATGGTTTGACTCTAGGCTCTCCATGTCGAAGCATATTACAAAGATCTGCACTTCTTCATTTTTCTATTTGTACAAAATACGACGCATCAGGAATTACCTATCACAAACGTCCACCGAGACACTCATTTATACATTCGTGTCCAGTCGTCTTAACTACTGCAACAGCTTATTATATGGCCTGCCTGATTCCTTACTAAATAAGCTACAAAGTGTACAGAATGCTTGTGCAATGAACACAAATTTTGCCACACAACGCCTCTTATTATGGAGTTACGCTTGCTTCCAATTAGTTTTAAAATTGAGTTTCAAATTTGATTACTTTTGAGATTCTTCATGATTAAGCTCTGTCTTATTTATCATCCCCTATTTCTCTTAGGCGTCCATCAAAACATAATCTTAGGAACTCAAATGATAACCTTTTACCTAGTTATCCTAGTTTCATATCCAAAGCAATACTTGGTGATAGATCCTGAGCTGCTCTGAAGCTCTGGAATGCTTTGCCATTCGATGTCAGATGCGCCAAGTCTGTTGATGTTTTCAATTTAAGCTTAAAACTCACTTATTTGGTTAAGAATTTTTAATGACCTAGTTTCTATCTTGTTTTGTATTTTAGTATGTAACTTTTTATCCTTGTAACATTTTATCGTGCATTTGTAAATTTAAGCCGCTACTATATTTATCTATTTGAATTTTAGATCTTGCTTTTTAACTGACTGTCATGCGCATTTTAACATTTTTATGGAAAATTGCCCACTATAAATGTAAATTACCATTATTAATTATTATTATCATTAGTGTCGCACTTCCTAGTGTTCATCATCGTAAGTCTTGCTGCAGTGTTCTGGACTCGTCGGAACTTACAAATCTGATATTTGGGCAGCTCATGAAGTAAACAGTTACAATAATCTAATTTAGAGGGCATGAGCATGAACTAATGTCTGAAGGCATTCCTCAGACAAAAATTTAGAAATTCGACGCGCATCATGAATATGGTAGAAGTGGCTTTACATATTTGGATGATATGAGGCCTACTGTAGTAGCGCCTCGTCTTGTGTGTTATCGTCATCTGCTCTGAAACTAAGCTCGCGAGTCGTCCACGTAACATTAGGGAGCTTTAGCATCGACGAAGGCAACGGCAGCGAAAACGTCAGTTTTGAAATGAATTCCCGTTTTTTCAATCTTTGTCGCGTTTATTCCAATTTTCTTAAAATGGCAAGTGTAGGCGAATTTCCCTGGAGTTGATTTCTTGAGGACCGCACTCAAGTTTAGAGAGAAAAAAAGAGATTCGTCGTCGCTTGTTTACGTCCTCCATAAAACTTGCAATTAGGCACTTTCACGTCGTAGTCGTGCAAGGACGGTAAAGAAATGTACAAAAAAGCGTTATGCACGTGCAAAGTTGTTGTTTTGCGTAATAAAACCTATTGCTTTTTTGACGTCCTCGTTGCCGTCGCTGTCGTCATTGCTTAAGCTCCCAATTGACCTTACGCGAGGGGACGCTCGATAAACCTTAGACGTACACTGGGGAATTGTAAATGACGAACAACAGGAGACCCAGACAAGAACCCTGGGGTACGCCACAGTCAAGAGAAAACTGTCTAGAAAGCGATCCATTTATGGATACTTGCTGGCTCAGATTCGACAGATAAAAATTTGGGGATAAACAACGTGTATTATGGGGAATGCGAATGTGGCTAATGATGCAAACCACTTAACATTTACACATGTAGAATATCAGATTAACGAAGATGAGCGAATGAAATAAGGCAGGAGAGTGCTTAGTCATTGGATTCTATTGACAGCGCCAATAAAATACTATTTCACCCGAACCCAGAAAAATATAAGACAACTAGCAAAAATGCATATTTCAAAAGCGATGACGTAAGTAACTTTACGTCAATACAGCATAAGTGAGATGCCACTTGTCATTTGCGTGCACAACGGTGCATGCTAAACCTAGCGCTCTGGCAAGTAATTTTAAGGAAGCGTTATTAGTTTCTCTCCCTTGACCAAAGGCGAAAAAAATCAACAACACATAATACGATTTCTTTGGAGAAACAGAAAATAATGATTAGGAGAGTTGACTCAGACCTGGCTAACGATTTTAGTGACAGTGTAATATCAGTGTTAAACTGAACAATTACTCGGCGAAAAAAAAGGGTTCTCCTTTTTAACAATTGTTCCTCGAGTGTGCGTTGGATATGAGATGGTGGATGACCAACGAGGCGCGTAGCGCTGAGTTGACTATAATCATCGCATATCCAAGCAATGCAAGCGCCAGTGGAATGATTGTTTTATAAAAAACGCCCACAAAATATCGAGAATTATTCCTGACTTTATTTATAAAAACAACAGATTTTCAGCTTGTTTTTAATTTTGAGCAGACGCGTACAGCTACCATATTTGGCGAGCATGGTATAATGCCCCATACCATGATGGCTAAGCCAATCAGAGCTCTAGAATTGCATTATCCAATGATTTTTTAATAATAATTGTTAATCCTTAATTTTGGATTTGGATCGAACTTTGCAAGATATTTATTTGGAATCAGCAGTTTCCCGCAAGAAAATAGTTTTTGTTTCAAACCGTTTAACTATCGAGGTCTTTGAAACGTGTGTTGCTGTTTACAAGAGCAGCAAATCTCTTTTTGCTGCATGACTTATGAGTATAACTAAGCGCTACGTTTATCATAACAATCGCAATACCAGCTGTACCTGCAGTTTGACTGACAGTACAACAAGATGCGATATTGACCTACTGGTGATCAAGTTAAGAAGCCAAATATGCTCAGGTACAGCTCATTGTCAAGTACTTGCATTGCAGACAGATGGCGGAACTAACAAATTTTACTGTCGAAAGAGATAACCAAACACATGAAACAAACATACTACTGCACTGTTCGGTAAAAATCACTGGTGAAGTTCACGACCAGCTCATCTTCATTCCCGTGGTGAATGGTTTTCTATCCATCATTGCATTGCTGGGGAACACCCTGATTCTAGTTGCTCTACGCAAGGAATTAGCTTCACTTCAAGCGACCTCCAAACTGTTGTATCGTAATCTAGCGATAACTGATCTCTGTGTTGGGGTTATCGCACAGCCCCTGTGCGTGGCATATTGGAGTTCGGTGTTGAACGAAACCTGGAATACCTGCTACTACGCAATTGCGGCAGTATCCATTACAGCCTCTATCTTGGGCTTGGCGTCTTTGTTAACGTTGACTACAATAAGCGTGGATAGACTTCTCGCGTTGTTGCTGGGGCTGAAATACCAAGAAGTTGTAACGAAGAAGAAGGCAGTTACAACAGTAGCCGTTATATGGGTTTTGTCCGTTATCTGCCCAGTCAGTAACCTATATCTTTTCATAATGGCGTGTCTCTGTCTAGTTACCTTAATTTTTTCTTACACCAAGATTTTCCTCACACTGCGTCATTACAAAATCCAAGTTCCAAGCCAGGCTTCACGAGAACCGACTCAGGCAATTCCTCTTAACATAGCTCGATACAGAAAGGGCGTCTATAGTGCACTGTGGGTACAAGTGGCACTGATAATTTGTTATCTGCCTCATTTTGTTACAGAAATTTATATAGGTCAAAAAGGGATGAATTCATCAGTTTACTATGCTGCACAATTGACAGTCACTTTCGTGTTTTTGAATTCTTCCTTAAATCCAATTTTGTACTGTTGGAAGATCGGAGAAGTAAGGGAAGCTGTTAAAAATACACTCAGACAACGTTTCTGCGCATCGAGTTAGCCAATTATTTATCCTTGTTTCAAACTGTAAATACTCTGTCAATAAAGGGTGGCTAGAAAGGGATGTCATATTTTGTTTAAATCTGGTAAAATACGACTGACGATAACAACAAAATTTCTTCTCGAAAACGTTTGGGATTTTTTTTTTTGGAAGTTTTAAAACACGCATTCAAAAGTCTTGGGAGGAATCTAGGAGCAATTAAGATCTTTTCTATATATAGTTCACCTGAATATGTTTGGTACAGCTACGAAAACAACCCAATACGCAGCCACCTGCCGATAATGAAAACACTTCCCCCCTTGTCCCTTCCGGTATAATATTGAATGTTGTTTTGTGAAACAATCTTATAAAATACGATAATCTAGCTTTGTAAGGTTAATCAGATTTGCCTTGTGGTCACATTTTATACAAAAGTTGGTGGAACTTGAAAACTTTTGTTTGGAGTGGGAAAAACAAATTTAGCATTCTTTTGTATTTTCTTTGTGAAATTATGCTTAATACGCATTTTAAAAGTATAGTTCATAATCTGCTCGGTGCACTCGTGAATGAAGGTAACATGATGTGTATATCCTACATTAAATGATAACCGAGAAAAAGGTCTTAAGAAGGCTGAGCTAATAGATTTGCAAGCAAGCAGGCCAATATACACCGCGGCATTTGAAAAATAATACAACCTTCAAACTGGTTTCCCTTTAATGTGTATATGACATGAAAAGTTTAAAACTGATTTTAATCCTTTAGAGAAGTTTAATTAACAATTCTGAACGTTAAAAATGCGTCTCCTTGATTTTTGGCCGTCTAAAACTGCTTTTTCCTCTTGAGAAATGTCCGAGAGACTGGGAAGGAATAAAGGATCAAAGAAAGGCTTATGACGTCATGTATATTCCGTATTGTTTGTGTTCAATAGAGAGGAGAAGTTTTTGACGTCACGTTACCATGTTAACAAAATTTGTGGATCACAACAATAAGGAGCTTAAGCAACGACACCGGTGACGGCAAAGGGAACTGGAAAAAAGCAATAGGTTTATATTAGCAAAACAACAACTCTGCACGTGCATCACTCTTTTTTGTATGTTTCTTAGCCGTCGTTGCAGGGCTGCGACGTGAAACTTCCTAATTTTACGCACCCGCTTTACGCAAAAATTTCCTTTTTCTTTTTCTAAACTTAGATGCGGTCCTTACGGATTTAACCCCAGAAAATTTCGTCAACATTTGACAAATTAAAAGAAAGGCAATAAGATCGTCGAAATTTGAAACAGTGCAAATTCACTTTATAAGTGATGTTTTCGGTTTGTTGTCATCCAGAAATTTTGCTACCATGGCAACGTAACGTAACGACTTCTCCTCTCTCATCTGTTTGAAATCAAAAGAACGCCAGTTGTTTAAGGCCTGAGTTTAATGGTTTTAATGATTGTGCTCTGTTCTTTTGTAACTAAAACACGCAGTAAGCGGCAAGAGTACGAAAAAAAGTGCAGGGGGAAACACGAGACGTGGTCGAATGTTTCTCCTAACAGAGCAGAACACAGTCAAGGCTTCTTTATTCGTTTTATGATAAAGAGTCCCTTAAATTCCCCACGCATTTCTCTCTAATTTTCAGAAAAAAAAAATTGGCGTTCAAATGACGTGGCAGCTTTAGCTCCGTGTTTTATGCTCTCAAAAGCACGCTTCTTCAACCAATCAGAGTAAGCGTTATATCGGAACTTCGTCGGCAAGGAGGACGCAACTGAATCGAAATTTCGTACTTAAAAAGTCAAGGACGAAATAATAAAGGAAAGGGGTTGCAACTTGAAAAAAATCAGTCTATCCTTTTCAAGTTGTATCATGATTTCTAGCACAAATTGCTGATATAGATTTTTTGTTTTCCCTTCACATATTCACTTTAAAACTATCCCTTTTTTGTTAAGTGTCGCTCAAGCAAGAGAAAAACACTCGCCCATAGTATTAACAACCTCATCATGACAAGAATTTCTCTGATAGTGTCCCTTTAACCGGGGCAAGAAAATATTATTAAATCAAGAAAAATCTCCAGACGTAAAGGTTTCTCTCAAAACACGAGTTGTTTCCTACTACAACCACATTAGAACATACGATGCTTCTTCAGTAGTCAAGCAAGGCTAAAACGTACCTCGAGTCAGTAAGCTTGACTTTTTGTCAATTTGCAGTTCGCAGTTTTTGTAACGATTCACTGCTGCAAAAGCATTTGCCATAAGGTTCAGAAAAAAAGTCATAATATACAGGTCAAAATGTAACAGTCTCTTCTTAAGTCACTGATTATAATGCTAGACGTACGGTGAAAGATCCAGTCCCTTCTGACATAATGTTTCTCTAGACGAGTCTTAGTGTACAGTATTCTGCATTTTGTACAAAGTATATTAAATACAATTTAGCCAACGGAGCCTCCAGGCTTACAAGAATCAATGTCGGTGTCTATAACCCATTCATTCAATGTGACGCTCTCCACTTTGGCTATACGCTTGTTCGTCTGTCGCAAACGTTACTCATGAAACCTTGGGAGACGTTTTCGGCATCGTTATATCAGTTGCTACGATCTTCACTCTGCTTCATAGTTTTGTTCCGACGCAGCCGCATTTACTGCTGCAGCAAGATCTTCTCCTTGTTGTAATCTGTCTCCTGGTAAATAAAAAATAATTATGAGCACATCTACAACTTTTTATACAAAAGGTAAAGCAAAACCACAATGCTTTATACAGCTTAACTTAAACTTTACAAGCATGTGTAGCTGACTAGTCATTCAAATTTACAAATGAATAAGCTAAAACTATAATTTTGGACAAAAAGTGTTAAGAGTTTTGCACATTGTTACCCACAGGATGCCCATTCCGTGGATTTAGTGCTGCTATGACCCCTCCCCTCAACCCACCCTGGTCAATGTTGTTTAGTCGGGAGTAGGAATGATCAAGCTACACTTCAACATTGTTCCTTTTTTTGGAAGGGGGGAAGGGGTGGAGGGGGAAGTATTTGTAACTGCATGCCAGTGCTTTAAACAGCTTTATTTGAAAACCAGATTTAGCCTGTTCAGAGACCCTCTATTTTCTCTTCAGAGACGGTGGAGCAGGTGCACATATGAACATAAAAACTCTGGGGAATTTATTGACCACTTGCACAAGGAGGTGGGGGTAGGGAAAGTCATGCTCGCTCTCACCCTCTGTGCTCTCTCTCACGAGCATGCATGTATGCCAAATTTGTGGAACAAAAGAAAGAAAAAGAGAAAACATCTGTGGTCAGGCTAAACAAGATATGGCAATGCCTATTCTTAACTTTTTTGTCCAAGACCGTAGCAAGAGAATAGACCATTCCCACATTTCCATGAACGAAGACACCAACTCGAGGCTCGGACTTGGTGCGAAAAAATAAATTGAGTCATACGAAAAGGTCCACCAGGTCTAAAACTCGACCTCCTTTCGTTATGTATGCCCACTAAAGTCTAATGTGGGAAGGAAGGTCTATCAATGTTCCCAGATATACATGTACACCTACAGTATAGTATTTTGATACTCACGTATGAGTTCAACTATTGCCTTCTGTGTCCTCTTTTCTAATTTTTCCAGTTTCTTTGCAACATCACGCTTTAAGTCCCTACAAGTAAACAGAATATTACCACCTTTTAGATATCATCTAGCATTTCTTCATTCTTGTCACTTTTGTTGAGTATAACTGGCCACATAGAGACAATGAGGTTAACAATGGCCCAGTATTTCTCATTTTACTGTTCATTCATTATGCTTAATTTGCTCTTAATTGGTTCATCATTTATCACAAATATAAACATGAACACAGTTGACAGACTCAACTGCAGTCAAGTCCAGATCTCTGACTGCTACAGACAAGGTAACAAGAGAGTAAGGCCACACCATCACATTATGCCAAACAAAGAATCAAGCCTTGAGGAAAAAAACTGAAATGATGATCAGTAGTGTGGTAAGGGTTATATTACTAATTTGGCTGTGACTAGATTTACCAGATGCGACCATCAGAAACACACAAGCTGTCACTTTGCAAGTACATTTTTTGCATACTTGAATAATTTACATAATGCCCAGTATACTGTACTTAGCAAGCTTCATTACCCCATGCACTAAGTGGTGTAATACACGGCATTGGGTTTAAGATATGCAATACATGTAGGCAATCTAAGGTAATTTACCAGTCAGGTTTCCTTGGTGCCAAGTTAGCCAGATCCTGTAGAGAATAGAAAGAAAGTTAGATATAATAGCCCATTTAACAGTTGTGTATTTTGTGACCTGGCCTTTGAGTGAAGGTGTGGCTGGAGTTGACTTTGTTAGGTTTACAAACCTTACTGCTTTTCAAATTCAGCTTCATCAAAGTTTCTCTCTTAGGCCAAGGGGGTGGACAACACAGAAGAGACCACGCCTTGAATTTTAAAGAGGACTCAACAAACTACAGAACTTTAATAAAAGTTAAATGCAAAGTGACCTTCATCACAGGGTATTTGACAGCATTCTAATTTAAAGAGTAAATCATGTGGAATTTCCAGAATGTCAAATTTTACAACAAAAAAGGTCTGTTACATGGAAATTATGCAATTTCTTCAGAGTAAACTTTGCTTAGAATAATACCTTCCTTAGTTTTGTGCTATGGTTAGACCACTCTGGAGTTGTAAATGATGATTTCAAAACAAAATAAACCTAAATTTGAATTTTTATGCAACTGGATGCAATTTGAGATCAATCTCATACTCTGTACATTACTAGTATAATTTATGATTGAAAAAGGTCTGACGTCTGTGTTTCTGGCAATAATAAGCATTTTTTTCAAAATGTATTGGCCATTCTGTCATATTTCCTTAAAATTTCTTACCACTTCTTCTATGACTTTCTCAGCTTTGGCCTTTTCAAGGTGCTCCTGTACTTCATCATCAACTGTGTTTAAAAATGTAAAACAATACACATTCAGTGTGCAAAGAAAGTCATGTCTGATAGCCCGGGGTTGATGGATTTTGCAATTGGGCTAGTGAATCCTGTTAATAACTTGCCCAATGGGCAACTGAAGTTTTCTGGGAGAATTCAAATATTATTACAGAAGTACTGTAAGACAAATTATTTATTTTTCTAATAAATTCATCTGGATCTGTTTTGCAAGCTATTATCTGATGAAGTGAAATTATTACATTTATTGGGTATTGCAATGTGCTAAAGCAAGTTATTAATTAACTAAAGGACAGATTTAATCAATTAATCAATAATTTAACTTTTGTCAGGCCTTAAAAGTGACTCTTGGACTAGTAATACATACTGAAGTCCTACAAGCTGTAAAACTGACTATTTAAGTGCCCTGACATAATTGTATTTAAAAACATGCACAAAACATATACTTCTCATTTTCGTACTGATCATAAAAATCTATACAGGGGCACCCAATTCTACAAATGACAACTTGTACAGCACCTTGTTACAAAAAAGGTATGGAAAAAAATCCCCCTTCATTGACTCTAAAATCAGCTCAATTTCTATGGACAACACTTATTTATTTGTTTGTTTATTTACTGTTAATTAATATAGACTGTCTTTGATCAACAGGTTACAGTGCAGTGCTTAACTTGTTTACCTGAAAGGGGTTTTGTATTCGGTATTTTTTTCTCCTTTAATGAATCATCTTTTGGCATGTAATTCCTAAACTTTATCAATCTTGTGGGAGGCCTGTGCATGGAAAAAGCACAAGATAAAACAGGAAAATGTAAATCTTCACAGTACAGTTGACTAGGAAAAGTATAAACCATAAATAATGAGATCTATATGTATAATGGATTTATGGCTACAAGATAATGTAATATAATAATATACAATATTTATGGAGCGCTAATTCCCAATGGTCCAAAAGCGCTTTACATAATGAAAATAACAACAAAATCCTAAACCTACAAAACTACAAACTACATTGTCATCCTATAAAAACATCATCATTCTATACGACAACATCATAACCAATTTTAAAAAGCCAAGACTTGAGCTTAGATTTAAAAGAAGAAAGGGAATTACAAGATCTAAGTTCGAATGGAAGTGCATTCCAAACAGAAGGTGTAGCAATAGTAAAAGACCGGCTACCATAAGTTTAAAGATTAAATTTAGATGTAGAAAGTAAAAATTCATTAGAGGATCTAAGAAGTCTACCAGGTGTATAAGGCTTGATGAGATCAGTGATATAGCTAGGTGCAGCACAATGAAGTGCCTTAAATGTAATTACTGCAATTTTGAAAGTTATCCTTTGTTCAATTGGTAGCCAACGAAGTTGAATAAGCAACGGCATAACATGTTCATATCTACTAGTAAGGTGAATAAGCCTAGCAGCACTATTTAGGACACTCTGTAAACATTTCAAGATACATTTAGGCTGACCGTAGAGCAATGAGTTACAATACTCGATCCTTGCAGTAAAAAAGGCATGAATTAGAGTTTTACATGTATCATAAGAAAGAAACTTGCAAATCTTCAAAATATTGTGTAAATGAAAAAACGAAGACTTGCAAACAGCAGTAACGTGTGGCAACATCGATAGGGAGTTATTACAAATAACCCCAATATTTTTAGAGGTAGTTGAACAGTCAACAGTGTCAGAGGCAATCACCACGTTTTTAACGCAGGACATGGGCGATAGGAGGATGAAAAAACTATAATTTCAGTCTTCCCACTCTTCAGCTTCAGCTTGTTATTTAACATCCAAAGGTCAATATCTTTAACACAATCTTCAAGAGCAGATTTACATGTTGACAAATCCTCAGGGGATGACGTTTCAAAAGACAAATATAGCTGTGTATCATCAGCATAAAAGTGATAAGATAGACCATGAGATCTTGCAATATCAGCTAAGGAGGGAAGTGTACAAAGAATACAGCAAGGGGCCTAACACGGAACCCTGAGGTACTACATAAGGTAACGCATGCACATCAGAAGAGACATCTTGGATTCTGACATACTGGGTGCGATCAGATAGATATGAACGAAACCAGTCCAGTGCCTGGTCACAAAATTAATGCCAAAACGGGTAGATAGTCTAGCAAGGAGAAGAGAATGATCAAAAGCAGCAGACAGGTCCAGTAGAACCAAAACAACAGCTTTTTGATTGTCAATGGACATAGCAATGTCCATTGACAAGAAGAACCATGTCCATTACAAGAAGAACATCTAGAGTGGTAACCGGTCATTTCGCCCCCTGGTCATTTAGCCCCAGTTACTTAGCCCCCTGATTAAATATTTCTAGAAAAGTAAGGGGCTAAGTAACTTAATATGGGTCTCACTGCCTTCATCCTTTGGGGCGAAATGACTTAAGATCAGGGGGCTAAGTAACCAGGGCTAGATGACCAGGCGGCAAAATGACCGTAATTCCCTAGAGTTGGTCCCTGCCTTTCTTTACTCATTCAAGTTAATACTATTCATCATGTAACAAAAAAAAAGAAGTCGATGGATATGTGATGTAGTATTTTGCAATTACCATATATTAATTATTGTTTCTGTTATTTATTTAATAAAATAAAAAATCATTATTATTAAAAATTATTAAATTTCTGATACTCTGGTCTTTGACCTAATATAGTTGACCAATTAAATAACTAAGCACATTTATTATTCCATCATTCACAAGAGATTCATAAATGCTAAAGTTCATATTTTAAATTTTATTAAATAACTCTTTAATCGATCTCCTAGGAAACCTTTAGCTCATGCAGGCGCTTAGGAGGGGGGTTCGAGGGGTTCGATGCAGGTCAATGATGGAGGACTGAAAACAGTCAAAGTTTGTTTTCCATACATACATGTAGTGATACATACCAGGTAAGTACACAAAATGTTTTACAAAACTTGACATGTGCGGCAAGGTATCTCGGAGCAAAAGCTTAAGCCCCCCAGATCCCCGGCTCCGCTGTCTCTGTACTGAAAGCAGCTTCAAACGTCAATTTGTATTAAATACGTATCACTTAGGTCCCCCAAAATCGTATTCCCTGCCTTTCGTCTTTCGAGACTTCATTTGTCAAATACGGAACACCTGTTAAGAAAATATCTTCAATGGAGGGATTATTTTGACTACATATAATACTAGGTCACTAGGATATACTGGGGCCACAACATGGGCTACTTAATTATCAACTCACAACAGGACTATTCCGTTTCGTAAAGCAAACTTTGCTCCTCAGGAGGAGACCTTCAAATAAATTGACAACTTTGTCCAGATCGATAGGCATATCACACTTGATATGCATGATAGCCAGTGAGGGTCAGTGCCATCTGTAATTCAGCAAAGCCAAATCACTGCTCAGTAGCTAACTGACTTAGTAGATCTGTACAAAGATGAGCTGCCTTCGCCACAGCTCTTCTTTGCCGAATTTGAGCATTGGAAGATGAAGGTGCAAGCTAGGATAATTACGGCTGATCAATGCACTGCGTCCTTAAAACAGCTGTTGAAAGCATGTGATCCTGATGATTTCCTATTAACCTGTACATCCTTCTCAAGATTGCGGCTACTTTTCCAATGACATTGTGCGAGTGCGAGCGTTCAGTCAGCAGAATGAGAAGGCTAAACAATTACATGGGCTGTACCATGGACGAGAGGAGGCTTTCCTCACTGGCTATCATGCATATCAAGTATGAACAGAGCGGAGCCGAGGAACTGGGGGGCGTAAGCTTTTGCTCCAAGATACCTTGCAGCACACGTCGAGTTTTGTAAAACGTTTCATCTACTTAGCCGGTATGTATCACTCTGTATGAATGTTCCAAGTCAAATGGAAATATTGTTGTTATGACTAAAAATACCTGTTATTTTAGACTTGATCAAGTTTGAAATATTCACGTGGAGACTACTGAAAATAGCATTTCCAGTATTCTAGATTTCAAAATTTTCTGTGGGAGTAATTGCCCCAAGAAACCCCTCGAAGCTCGCGCCTTTGGCGCTCGCAGTATTTCCTGCTGTTAAGAAATATTCGTATCAGTACGAACACCCCTTCTCAAACACCAGCTACGCGCCTGTCATATAAAGCTGATCACTTACGCGGGTTCTGATGTATCATCCAGAGGTCTTTTTTCTCCTCTTGAGTGATCGATTTCGTTGGTAGCCTGTCAATCAATGAAAAAGAGAAGTTACCCTTTCAGGATCCAATCGAATTCCCCAGGCTCACGTCTCTAGACTCGATCCTCTTCAACTTCAACAAGACATTGTAGCTGAGAAACTCCTCCTGTCATTGATCTTCAAGATAAAAATGCCCGATAGTTTATAATCTCAGATACCTGTTCATCCGATACTCCACTTTTCTTTCGCATCGCTTTAAGCCGCTCTCTTCGCCTCAGAGCTTCTTCCTCTAAACTACCTTCTACAGCCGCCATATTGAATTTTAAATCCCGCAAAGAGTCATGGATCTAAAGAAAAGGCTCACGGGAAATACTAGGAAAAATCAAAATGGCGGACTATTTGGTTGCCAGAAACACTCGAAGTTAAAAACATTTCGGGAAACAGTTTCAATTCTTCAAACATTTACCCCGAATTAAGGGGATATATAAAATGGCTTCAAGTGATACTGTAACGTTGGTAAGTAAAACTGAGGAAGAAGAAAGGAAAGGCTTGAAAATGCAAGACAATCTTCTATATTGAGCTGTTGTTGTAAAAATGTTCTCGTTGCTATACGTTGCTAGCTATATCGTTAATTCCGCTTTAGAAAAAGTCATGCAGTCGATGTTAACGCGTTTTATTTTCTAGGCGTATATAAATTACTATTGTCGAGAAAAATACTACAGACATCTACAGAATGCCTGTCTTGAAAGTCTGAAGAAATATGGGAACGATCCGGTGTTGATATTTTGGAAAGCCTTTGGAGTGTTGATGGAAGGTTTGTTTTCTACTTAGCTTACATGACAGTCAGCTTCTGCAGGTGCTATTTACATTGTATATTTAATACTATTTGAAATTTACTCACCTAACAGACAGAGCATCAGAGGCCATTAGGGAATTAGAAGTGATCAAGGACAAACCAGATGTGTTATTATGCTCCACCATGGCACTGATACATGCGCACAAAAAAGCTAAACTCGTCGACAGAGAAGCTGTCCAAGAGCTAGAGACCAAGCTGAGGCAGGATCGACAGTCTTGTGGTGAGATGGCTTTGTATTTTGGTGGCATGTTTCTCTGGCACACTGGACGCCATGACAAGGCAAGAGAATACATTGACAGGATGATCAAAATGGCCAGTGGCAATAAGGAGGTGAGTAAAATAATCTGATTTTACCTCTAGATGCAGAGTGATCATACCCTGGGAGCAGAGCCTATATTTTTGCTGGGTGAGCTGGCATGTGAAAAGTAGCCTCTGCCGACAACCGTTTAATTTTCTATTGTGTATGCACGAAATTCATCACACAATTCGCAAGCAAAATTAATTGTCACGGTCTGTCATGATGGTCTGTTCGTGGGAATAAAAAAACTGCGACAACTCTGATCTCCTCAAGAACAGGAAAAACCCATTTTTTAAATTTATTCGTCCAGATTTCTGACGGATTTGAACGGTTGTCAGCTGCTCGTAGGGTACAGTGATCATTGTTGGGACAACAAGAAATAGTTTACTGGTTGTTATGTAGAGATTATCCCCCTGCCCCCTGCCGCTGAAAGGGGGGCACATTATTTTGTTCTTAGTCTTAATGTCAAAAGCAGTCATTTTCCATATTACTGGTTTTACATGACATCATTAAAATTCAAACTAAAGAATTATCAATCCTACTGATTTTTTACTTTTATGAAGCATTAGAGCGGCTGAAAACTAATATTAATAGAAAATTTTCACTTCAAAGGGTTCTTCATTTTGTAATATAGAATGCTTGAATTTATATGCTTTTGTGCAACACAGCATTTACTTGGTGGTTGAGAGAGCTGTCACGTAGGTTAAAAAAGTGAGTTATTTTGGGGGATTTTCCTTTTTAAACAGTCATTGTATTAGAAAAAGTATTGCTTTAATGTTTATGAGTTTGTCTGGAGATGAATTCACTCTTTCTTGATTAGCAAAACTCAGTGACAGATATTTCTGTTGGTTTCCCGCCCATCTGAATGGACACCAAGGTGGTGTCTCCATACAAAGCTCTACTGAACCCATCAATAATAGATGAGCTTGGGAAATGGTGCCTGACAAAGGAAGGTGGGGTCACTAGATAAACTGAGCAGAACACATAGGGTATCCATGACAATCCTGTGAGTGGCAACCACCAGGGACCACCATGCTGAAAAAAATATTGGTAACTAAGAGACTCTTACCACATATTTACCATGGCAAGTGGGATGGGCAGGCAGGGGGTCAAATCAACAAGAACTACCCAGAAGTAAGAAACAGAAAGCAAAATGACTTGACTTTTGAAGCTGCGCTGTAAGCTCACAACATCGCTGCACACAACCCCGGCCACCCCACATACCAACCCTAATTTCTAAGTTTTGTGATAACTATGCATGTAATTGCATGTTGTCATTGAAAGTTCTTGGAATACTCTGAGTGGCACACTACATACAGGGAACAAAGAGACCACAGTATGCATCAAGTGGTTGCTTAAAAGAAATTAAAACAGTGAAAAAGTGGTCCTGGTCGCTTATAAGAGGTGGTTGTTATTCATGAGAGGTTCTTGTTAAAGGGCTTTGACTGGGAAAATTTTGGTGTTTTGGATTGGTGGCCACTTATGACAGGTGGTCACACATGGAGGTTTGACTTTATTTACATTTGGGTGCCAGATCCACCAGACAAACCTTGCCTAACCTAAGCTCTACACTGTTTTCTAGTTATTTTGCCCTACCTAGCCAAAGAGATTTTACCTGGTTAAAAATTAAATTTGCCCATACTTGTAGAAAGTTAAACTGCAACAGGAATAGCCTGTTCTAGGTGTTTGGGTAGTGGAGTGCAGCACGAAGGAAGAGAACAAGAAAAAAATAAGGAGGAAAAAAGGGAGAGGGAGAGAGGAGGGACTCTCACCCCTACCCCACCCCCTCGTTTTTTTTTTTTTCCTGCTTAAATTTCTTTGCACTGTCCCCATGATCTGAATGCCTAGAACAGGCTACAACAGGAATGTTTCATTTATAATGTCAGGGTCTTCTTCTGCGTGGCTGGGTTGATATAACCAGTGGCAAAGATTCCTATGCAAAGAAGAGCATCAAGATGTTTGATGAAGCACTCAGCGGGTAAGTAGCTTTGATAATTTTTCTGCTACAATATCTCCCAGGGTATTTAACATATGATTTCAATTATCAGTTTCTAATTTTAAGGTGGAATAGTGGTTAATCATTAATGTGCCGTGGTTTACATGTGTTTGGTTTATGTTTGGACTGTGACATTTTTTACTGGGAGTTTTCTGCGGGGTATTGTCGATTGTTTATTGATTTCATTATGTCAATTAATTTTAGGTCAGAAGTCGTGAAGAATGTTGATGCTTTGCTTGGAAAGGTATGTCTTGTAGTTTGCTTACCATTTCTGTCTATGCTACTTAAGTTGACTGTAACATAAGTTTTCTAGCTAGCCAGATCCCTATAGCCTAAGAGAATTTATACCAACAAAGTACTAGATTCAAAGTTTCCAGTGATAAAATCAGAGGAGTATAATTTACAATCGTATTATCGAATTCGCATGACATAAAGTTGTAGCACCACCCAAGATTTGTTTTATTATTCATTATTTAAAATATTTCCAAGTTGTTAACACCCTTACCTCTTTCTGACATTCCTTGTCTGTCAGCAGTTATTCCTCAAAAAACAGTTGATATTTTTCAAGTAACATTTTTGTATATTCTTGCTATAACTTTGAGTGTGCTATTTTGTCTTTGCATAGGTGTGAACTCTTTTGCCATTTTGAGTTCTGCACCCATGTTAAGACAGCTACTGTCTTGTGTAACATCAATCAAGGATAACTGGCAATATCGTCTATTAAGCCCTCCTCTCAAATAAGCCCCCTCCCTGTAATAAGCCCCCCCCTTTTCAGGGCAGAAAGTCAATAAGCCACCCCCCCCCCCCCCCACCTTTACTATTAGCTCCTTCTACTATACCCTCCCCTAATAATTTATTCTTCACTGATAAATGGGGGACTGTATTAATCAATCATGACTGTAAAACTTTGTGTGGACCGATCCGGGATGGTTTATTTACCAAGTGGAATTTCAGATTTGTTTCTGATCCTCGGCTGCATGACCTCAAACCTTCTTGTACTTGAGCTTTTCCACTTTGTATTCTAGTTCTTTATGGAGAAATGATACCATTGTCTTTTCTATATTAAATAGGCCCCCTATCTCTATTAACCCCCTCCCCCCCACTCCTCAAATGGGCTTGAAATAAGAAAGCCCCCCGTGGGCTTAATAGAGGATTTATGGTATGTTTACAATCATTTCTGAGTAACTGACATCAGTGATGGTTTGACTTAAGCATCTTCCAAATTCAAAATTTGGTCATCGCCATCTGATTAGGAAGAATTAGCTTGGGGAAAAAAGCCAGCCAGAAACAGGGGAGCTTTTTGATGAATAAGAAAGTCATTGAGTACTAAATTGTAGCTATGAGGGTTAAAAGTTTATGTTTAATTTTTAATACATTGTATTATATGCCAGTTATTTTCATGCCAGTGACATTAATTGTGTTAGTCATGTTTTACAAAATTTCAAAAATCACGGATAACGCAACATGTCTCAAAGGTAGCCCTGTGCCACACTTTTTCATAACTGAGTTTAAGAACTTGAGGGCTTCATTTCAGATACATGTACTCTTTTGTTGCAGGCCAAATTCCTTGAGATGAAGAACAACTTCAGTGGTGCTTTGGAGCTCATCAATCAGGTGTGTACAAATACAGGAGGCCAATTTCCAGTGTTGTACGATGAGCTGCCAGTACCTAGTATTCAAATACAGTTGAACCTCTCCACAATGGCTGTCTTGGGGACAGAGAAAAGTGGCCATTGTGGAGAGGTGGCCATTATGGGGAGGTGATATGGCACATCTTTTTTAGGGAGCACAAATACAGTAGGCCAATTTGCAATTTCTATGTGAACTATCAGCATTCATAGCATTCAAATGGAAGCAAGACTAGTGGTTGTTTTGATAGAATCCTTAGTGTCATTCATATGTATAACAACCTGATTTACACTTGAAAAGTATTGAGGGTTTTATTAAAAAATGAGGTCACTTCGTGCCTTCCCTCAGCTTGAGACCAGAATGATAACTGTATGGCACATAACCTGGCCTTTAAATATATCTACCAACCAACAAACATGTACTGCAAAATGGACTTCAAGTACATTCTATGTCTAACAGTCATCATCATATATGTTATGGGTCAAATTTGATCCAGGTTGATTTTGATTTAACCTTGATTGGTTCTCAATTTCCTTTGTCTCCTAGCCCTGAGAGACAAAGGACATAGAGAATCAACCCACCAGGTTAAAGAATTTTAACCTGAAATCAAATTTAACCTTTACATCCAGTAACCATGTGTGCTTTCTTTTGTGTGGAATTCACGTTTATGTAGGTCATTTTTATCCCCAATAATAGTATTTTTCTGTCTAATATTCCCCCCCCCCCCCCACCCCCTGGGTGTGCCTTGAAGGTTACCCATGCAGGACCTTAATTAAGATCCTGAAGTGTCAAAGATGTCTTATTGTCATGAAATACAGGTTTTTCACTAAGAATTCTAGTGGCAGGAGAAAGATGTAACATTACATGAGAAAATTTTGAAACAGGCCCCACGCCTGAATAAAACATTTGCCACAGATTTCTGTGTAGTTAATGGAGAATTCTCCAGTCTCCAGTGCCTAATGAACACCCTGGAAATATTAATAAGTGACTAATTCCAAACATTATAGGCTGTGGTTGGATATACAGACTTTATACCTGCATTGATTGAAAAGATGAGATTACAGCTTGCGCTGCAAGACTGGGATCAAACGCTAGAGACAGCGCAAAGGTACATTGTAAGACCTTTTACATCATATTGTTTATAGACCCTTCTGCCATGATTTTTTAACTTTTGATATCAACCAGAAAGTTTGTGCCTTACACCACACAAAGCCATTTCAAATTTCAAAACTTTGTGTGGCTACTGTTTATGTATAGCTTTGCTTGTCTCTGTTATGTTGTTGTCAAAGACGGTACTGTGTAAGTTTACCCATTTTAAAGGTGCTCTTTACAGCTGTGGCAATGGATATCTATGGGAATACTGTCAGTACACATTATGAGACTAATCTTAAGCTGGGTGGCCCTCAATTTGAGTATTGGGTGGTGGTGTGCTGTCGATTGATAAAATTATAAACATGGCAAGGGGATTAAGATTTGAGTTATAAACTAAGTGAGTTTAGTTCTAAGGCTTGCTATGATATTTGCTGTCATTTTACAGAGCTCTGAATAGCAACAGAAACTGTATTGAGGCCCAAAGGATGGTTGTTATGTATACACTTTGTCGAGAGGGAAAATATAGTGAGGTATTGGAAATAATTTTTTTAAAATATTTATTGTACTATATAGTATCTACAGTGATATGTATTGTGCAGTACTTATGTATTATTAGCTTTACTGGATTTGCTTTTTGTAGCTCTTTCAAAACAGCTTAGCTAATGTAACCTCAACCAGTGGGTTCTTTATGGTTGCAATCCCTTTTTTGTTAACAATTCTTGCTCAATAGAGAGGAGAAGTGTGACGTCAAGTTACCATGGTAGGCAAGTTTCTGGATGACAACAATAGGGCCGAGATTAAGCAACGACTACGGCGACAGTAATGAGAAAGAAAGAAAAAACCCGATACGTTTAGTTAACAAAACAGCAACTTTGCACGTACATCACGCTTAATTTTTTTGTACATTTCATAGCCGTCATTGCAGGACTGTGACATGAAACTTCCTAATTTCACACACCCACTTTACGGAGTGTGTGAACACAACACAAAAAGTGTCTTTTGTTCTCTAATCACCCTGCAGTGAAACGATAACAAATCATTTTCACTCTAGAAACCATGAAACGCAGACAAGAATCAGGAATAGGCATCTCGTTTATTGATAGCTAGAACACGGGCAAAATTCATGAATAAACATACTACAAACTAGAGCTAACGAAGACGTAAGCTAGCAATAATGTCAATAAAGTACAATCTGGTAATAACCTTTCTGAAAGATTAAATATAATAACAAAAAAGATAACAAATACAAGAAAATTTACAGAACGGTAGCGACAGATGCCGTCAAGTGACCTTGAATCTGCAAAGAGCACCTTATATACCTGATAACAAATAATCACGCACACTGTCAAAATAACTCACGTGACAAATACCAACACATCCGTATGCAAAGCACTGAAGCAACGTGCATTCCTTAACGCAAGAAAATACATTGTCTTTTTCTAAACTTAGATACGGTCCTTTCGAATTAAATCCAGAAAATTTCGCCGACATTTGACAAATTCAATGAAACTGAATAAGATCAATGAAGTTTGAAACAGTGTGAATTTACTTTTTAAGTCAATTTTCAGTTTGTTATCATCCCAAAATTTTGCTACCATGGCAACGTGATGTAACAACTTCTCTCTATTGACTGTCAATTTGACCTCATTTTACTGATATTGCAAATGTCTTCCAAATTTGGTCAATGCTCACTTGTCATGAAGAATAAGCTAGGGGATTTGAACCATTCAGAAACAGAGAAATATTAATTATTGAATGAATAATGTTAATGTCAGCTAAACTAGCATGTTCTCCAGTAACAGTTCATTTTAGTTCACTTCAGATTTCACCTTGCCACATGCTTGATTGACAGTTTCTTGTGTTGGTAACAAAGAGTAAGTCAGTTACTCTAGGTTGGTTTGGATTGGTTTTCAAAAATAAACTTATTTACCTTGTTTAGCTGTATCTTTTTTCTCTGCAGAAATAAAATTCGAGGCTAGTTGCATAATGACAAAACCCTTCTCCAGTCTGTGTTGTCCGTGGAAAAATTTAAAATGATAATCACTGAGGCTTTATAGCCCATAACCCGGAGCGAGCAACTCCCATACTAGGGTTATGTCACAGCACTTTCACAGACCGGTTTATTTTTAGCACTTTTTTGCCATGAAACTGGAAGCTCTTCATTGAGCGCATTCAAAGTATAAGAATGTGAACAAGGAGAACAAAACGCCATCATAAGTTCAAAAATACCATTTTCAAGTCTGTAGGTTTTGCTGACTGATTTGTGGGACTTACCAGATATTCTAGCTTCGTGCCAAAATCATTCTAAAAATAAACTGGTTAGAAAAAACGCCATGACACGAGTGCATTGCCGTAGAAGTTGTTTGCTCCAGGTTATGGGCTTTTGAAACTGTACATATTTGGAAAGATGTTAGAAAATGTAAAAGTAAGAGAAGGCTTAAAGCTCTCAGCCATAAATAGGTATTTGCTATAAAACATACTCCTCTTAATAATCAAAGAAAACTTTTCTTCAGGCATCAGATCGTCTTGGAGAGTTAATTCAGATGGTGGACAGATGTGAGCCTAGGAATCCTTTCTTATATCATGATTTGTCTCAAGCATTCAGCAGACTGGTAAGGATTAAAACCTTTACGTCTAAAAAATTTAAGTAAAATGGTAGAGAAGTATTGCTGGACAAGACAAAAGCAGTTGCGCGGGAGACTACATCTATGAAGATTCAGTCACAATTTGAAAACATTTTCACCGATCTTTTAAAATCATGAAATAATTCGTCTTTTTGGTTTGACTTTTGACTTTTTGATTCTTTCCTTGTACAAAAAAAATATAAATTTTATAAATGTTAAATTTAGCGTTAGCAGTCTAAACCAATTGTTTTCCCAGGAAATTCTTGTTGTATTCGCTCTTACCAACTATACTTTGAACACAGCTCGGTCATTCACGTGGTACAAAACTGCCATGCTGGAGTTCATGGCGCAAAAAAACAAAGAGGTCGTCTCATTTATAGTGTTAATTCCCTTTGTTTGTCTTGCCCAGTGTATCTGTTACTCTCCAGCGTGACCGTTTTGTACCTCGTGAATGACTAACTACCTTACAAAGGGCTTAATTCCTTTCCTTCCTTTCTTCCCCACCCCCTCCCTGCTCTTTTACTCGCGCCATTTTTCGCGCTATCGTTGACTCTCGTTCCTCTCTCTTTGCTCCGAAACGCACGGAAACGCTTCCTACGCAGGCTACAGTCCAAAGGGTATCTCAAATAAAGGGCATTTACTGTATTTAAGTTCTGGTCACTGTCACCAGAGACAATGTAGCCCATAATCTACAAAGTGTAGGAGCCAGTCATCAGGTGCTAAAAGCAGCTTGGAAACGAGCTATGTGACTCTTGGGTAGCTGAATCCTTATGCCACACACTTCTGCATCCGTCTCTGGTCATCACTGTTAAGACGTCTGTTTTAGGGGTGTTGTTCTTGGTGTTGCACAAAACCATTGTTGGTGGGGATCCCCTCTCCGGCTCAGTGTTGTGATGTAGATATTGTTCAGTGTCTTTTCAGTCTTTTGTATTATGTTAGTTGGTGATTGCACCCGTCCCAGACATCAAGAAACTACAAGTAGCTGTTGTAATGAAAAACAACGTGAATAAAAAAGAATGGTAATTGTTACTGGCTACTCGTTGCATGTTTGCTAAAATGTTTGTGTTTTATTTAGTGTGGCAGGAATGACCTGGTATTACAACAAACATTGACACTCGTAGAGAGAGCTCAGAGTCTAGCACCAAACAACGCTGAATACCAGACAGAGGTAACTGGACTTGTTTGAGAACGTGTGTAACTTTTAATTTGTAGGCTATAATCGGTACCGCTTCATTGACTTGCCCGATATACAGTCTGAGGAACTCCTAAAAAGAAATAAAATGAAAACCAGCGAGAATGCAGCGATTATACACATCTAAGTAAACTGTAAGTTTTCATATATGTAAGAACTTTATTGAAATAAGTTTGTTGGTTACTTTTGGATCATTTATTTCCCATTTGAACAGCTTGGAAATCAGCTAATCTTACATCATCGAACCCGAGAAGCAATGAAAGCATTCCGAACAGCTATGAAGCTTGATGAAACAAGTGTACCAGCATTAACAGGTTGGTCCACCTAGACAGAGATATTCACTGGCAAAAGACATTCTACATTACGGTATTTATTCGATTAAACGCCGCCGTCGAATAAACGCCGCGCTCGATCAAACGCCGCAGATGGAAGCAAAATTACCAATAAACGCTGCCCTCGAAAAAACACCACGCCTAATCAGAAGAATGCGGCGTTTACTCGAGGATAATAAGAAAAACCTCGGTACAACTTGGTAATTTACACCATCCAGACATTTACGATTCTATATCAGCAAACGACTTACAATAACTGTTGTCAGTGATTTAAAAGAAGTGATTTCGATATCTAGCGGCGAGGAGCGAGGAGTGACGGTTGTATTCCGAGACTAAGAAAAGGTTGTTGTTCTTTCTACATTAACTTACACTCAGCGATCGCTCATTATATTACTTTTTGTTTGTTTGTTTAGTGAGCGCACTAAACTGATCCAATTCATACGTGCAAAAAGTTCGATTCCATCCTTTTTTTAGCAAAGTCATTTCTCATTGTTGAAAATTACGTGAATGTGAAGAAACGTACTGCCGAGTTTAAGGTAGCTTTACCTTAACAAACTCCGAAAGTCATTTGTTTTTGTATGAATAGGCTTTTCTTTGTTTCCTTTGTCAGGTATCATCAAATGTCAGTTGTTGGAAGGAATGGTTGAAGATGCTGAACAGCAGCTGGAATTTCTGAATGAAATACAACAGTCCATCGGAAAATCATCGGTAAGTTTTATTACGTACAGTAGCAAGAACATTAGATACATGTAATAGTGAACTCAGATTTAAGTCAGCACCAATTGCTCTTTAACAAAGTCGCAGGCAAGGGAATCAGCGTCTTTCTCATAAACTTTCGCTAAATTTGACTCAGCTGGGATAATGACCCGCTTGCCGGGGACAACTTTTCCCCATATAAGCGGAGCCTTCGATCAGCAAAAAACAACTTCGCACGAGCATCACCCTTTTTTTGTCGTAAATTTCGTTGCCTTTTTTGCAATACTACAACTTAAAACATCCTTATTTCATGTTTTATTGGGGACGTGAACTCAGCAAGTTTGAAACAGCACGATTTCACTTTGTAGTGACGTTTTCGCTGCCGTTGTCGTCCTGGTTGCTTAAGATAGGGGCTTATTTATTTCAAGCCCATTTGAGGGGAGGGGGGCTTAACAGAGACGGGGGGGGGGCTTATTTAATTCAGAAACGGCGATGGTATCAGTCCTCCATAAAGGACTAGAAAACAAAGTGGATAAGCTCAGGTACAAAAAGGTCGAGGATCAAAAGCAAATCCGAACTTCCAGTTGGTAAATAAACCATCCTGGATCAGCTTTGCAGTGGTCTTTGGACTTCTCGTTTTTGTTTTATTTTTCATCCTGGATCAGTCCACGCAACGTTTTACAGTCTTGATTGATTAATACAGTCTATAATTTATTAGTGAAGAGTAATTAGGGGAGGCTTATTAGAAGGGGCGGAGGGGGGGGGGGGGGAGGGGGTATTAACTTTCTTGTCTTGAAAAGGGGGTTTATTAGAGGGAGGGGGCTTATTTGAGAGGGGGGCTCAATAGAGGATTTACGGTACCTAAAAAACGTATGCCAAAACCATGAAGGTAGAAACACAAACTGTGCGGTTCATACCTCAAACTGACATCACTTTTAGACCTCAAGTTGAAGTACAGTGTTCCTTTCTGTAGGAGCTGTCATACCTAAGCTCTGTGTTACACAGAAAGAAAAACAAGCCAGCTGAGGAAGTTATTAACTTCCTAAATGAAGCTGTTGATGCACATTTTACATCTCTCAAGGTTAGTTGAAAGATCAAAATTTTAGGATTTTTTACGTGTCACTCATGGAACGAAAGGAGTAAGTGGCCGTTGCTTTTGATCAGTGAGAAAACCTTAAATTGTTGTGCACTGTGATTATGAAACTTTATGATGTGTTCCAAGTAACTTTGGTACACTACGTCTGCTTATTTGACATTGATTTTGTTGTTGTGTTGTAGGGTCTCGCTCTTGGTGTGAAATATTTCTACAACTTAAATCCAGACTTCCTTCTTCAGATTATTAATGATTACCTCATCTACGCTCCTACTGAGGTTTGTACATTAAAAACAATAATATTATTTATATACCCACTTTATCGTCTCCAAGGAGATGGTAGGAGGCAGATCCTTTAACCGTTAACAAAGATGTACTGAAGAATGAACTCGTGTCTTGAGTGACGCAAAAGTCACCGGATACATCCTATTGTTTTCCAAGTACAGGAAGTACAACTCTGTAAGGTTAATAGATTTCTGCAATTTATGTTTCAAGCGGTTGAAAACCCCATCTACACCCACAGCTATCTTCGTCAGAGGAAACTGTCGCATATCCAACTGACTGCTGCACGAAAAACGCACGAATCGCGTTAGAAAACTGGCGCATGCAAGATAGAAAATGGGCCAGTTATCGACAAAGGCTACTTTTTGTACGTCTGCAGGGTAGTCATAGACAAAACCACCCAGTGAATCCAACGAAACTCTTCCACCACCACCACAAATGCTAATAAACACCCCTAATACGTAACCACAGTGTTTACTAGTTCCCTTTTCTGAATGTCAAGAGACATATGCTTGCGATGTGCTGTCGAGTTCCTGAGCTTGTTTCAAACCAGAAATTCACTAGTACTACAAACTAAACACACGAAAGGAAACGTCGGTTTAAATACATCTCTTCTTGCCCCTCGTTTTGCTCTGTGCATTTGTTTTTGGTTATTGCGCAAGTTTGGGATCCAGTCTCACTGCAGTTGTTATCTTATACTCAGGCACAAAGTCCCGGTCAGCCGCCCCCGCCTTTGCTGAAGCGCTGTGCTGCCGTGCTAGATCCGTTAACTAAAAGTGTCACTGGTTTGCTGGAAGGATTGTATCTCATGGCGAAAGTCAAGTATCTTTCAGGTGGGTATAAAAGTTCTATTGCCGTGGGTGCATCGGTTACTTCGTTACTTTTGTGAACGAATCTCATCAATGTACGGCGGAATACATTAGCGACATTATATAATATAGTATATAGTAATAAAATGCGTATATAGTAATAAAATGCAGTGGAATCTCATTAAGATAAGGTCATGTGCTGCTTTTAGGTGTACTTACCGGTTGGAAAGGTTTTCTATAGTTATTTCTATAAAACATTGTGACATTACAATTTGGCCGCCGTCATAGCATTTTTGAATAGCGCAAGTAGCTACGTATTTTTCTTGTGTTTTAAAAGCTTATACTTCTTTTGCTGGTCCATATTGTCATATTAGACTCGCTTATTTTTAGTTCGAGGAAACCTGATTCTTTATATTTCCTTTCAGCTTTCCTCGCCATCTGCTTTTCCTTTAACTTCCTTTATAATGCACCTTTATTGTAATGATGTGTGATATGGCAAATAAACATACATGAATTAATGAACGAACGAACGAACCGACGGACGGACCGACCAACCGACCGACGGACCGAGTGACCGAACGAACGAACGAACCTCACTCCATTATTTGCCTTTCCAAAACGAATGGCTTGTGCCTGATTACATATTACTACCTCGAATTTTAGCTCATATTCAGATAATACATTGGCCCTACCCTGATGAGGAGTTCATTGTCACGGGTAGTCACATGACCAGCCGCAACCAGGGTTCTTTCTCGAAACAAAAGAGAGAACCCTGTCAACGAATTGATTTTATTCGTGCGATGAATCTTAAAGACCAAAGGCTATGACGTCATCGGCATTAATGTCTGCCTCAGCAAGTTAATGAGATTCCTCCGCAAAAACGGAGTAACCGGTGCGCCCTATACTACTTGTAAAGAAAGGCAGTAAGATCAAGAGTTTGATACCTCATTTACTTGAAAGTTAAAAGCAAACGCAGTTGTTCAGGAAGGTTAGGTCAGTTAGGACGTCAGGTCGGTGCTTCAGCTGGTCTATCCACCCAAGAGGGACTGCGGATGAGCCTCTTTTTCAGAGGATACTCCGAATCATTATACGTTTCTGGGAAATTGCCCACCTACCCCTCCCCTAAGCCTACATTAACACTTACCTCTCACTTGGGGCAAAATGTTGCCTTAAGGGAGGGGTAGGTCGGCAGTTTTCTTAAACTTATAATAAGCTATAGTCCTTGCTGGTTTAGAATTAGAAGCTAACTTCTCCTTGACTTACATGTACACACAGTGGTAGCACAGCCGCTTATTTTTGAGTGCCCTTGACTCAAGAAGTTTAAGCGTATTTAACGCGCCAGTAACACATTTCAGTCGTTTGTTTTCAGGGGAGACTGATGCTGCTAAATCCTTGTTGATCCACTGCCTGGATCAAGACTCGACCTTTTCTGATGCACATCTACTAATGGCTCAGGTAATTTATCGCTACCACCTCATTATACCACTCCCTGCTTTACAAAGCCTTCGGATGACAGCTTTAATATGTTGTTCACAATGCTACAGTAGACGAGACAAGATAAAGTGTAGACGCCAATTTCTAACTATTTTGACAACACATGAGCTTTACAGAGTGTGGTTTTTTATTTAGTTATGTCTGGAGCCCATTAGGTATTGTACAAATGAGCGACTTTTGAGGGATTTCACGGACATAGCTGTCCAAGGAAATACCGAATAATGCCTTTCTGTAAGTTGGAGATGTTTAGTTTGACGATGCTTATGTTTTGTTTTATCACTTCAGTATTTTATCCCAGTACAAAAATGTCTTCATGACCTAAGTAACGGAACCCCCTAAATGCGGGCACCCCGTTAATACGGACACTCTCCATGGTCCCCTTAGCGCCGTATAAACGGGCTTGACTGCTCACGTGATAGACAAACTAATCTTTAGAGCTTTCTTTCTTCAACAGATTCATCTCCAACAGGGGAATTTTAAACTTGCTGAGCAATCTCTTGAAGTCGGTCTCAGCTACAACTTTGAGGTGAGTAGGTCCTTTCGGGAAGTGTACAAAAATGAACTGATTCTTAATGCGAGGTTCTTTGTAGGGGCGTAAACACAGGACGAGGAACTTTTCTTTTTGTTCCTGAACCTACATACGGTCCATTGGTTCGACAATTGGAAATGATAACAATCAAGTTTGAAGGAACCCAAGTTCACGTTTAAAAGACGTTTTTGCTACCGTCGCCGTCAAAGGATCATTAACTGGAACTTTTAAAGAAACCACGACGACAACGACGGCGCGAAAACGAGACGAAAAAACCGTGTTCGCCATTTTTTACACTTGATTTCTAATATCCGATCTCTCCGGCGTACAATTTGTTAAAAGTGGGAGTATTGATGTTGGGTTGAATACTTAAGGACCCTTTCCGAGTTAAGAAAAAGATAATCGTCTTTTTGTGTTTATGTCCCC
>OZ037777.1:16603176-16623176 GCA_964035525.1 Porites cylindrica
AATACCCTTACCCTTATGAAGAGAGAGGGGTGGGGTGTGGGGATGAGCGCACTGTCGACCTCAAGTTGACGTACTGTCACCAGTTATCGACGTAAAATATAATTGCTTTAGCTTCAACTTTACGTTCCATTGAAATACATCAATAGCACCTTGTAGACATTGCCTGGAAAAACAGCTTGAGTAACAGGGCTTCATCAGGGATAGTGGAGACGAGATGCGGGAAGGGAGGAAGAGAGTAATGCCTAGGCTAAATAAGACATTTCTTGAAAATGGTCAATGTTATTGTATTTTTGAAACACGTCAATATGTATTTATTTTGTAGCATGAAGCGACTAAAGTGATGCAGGATGCTCTGGAGGAGTTTGGCGGAACTCCTGAAGAAGTCAGGTAAGATCAGAAACAAGTACCCTATTGCGACACATGCAGGTACAAAAGCGGTTCCCGCTGATGCGCGCGCACCCCATAGTGGGGCGTCTAAGATAGCAAGATGGCAACGGTGACGAAAACATCACTCAAAAAAGTACTAATTTTGCATTCTTTGAACCTTTATCACGATTATTCCAGGCATTCGCGCACTTTGTCAAATATTGGCGAAGTCTTCTGGAGATGAATTCCAAAGAACTCAATCTAAGTTAAAAAAGAGAAAGAAAAATTCGTTGTCATTTGTTTACGTCCACTATAAAATACGGCATTTCCGCTTCGTAGTCGGTCAGGAACGGCAAAGAAATGCACCAAGTGTAGAGAACAGCATTGTTTTTTTAGACGTTCTCGTTTCCGTCGCCGTCTTTGCTTAACATTTCTTTTTCTTATGCTAATGTAACGCGGGCTAAGAAGCAATGTGAACTGTCCTTTGCTAACCTGTCGAGTTTGAGTGGTCACCAGGTAATTACTTCATCATATCGAGCCATTTACAATGGACAAATGAAGCTTTTTGTGGCACTGAACCTCTTTTAAGGCCCCATGCACGAGTATCCGGGTATTTTTGTAAACGAATATGGGCTCGGTTTTCGAAAAGATACGCGTCCACACGTGGCGTATTCCTATCGTTTTAACCCGTCCACACGGAAACGCTGAAACAATGGAAATACAAAGGCATCCCTTTCAGGGCATGCGCTGTGTGATGTATGAAATCATCGTATTCGATAACATCCGTTTTCGTCCTTTCACACGGAAACGATAAGTCGGCGTTTTCAAAAAAGACTCCACGCAGGGGACCGTTTTCGAAAAAATGCCGTTTGCGTGTGAACAGAAGCCTGAAACGGAGAAAAAATCTCCGTTTAAAAAATATCCGGATACTTGTGGAGGGACCTAAGAGTGTTCTCTGTATATTGTAAAGGGGCTTTTTAATGACGTTTTGGGTCTGTCAGTTCCAAATCCGAACCTCACCTATTTTCCATTTTTACTTCAGGGTACAGATATCTAATGCAGATCTTGTTCTAAAGAATGGAGATACAGAGCAAGCCCTGACTATACTACGACAAATAACACCTCAACAAAGGTAAGTGTGGTCAGCGGATGTCCGAGTCATTCCTTAACTGGTTTTGCGGCATTGCTTATAAAAACGAGTTGAAAAACGATGTTGCGCGTTTTACCACCAACGAAACAAACCAGTCTTGCATTAAATCAGGTTGTTGCAAGCTGTGTGAATACGACTTCTGGTGCCCGTTTCTCGAAAGGTCCGGAAACTCATCGCCTTTTCGGGCCCGAAGGCAACTTTTAAATCAAAACCTGTTGAATAGTAGCACAGTTCCTAGCTCACAGACCACTCAATTTTGCTTCGTTAAATGATAGTTTTATTGTATCATTTTCAAACTTATTGGAACCTTGATCTTGAATGCAAACACGACCAACACGAAACAGCTTTTCGGGGCCGAAAAGGTGTCAGGACTTTTGAGAAACATTTCCCTGATTGGCTAAAACTACGCGGGAGTGCCACCATGCACACGTGTTACGTCAATTGCTGTCAAACAAGATTGTCTTCAGCCGGTAAGACGCACAACTTGTACAGATTTTCTTTTCAAAAGTAGAACCTGCAACCTGATTTCTTGATGCAAGAAAGGTTTGATTCGTTGGTGGTAAAACGCGTAACAACGCTTTTCAACTCTTTTTGTTGTAATGTTGCAAAACAAGTTGCGCAATTTTCTCGCCCGGTTTACCGTACTGTACGTTCACCGCCTTTCATAGGAACCTGCTCCGCTTTGCGGCTCGGTGCACCTTTGTGTGTTGTTTATGATATAGCGAGGGTCACTTGAAGAAAATTGACTTATCCCTATTAAACTAAGCAGACGCTGTGCAGTGCATGGACTAAGTGTCTTTTTCTACTGAGCTCTTGAACTAACGTTATTAGCCTGTGAGCACGCTCTCCATTTGGGGGATATAGAAAAAGTAGACGCGCGAGAGGCACTCGAGAGGAGACGGTGGTATTTCCCTTTGTCTGGGCGAAATACAAATGAAAGTTTATTAGAGATCGTTGCAAGCTCTCCTTTCCTCGGCCCCTCGAATCTTCGCCGCTCGCTGGCACGTTCTCTCCCGACTCACTTCGCTCGCCCAAATAGGAGAGCTTGCTCGCAGGCTATAACGTTATAGACTTCCTGCCATATGTTGTTACAGCCTCAGGATTCCTCTTTAACTGACTCTGTTCCAGCTACTGTGTATGTATTGTGTATAATGAAAGAGTTATAATGCTGTTTACTTTAACTCTGGATGTTGGTCATCCAAGAGGTTGCGTCCTAGCACTGTTGCTTCAGTTTCTTTTGTTAAGTTGTCAGGCGGCTGCAAAGGATTACGAGTAGCGAAGAGTAATTGTAGTTAATCAGCTTCAAGCGGACTTGTATTTTTTCTGACAGTTACTACATCAAGGCTAAGGAGAAGATGGCTGATATCTATCTTCATCATCGCAAGGACAAGCGTTTATATGCCAGTGTGTACAGGTTAGAGACAGTCATTTTCAGTTTTCTTTCATGGGGGAACTTAGGGTGAATTTCCACTGTCGCGTAATTTTTCCATGCGAACGCGCGTAAATGAAATAGAGGCAGTGTATGAAAGGCCACGCGTAAACGTGAAAGTTGAGCGAGGTTCAACTTTTACGTTTATGCGTGACCTTCCATACATTGTCTTCCTTTCATTTACGCGCGTGAAATTTACGTGCGTACGCACGTGAAAATTACGCGACAGTGGAAATCAACCCTTTATCATCTAAGACGGCGACACCAACGAGGACGGCAAAAAAGCAATATGGTTAGGTTGGCAAGACAACAACTCTGCACGTGCATCACGCTTTTTTGTGCATTTCTGTGCCGTCGTTACACGTCTACGACGCGAAACGTCCTAATTTCACGTTTTGTGGAGGACGGGAACCCCACAAGACTAACTCCTGAAAAATCGCCTACCTATGAAAAACTAGAAGAGTTGGAAAAAGAGCGATGAAATTTAAAACAGCGTGAATCTTATTTTTGGGTGAAGTTTTCGCTGCGATGCCGCCATCCACTCACTTTGACTCCGAAGATAACTACCGCACAGGTTGTCGAAACGTTAGCCGCTGTCAAAAATTACAGTCCTATTCAGGACTACGTTCACCCGAAGGATCATGCTCAACCTACTTGTACGTACTGTCTAATTGTGTTAAACGATGTTTGGGGTGCTTAGGTACCTCCCCCTTCTCTTCTCCGTTTAATGAGTCAGTCATTATCGACCGAAACAAGTCTTGTTAGAGCCATACGACCGGTTATTAAAACAGCGTTTAGTTAGTGTTGCATTGAAAAAAGCGCATTCTTAATCATTTTCAATTTGCCCAAACCCAATTTCTAATAAGTGTCTACGTTTCCACTTGAAATAACCCATTTACGAATCGAACAGAACTAGAGATCCGCTGATTTTGTTGAACTACGTTCTAAGTTAGAGTTCATACGATCCGAGACGCCTGCAGCACGTGTTGGACCTTTTTTAAAAAATACTGCTGGGTTCAATTCATTTGCAGCGTCTCGTTTTATTGTTGTTCTGTATGTGCAAGTTTGATATTAAAAGGCGAGTGGACATGCAGTGCCAAACAACTGCCCACTTCGACTTCTGTGCCAACTTTAGCAAAAACGGATACGAAAGGTGTTTGATGCCTGAAAAGTGCTGTATTAGTTTGCTTATTTCTTGCAGAGAACTTGTTGATAAGAACCCAAGTGCTCATACCTGTCTGTTATTGGGTGATGCTTATATGAGTATACAGGAGGTAAGTGAAGGACGTGCTTACTTAAAGCTTCAGCCTCTGAAATACTGAAAAATGATGTGTATAAAATACATTTGCAAGCAGATAGTGTCAGGATAAGAAATAAAATTTCATTAAAAGCCTCAAAAGTGTAACCATATTTCAATGTTTACATCGAAGGAACGGATCTACAATAATCTTCAAGCCATCGTTCTTTAGCCTTGCAAGACCAAAACGAACTATCAAACAAAAATAACGTAGTCAATAACGTAATCAACGCAACGAAAACCTTGTTGCAAACTTCACCGGAGGACAGACGCTAGAAGAGTGCCTTATATGAAGTCAAGTTTGTAATAACTATTTAAGATTACCGAATGTGCTACCCTGGATACCAGAGGTTTTCTTTGGCGCGCGGCAGGATGCTTCGGGGTCGACCACAAGCCGACGAATCTTCGGCAGAAGGGCGAAGCTTTGTGGAGCACTGTAGAGACTTGACCGAAACAGGAAACTGCGCTGTAAAAGTCTCCAGTACCCAAGGTACAAATGTTCTGAATCAGGAAACACGTTTCATGACAAGCAATTTGCCCAAATTGAGCGCCTCAGTAATGTAGCCGGTGAACAGGCTCTCTGTTTGGGAAAAGGGTCCCTCTCCTCAAGATTTTTTCACCTCTTCCTCAAACAGAGAGCCTGTTCACAGGCTACAGGAATGTTGTTGACCGATTCTGTCTTCTTTAGCAGCTCAACAATTGCAATGCAAGTCAAAAATTTGATCACCGTGTAAAAAGGATTAAAACGTTATGTAAGAGTTTTGTTTTCTTCCTGTGTAATTCAGCCTGAAAAAGCAATTGAAGTGTATGAGACAGCACTGAAGAAAAACCCCAGGGACGGTGCACTGGCGAGCAAAATAGGACAGGCGTTGGTTAAGACACATCATTACGGCAAAGTGAGTGATCATTTCTTTGTAAAGATAAGCACCTTGTCATTAAATACACATAAGGACCCTTAAGCAAAGACGACGGCGACTTCAACGAGAACGTCAATAGCAATAGGTTTGGATGGGCAAAACAACAACTTTGCACGTGCATCACGCTTTTTTGTACGTTTCTTTGCAGTCACTGCTCGACTACGGTGTCAAAGTCCCTAATTTCATGTTTTGTGGAGGACGTGAGCACAAAACAATGACTTTCTTTTGTTCCTGAACTTCTATAGAGTCTTTCTGAATTCATCTCCAGAAAAGTTATTAACAAAATAAGCGCGATAGAGTTTGAAGCAGCGGGAATTCGCTTTTTAAGTAACGTTTTCATAGCCGTGGTCGTCGTTGTTGTTTAAAGCCCTGTGCAAACGGACGCAACATTGGTGGACAACAACTGAACTTCCAACATTGTGAACATTGTTGGATGCTACTTGTTGCGTCCGTTTGCACACCCTGTTGCATGCTGTTGCGTGTTTTGGGGAGTTGTTCAGTTGCGCAAAGTTTGAAACTGATCAAACGTTTAGCTCCGTGCAAGTGGCGGATGCAGCTAGTCCCAACATTGTTGGCCCAACAATGTTGGGACTTGTTGCGTTCGTTTGCACATACCTTGCGCTCCCTTACCTTATGCCCCAAACGTAAATAACACTCAGTCATTATTTCTCATTCGAAAGCCTCGTTGGTACCCTTGACTTAGTCTGCTACACAGGCGTTTTTAGTGTCCTCACGCAACTACCCTTGAGTTGGTGTATTATCGGATTTTCAATGCAGTACTGAATAAGGCCGACTCCGCCGACTCCTAAAAGGACCACCTCTTTACCTCGTGGTTATATGTATTTACAGTGTGACTCAAACTTAAAACTTCCTTTTAATGGTTTTTGTTTTTACAGGCGATCAATTACTATGAGGCCGCCTTGAAATCGGGACAGCAAAACTTTTTAAGGTTTGTACTTTTTGGAGCGTCTCTGTTTTGTGTTCCTTGTATCGTGATGGTCGGCTTTCAACGTCTGAGGTTTCTTTTCAGATACGACTTGGCTGAGTTATATCTTAAGTTGAAAAACTACGACAAAGCAGACAAAGTCATCAAGTCAGCTTTGGAGCAGGAGAAAGGTATAGTGATTAAGCAAGGGACCTTTCTGCATGCAACGAAACACAGTTGCTCATCTTGTGTTGTAAATGTTCTTATTTTTGTGGAAAAGTGTTGATATGTCCGAATAATCACTTTTAAGATTAGTGAATGTCTGGGTGTTTGCATCATTTGTGACTCTTATCTCTTTTTTCTGTGTCAAAGAAAATGCTTTACGTTTGTGAATTTGGTTGTTTGCAAAATTTAGATTGACTCTCGAAGCGTCACCTTTTAAATCTTTTTTTGTGGTGGTCAAATCAAATGTTTGTGCCTCACTCGCACTTCGATGCAGCGTCACAGTTTCTTTTGAAACTAACCCCTTACTTTTTGCAAAGATTCGTAGTGGAAGGAGGAAACAAACTTGTTTCACGTGGCTCATAAAACAGATTCAACAGTTTTCCGTATTTTAGAGATTCTGTCGGGAATATACATGTATCATGCTCTTTGTCAGTTTAAATGGCACGCGCACTGATTGATTCGTGCGAAAAACGACATTTTGAAGAATACCACCAGAAGATATGTCAGCCAGAGCTGCAGCAACGTCAGGGTTTCTATTATCATCATCATCATCATCATCATCATTATTTCATGGTGTCCCCTTTTGCTTCTGTAGCTAATGACCTCCCATCGCTAATGGAAGAGGCTCGACTTCTGAAGCTTCAGGCGCAAGTTTATCAGCGCTCCGGGAACACGGAAGAAACTCTGAAAACCTTGACCAGAGCGAAAGAAGTACAAACCAGGTCAGCAATGCTGTTTTAGTTCTCCTTTTTTTGAGGCAATACAGGTGACTGGCGCGTACTTTCAAGGCTTCTGAAGCTCGTTTCATTCCAGTATAGACTCGTGGGAGATGTCTAGTAGTCCTCGAATTCGTATTTGAATCCAAACTGAAGAGGAAGGACAGCTTTGTTTTTCTTCCTTTTCGTTCTTGTGTTAACGAGCTTACTTCATTTTCTCGCATACCGAACTGGAAACCCGGTGTGTTCGTAAAGAGAATGTAGCTGTTAATCAGGACTGTCTAGTCAGATCACTCAATTCCTATTAAATACACACACACACAAACACGCGGAAGTGCCAGGTCTTAAGAAGTAAGAGAGATACTAATGACCGAGTTACGAGTTGAGTTGAGTTTGAGTTGAGTTTGAGTTGAGTTTGAGTTAAGTCTGAGTTAAGTTTGAGTTACCGTTGCTTTCATTTTTGTTAACTTAAAAGTGGTTAATGGAAGATCCAGATCGTTTTTACACAAAATTGACCGACTGTTCGTTTTTTCACGAATGAAAAAGTGTTTAATAATTTTACATTCCCAAAGGTGAAGCGTTGAATTGTCCTCATTTTGTTGGCCTTGACGGTCAAGATGACCGGTCACATTCGATGATATTGAAATGAACTAAAGTTTTCTATGCTGTTGTTTACTACCAGTATACACCTGGCTATATTGGGAACTTTGATCTAAAAAAATGAAGTAGAAGTGAACTGAATTAAACTGTTGTTTACTTACAATTCACGAATTGAAACAGAAATCGGCGCGGGGTTCGCGAACTTCCGGTCTCAAATTTAACAAAACCCGTAAGTCCTGAATTTATGTATTTCTTTCCAGCAGATAAAGGATGAATTTTTAAGCCTGTGTAGCGAGACATTTTAGGGTCTTTTAGTTATTTATAGCATTGCGAATGAAGTGACTGCATTTGTATTAAAGGTGTCGCTTGATATTGTTTTTGTCGGTATGCAAAGTTATTACGGTCCGACAAAACTAAAGCAATCCGTGCACGCTGTAGCCTGTGTACAGACGCCCCTCCCCTCCCCTCAGAAAAAAATCTGAGGGGAGGGGAGGGGCGTCTGTACACAGGCTATGCACGCTGTGTTTTTTTCTCTTCGTATTTCTTTTCTGTCATTAACTTAAAGAATAATAGAATTAATGACAATTCCATTCAACCTCCCCGTTTGAGAGGCAGATATATATGCGTAACAACGTACGTTTCGAATCAAAGGTTAAAGTATCGCTTTAGTCGCTGCGTATGTAAATTAACCTGAACTCACTGGAGACAAAAAAACTTGCGATATCTCGGTTAAATTCTTGTAAATAAATACTGGCATAAGAGCCAGCCCGTGAATAAGAAATGCTAACGTACGCAATATTGCGGTAAGCTTATGTTTTCACAATGACATGGTCAACAGTTTTTTTAAAATTATTTACAGAAAAATCAAAATACGGTAGATCACTTTCATAATGTTCAGTCTGAATTCTTGAACACAAAAGTGCTTGTTTTTACGCTCCGAAGGCTTTCCGAGGAAACACGAATGCAAAAGTATATGGTAATTTTGCTAATTTTAATCCACGGACTTTTGTCAACACTTCATGCAAAAACAACAATGCGTTGCAAAACAGTGTATTTTACCAGACAGCGTTTTGCACATGCCATTATTGATGCAGAAACATTCGGGGCCTCTTCGTGAGTATTTCGCGCATTTTCGGTATCAGCCGTCGCACTTCGTGCATACTCTTTTCATAAATGCATACTGAAGAGCGGAACCTTTCCCCCACGACCTGAAAGAGACAGGCGCCTGCCTTCAAATGTTTTTTGGGCTTGTCACGCACTCCTTTTTCCGACGGCGTGATGGGCGAAAAACGAACGTTTATTTTTTAATTTTTTTCCTTTAAGTTAATGTTTTGAAATATCATTCGAACTAAAGAGAGTATATTCCAACAACAAAGGAAACTCAAATGAAAACAACAACACCAAACGGGATTTCTATGTCCTGTCGCTCTTAGGTCCTTACATTTCTTTACATTATCTCCTCGTCAATCAATTTCTGATATTCATCGGGAGATATGTTGATATTCTCGTCTAGTGCGACAGCCATCGGAGGAACAGTCAAATTGCTTTGTCTTGGTTGCGTGCTTATGCAATCTTTTTGGGGGCAAAATCGAAAATTACGTAGTACCGCGAAGCGATTTCCATCCGCGGTTGCATTTGGTGTGACATACAGCCCCTCGACTGTAATGCAAATGTCTCCATCTGAGAAATGAGTCTCGCAGCCTGGTTTAGCACACCTTGGTTTTGGGCCAGGTTGTGATTTAAACCGCTGTACTTGCCAAACTTGCTTCCTTTTTGCAGCGTGGTGTGCGTTAAAAATGGCTACATTTGTTGGTTTAGTCACTACGGGAGATTTCAAATCCAGCTTACTAAATAAGTCGTCCAATTCATTTTTTGTCAATGCTTTCTGATAGAGACGATAGTCTTCATCTTGAACTTTAAAGAAGTTCAAAAGCACGAAAAGAACATGTTTACAAATATTAGCACTATTCGCATACGGACAATTACATGTTGGATGCTCAGAAATCTTGACCTCATATGTGTTTAGTCCCGATCTGATTACGAATTGCCTCTCGTTTCTTCCAAGCTCGTTAGAGTCAACAAGCAAGAATGTTTCCTTCTTGGCGAGCTCCAAGGAGCGCTGGAACGCCTTACTGGCACTTTTTCGGAAACGGCCGTCACGTCTATCCTCACGTGTCCCAGCTTTGGGGGCTGAATGATGCGAATCGTCCTCAGAAGACGAAGATGCTAAGTTACTTCCATCGCTAAAAACACTGACTTGACGTTTTCGTTTTCGTGTCGCTCTATGGGAGCAGTTAGCATCTACAGATGAAGCTCTAGAAGACTCTGCTTGTACATATAAGGAATTGTCGACAACACCTGCTGAAATTTCTTCTCCAAAGGCTTTCGCTCTTGTCATTTGCTGGAAATAGTTGGCTTTGAGTCTGTCACTTTGGCTCCGATGTTTTCCTCCTTTATAAGTTCCATAACCGTATGATTGAAGTTTCTTTGAGAGCATGATTGCTTCTGCCACATCCTCCTCTGCAGCCATGGCAAGGGTTAGCCTGTAAGATCCTTTTTTGGCCCACTGCGAGTGACCAACTTCAGCCAAATTGACGTTTGGGGTAAGTGGTGCACCACATTTGAACGCCTTAAATATATGGGTCCTTCTTTTATGCCACCATTTGAACCAGCTAATGATATGACCTCGCTTTGCAGGCTTTTCATCTGAAAATGCTACGAGTTCTTTCCTGGCTTGATCGTAACGATAAGGCGTTGGTGCTTCAAAAATGTTCCTAGCGAGAGTCTTGAACGTATGCTTTGACTTATCACTCCAGTTCGTATGTATCTGCCTGTTGCAACACTGAAAAAAGTGAAATTCACAAGACACACACTGTTCTAAGGATTTACTGCCAAATACTTTTTCGATGGCATCCCAGTTTCCTCCTGCTTCATCGAACATCCATCCCGCTGGATTAAAGATATATTCATCGTCCCCTGTAAAATCTCGTAGAACCTCAAAAAAAAAACAACGTCAAATGAATTACAATTAATAATATTGCAGTGCACATCCATCGCTGATTATACTTGTGGATTCAAAGGCCCAGTATCACCCATTCGGCTTTGCGGTCCTTTGATTTTGTTTTCAAATGACGAGCTCGCTCGTGATTGGCTCTTTCGGGAATTTTCGCCTGCGTTAAAGTCAATCGCAGAGGCATTGGGCGCGCAATGCATTTTGGGTGATACAGGGCCTTTAACCCAAAAATGACGTATTCAATATCTTTGAATAAGTTGTCAAATTAAATGATGTGTTTCTTTTATATGTCTGAACGATGTAAAACATAATAAAATTATTAATAATGCGTCCAGATAAATGCAAAATGCGTAAAATAGGCAAACTTAACGTAACATTGCTATTGAATTTCCTTTTGTACCCTGCGAGCAGTGGACTCTTGTCGTCCGGCGTAGCTCGGCGTAGAAGAATCCAGGGTACTCCGATCCTTTTGTGGACCATTTCGTGAGCGCAACGAGCGTCATCTTTGAAACTGTTTTAAACTTTTCCCGCCGCACCGTGGCTCGCGTGGCTCGCAGATTTGGTTGACCCAACTCGATCGGGTATTAAAAACTAAAATACCACCTCAAAAATAATAATTTTTATATATAAATAATCCGCACATTTTATGTCGTGTGGATAGTATTAACGACATTTTAAGTAAAAACGGTAACTACAACTTAACTCAAACTTAACTCAAACTCAACTCAAACTCAACTCAAACTCAACTCAACTCTTAACTTGGTAAATAGTCGATCCCAAGAAGTAAAGGTTTGGAAAAAAAATAAGCCCAATTGACCACTCCAGAAAATATCATAACATACCATAATACTCTTTGTTTGGCACCCCAACATTTTGCATAAGCATTGTCTTCAGTTTCTCTTGGGAGTTAAAATGGCCCCAAGAGAAACTGAAAACAATGCTTATTCAAATTTTTGGTGTGACAAACAAACAGCATTATGGTATGTTATGGTATTTTCTGGAGTGGTCAATTCATTTTCAAATTGACCTACCAGTTCCGTTGACTTTTGTAGAGCGCCCTTACTGTAGTAACCATACCTTGTCACATTGCCTTCTTATACTGCAGGGGTGGCGTTCCAGTAAGGTATTGTTTGTATGGCCCAAATCGTTACAGGGTATTATCTTCATGCTGAACTGTAAACCTACCAATATGTTATTATGTTGCAGGGTTCTTAGAAGAGTTGGTGTTGAACAACCAGATGCTGTAAAAGCACAGAAATTACAAGCTGCAAAGTAAGACTGGAAATAGCGCAGTTTTAAGAAACAGCTGTATTGTGCACTAAACACACTAAGCTTTATGAATGTTTTTGTATCTTTGTAATGGCTTTGTGTTGTTAAGATTCTAGTCTCGGTGTTATATTTTGGAACCATTATGCAGCACCACAGAAAAGTGCTGCTCAGTAGCTTTCTTTTAAATGACTACACTTTTGAACTTCATCCACCGATCTAAATGTTCCAGTTACATCGGTTGAATGGCGTTTCTGTTGAGTTTTCACCCATGAGTGTTTCCCTTAAATTCAGACGAAACAATGGTGTGATAATACTCTGTTGGTAAAATCTGGACAATGTATGGCGGACATTCTTGTATTCAAGACACTTCTAATTTGTGGTAAATCTTTCATTGGTTCTGCGTAAGAAAACAAACTGAGTTTGTTTTAGTTTTCTCGTGGATGGGCAAAACGCCGATAAATTCGCTTTTAATACGAAAATACCCTGACAGATCATGTTTATTACTTATTGACAGAATATGTGCAGAAATGGCGGAGCTGTCGATCACTGCCAGAGATTATGCCAAGGCCATTAACTTTTACAAGGAAGGATTGACATATGATGAAACATACTTACCGGTAAGAAGAAAAATACAGATATAATAAACGCTGAAATTTTGCGCCAAAATTAAGGAATGATTAGTCACCTATAATAGTAGACAGATAATTATATGATTTGCGTTATTCTGGATTACCTCTAGTTTTTCTTCTTGTCGCTAATGTCTTTGTTTGTTGTTCTAGGCCATGTTACAGCTGGCCAGAATGTATCTAACAGTAGATGATCTGGACGCCTGTCAACAGCAGTGTGTACAGCTCCTCAAAATGGACTCGGAAAATGATGACGCTACCGTCGTAAGTGGAGATTTTTTTAAAAAAACATTTTTCTTATCATCCTATCGTTATTCATGGTTCTATATCCGTAACGGTTACAGTTTACTCAATCGTTTCTATTTTTTCAAAGAAACTCCCCACTCTTACTGCAAACTGACCTTAAATTGCTCGAAAAGAAACGTAGAATTCCATTTTTTTTCCCCTCTATTAAGTGAGATTTAAGTGAGCAAAAGTGTTGATAAGGAAACCACCGATTGTTTGCTTTTAACTGTTGCGTACCACCAGTTTTCATTTTGTTACATCATTCGGTTGCTGCCATTATCAAATACAAACGACTATAGGTAATTCTTCGCATAGCGGCTACCAAACGACCTTATAAGAATCCAAAATGGCGGCACGAGGGAAATTTAATACCGAAAATGGCCGATATTTAAAGGAGCTTTGTCACGAAGTTTGTCAAAATTCTAACAGTAGGAACAGCCACCAAATTGAGTGAATCGGCGTAAAAAATACCGGCGCTCAAAACATTGAAAGAAGGTATAAATAACAAACAGACTCAAAAGGAGGCAGGAATGAACAAACTTGAAGAAGATTGTTAACGTGCTCCTTTACATTTGTTGTGACTTTTCAAAAAGGAAGAATAGAAAAGAAAATTCGTAATCCATCCCCGTTGTCTTAAAGTCATTACATTTACCTGTATAGAATATGCTGTGCTGTGTAGAGTTGTTATATACCAAAGAACATGTCGGATTAATGGCTTGTTTCTCTTTATTGTCTTGTTTTATCTAAAAACGTCTCTCGTTTGTCTTGTTTTAGATGATGGCAGATTTAATGTTTAGGAAAAACGAATACGATTCTGCTACATTTCATTTTCAACAGCTTTTAGAACGAAAGCCAGGTTAGTCTAGTTATCAGCTGTTCACAGATGAGCTCCCTTGCTGTCTCAGATTTAAACATAAAAATGACATAGTTTGGTTAAACGGACGCCTGTTTGAATGTTAACGTAATTAAAGCGGGCTACCAATGTCCATTTCCCATTTTTCCTGCAAAGTGGGGGGTTTAAAGATTAAAGAGTTCTTGCTTGTGGGCAAGAGCTCTTTACGTGCTGTTCTGGTAAAGTTTTGGGCCTGAAGCCCTATTTTAAAGTTAAACTCTATAAGAATGGTAGTGCTAATTACAGCTTAGAAACCAACCCATATTGTTTCTTTAACTGGTAGTTTGTTGTAGTACTTTCAAAACTATTAGGGTCGTTTATTTAAACGCAGCCTAACTTATGCCGCGGTTTAGCAAATCTTTGAACCTTCAGATCACTTTCTTAGTGGTTTATTTTATGAAGATATATGTTTCTTTCAGACTAGGCAGTTGCTTTCTTGAAAATGTTCACGATAACCGGTGTGTAGAGTAAAGCGTTGAGCAAATTGAAAATGGCTTAGAACACGGTTTTGGTCAACACTGGCCAAACTCCCTTTAAATAACCGGACCGTAAAGTTTCAATTCTGAATTTAAACACGGTTAGCTAAAGACAGCTTTCTGCGACTGGTAATTACCGTAAATCCTCTATTTTAATAAGAGAAATAAGCCCCCGAGAGGGGGGGGGGGGCTTATTTCTTTCAAGCCCATTTGAGGGGGGAGCTTAAAAGAGACGGGGGGTTTATTTGAGAGGAGGGGGCTTATTCAATTTAGAAACGACGATAGTATCAGTTCTCCATAAAGAACTCGAATACAAAGTGGAAAGGCTGAAGTACAAAAAGTGTTAGGTCATACAGCCGACGATCAGAATCCAATCCGAACTAAACCATCCCAGGTTAGTCCGCACGAAGTTTTACAGTCGTAATTGATCGATACAGTCTCTCATTTATTAGTGAAGAATAATTAGGGGAGGGGAGGGGGGCTCATTAACTTTCTTTCTCTGAAAAGGGGGGGGGCTTATTAGAGGGAGAGGGCTTATTTGAGAGGGGGGGGCTTAATAGAGTTAATGGAGGAATTACTGTATTGGACATTGGAAGTAAAGAGCCCCAGACCCCCCCTTCTGTGGGTTCTTTGTCGCCTGACTTTTTTATTTAAGTCAAGCATCGACCAGTTTTCATTGCCGACTAGCTTACGATATACATTTTTCTGTTAAATAAAGGGATCCTTCAATTTTGCCTTGTCAATGTATGCGTGAAGCATCGCCTTAGATGTTTCAGGTGTTCGTAGTTTTATTCGAATTTTGATGTTACGATTCATTGTTTTTTTATTGCTTTTTTTTGTTATTATTATTATTACAGGTCATTTTAGTGCACTGGCTCGGCTTATCAATCTTCTAAGGAGGGCAGGGAAGTTAGACGAGTGTTCAAAATATCTTGAACAGGTAGGTTTGGTATTTGTAGTGCCGCTGGCTTAAGAGCGACGGTCAAGAAAATTCGAGCAGAACCTTGATTGCGTGGCAGCGGTTGAACCATAGATAGCTTTTAGGTGGATTAGTAATCTGATGTAAATTGTTCCCGCCAAAGCCTTTTATTTGCCAGAAAAATTAGAATATCGGTTCCCGTGGTCAGAGTCTCAAGATGGCGTAATTATTAAACCGAAATTCGCCGACATCTATTTTACCTTGCGTTCGCATACAAAGCCGCACGAAGAAATTTAGTTACTTTTCATAAACGAAACCATTCTTTTACTTTCACTAGAACAAACTCTCAGGGCAATAGCTAGACTCACCATTTTATTAAACTAGTAATTTGTTATTATTATTTTTATGTTTTTTGTTTTTTACTTTACATAGGCTGAAAGTGCCATCCCTCGCGCAGCCACTGACTCTGGACTGAATTATTGTAAAGGATTGTTTAATTGGTGAGGTGCTATGTACAGATCTCCTGACTAGGTTGTAATTTCTGGGAAGGGAAATTGTGGGGGTAACAAAACAATATTAGGGACTTAGGCTGGACTTTGGATACGAGATTGAGTACAAGTCCGAGTATTCTAACCGAGTATTGGGTGCTTTAGACAATCTCTTGTCACACCTGTACCTGTCTTTGTTTTGAGTGGTCCACAACAAAAAAGAGCAAAAGTTCGGGGAACATGATTGGCTTGAAATGCCTTTATCGTATTCCTATTCGTTCGCCCATACTCAAGCTTAAAGTTCTTATTAATGAATCTCCTTGACTCTGGTATCTTATTATTGAAGTTGCTGTTTTTGTCATCGTCATCGCATCACCTTCATCTTCACCGTTTACCGTTATAATTTGGCGTTTAATTTTCGCCTTCTCATTTCGTTTTGTTTCATTAAACGGTTTTAGGTTCACGGTAAACCCCACAGCAGCTCTTAAACATTTCAATCTTGCAAGAAAAGATTCAGAATGGTAGGTTTTAACGACAGCTTTGCACTCTTTATTTTTCCTGTTGAATCAATAACAAGTGGAGACATTTAAAAGACGTTATGCTGTATAATAGCGTTCCATGCACTGAAGAGTGGCCTTTTGAGGTTCTTCGAATCAGTGCTGGTCCAAGCCTTTTAGGCGTGACTCTCGTGATATGACTGTCATAACGATAACAGGTTAGTTTCTTGCGATCTATGGGACAGATTTCTCAAATCCTCCCAACAGCACTAGCTGATCTCTTTGTACAAGTTAATCTCCAACGTTGAACATCTTCATCGTTCTCTCTTCCCCTTAGCTGCAATAATAATTTCGTCAGTTGCCAAATGCGTCATTTATTTGTTGATTTTATCAGGGGTGAGAAAGCAGTGTACAACATGATCGAGATCTGCCTGAATCCAGATAACGAGACTTTGGGAGGAGAAACTTTTGATGCGGTGGATGGAGATGTTAGGTAAATATGTTCATTTTATGAAGGAGTTATATTTTTAATAAGAAAAGTACGGTGATGCTTCAGTGAAACACTAGATTATGGTTGAACAAGCTGGGTTATTCATGTTAGCCAAACTGGGGAAAATCCTTTTTTCTTTTTCAAAATCACCCTGAATGTAAACTCTAAAAAGATGTTTAACAGCGTTAATCTTAACCTGAGAAAACAGCAACCTCGTTCCCAGGGTTCTCTCCTACCCGCCCTACGGAGCGAGAGAGAGAGAGACCCTGGAAAACGCTGGTCCACGGTCTCTCTCTCTCCCGCTCCGTAGGGCGGGTAGGAGAGAACCCTGGGAACGAGGTTGAGAAAGCAGCCGACATTTCAAGACGCCACCATTGGTTTCCCTGCGAAATGACGTCTGAGAATCGAAACGAGTGCAGAAATTCGGTTCAATACTGATGACGTGTCACTAAACAGATCTGGATAATACTTCTGATTGGTTGAAGCCAATTTCCCACGCGGCACGACCAATCAGAAGCACTACCCAGATCCTGGGTAGTGACGTGTCATCAATATGTAATTTCTGCGCTCGTTTCTCAGACGTCATTTGCCGGGGAAACCAGTGGTAGCGTCGCCAAATGTCGGCTGTTTTCTCAGGCTACGTTCGTGTGAATGGGAAGTAGAACATTCATTCGCAAGAATGGGCTGAAGCCTAAAATACAACGCTTTAATGAACTGCAAACTTTAATCCTCGTCCTGGTATTAGTAAGAACGTACATTTGCGAGTGGCGGAGAAAAGAAAACGTCTTTAGCCTTCAACCAACGGGGTCACTGTAATTTTTACTATTCAAATCATACTGAGCTTCAGCCTCAGCATTTCTACCTCTACGATATCGTCGACTTTTACTCTTCATCTCATTTTCTTTTCCTTTATTATTACTATTTTTTTTTTGTGCAGTCAAAACGAGAAACAGGATTCAGAAATGATGGCTGTCCGCACTGCCGAGAAGCTGCTAAAGGTGTTATTGATTTTGTTATTGAATTTTTTTTTTCGCTCCTTTTTTTTTTTTTTTTTGCTTTGGCTTCGTCTTTGTTCGTGTCTGATTAAATAAAAAGAAATAAAAAATGTGTGGAATTCATGGTTATCATGAACCACCGCTATTAGCCCGAGACCGAAGCGTTTGTATGCGAAGTTCGTCTTTTTCGACAGCGAAAGATGATGAGAGATCAAGAAAATGAAGACTACTCTCTTTGTTCTCTGTTTTGTGTTTGTCTTTGCCGTCTTAATGCTGCGAAAAGAGTAGCACTCTTTTTTCTTTGTTTTTCAAACTGTAGGTCGTTTCTTTTAGTTTATTTTTTTTTGAGGCGAAAGTAGCTCCTTAAGAATATCGGATCAACTTCTTCACCACGTTGCATCATAAAGTTAAAGAAGTTTCTCGCAAGTCTATGTTTAACCTTGAGATTGTCAATTGACCGCCATGCAAAGCGGTTTGTTATGCCATAACACCATGAATTCATTATTAATCTCACAGGATTTCAAGCCAAAGGGAAGTCCTATAAAGTATCGCATCCTTGAAAACAGTGTTCTTATGGCTTCCAAGGCTAAACCTACCGTGGAGAAAGCTTTAGCACAGTTCATGGAAATCGCCACAACTGAGGTATTTAGAATAGGGTACAAAATTAGCCATAGCTACTAAGCTATGATAATAGACTCTGACAGTCATATAGCTAAAATGTTTTTTCTTACAGCGGTCGCTTTCATTGCCTAACTCGAGGTCACATGTCATCTCAATGAATAGTTTTCCGGCCAAAGTGTCTAATGGAGCAATGTTGCTAAATCCGTGAGGTCAGAAGGTAACGTTACGCTGTTCCCTTGAATGTTGACCGACGGATCTCGTAATATTTTGTGGTGCTATATAACAAATCACTTAATAGACCGGCCATCGTGAATCACACAAGTTCGTCTCCCTCGAATCTAGATGTTTTCCGGAAACTTTCTCTCGGAAAATATCACCTCTACCTTGGTTTGTCAGTGAAGGTGACTGTGAACCCGAGAGTAGCCATGGACAGCTGTCATCAGCATAGGACATCATGAACTTGAACACACGGGTCCTGCAGTAATATAACAAGATTTTAACGAGAAGTGCTTGTGGGTTACGCCTTTTTCGAACCAACAAAACAAGTTTAATTAACCTAGGTTTAACAGAATGGAAATCGGCGGCAGAAAACTGAAACACCAATTTTACAATCGGTTCATGTAGAAATTTTATGTTTTATTTAAAAATACAAGTGTTAGACGTGTTTGAGCTTTGCTGTTAAGGGGGGCTTAAGATAAACTTGGTATTACGCATTATTATCTCATCGTCGACGACCCAAAACATTGTTATAGCGATCCCATGCATTACCAGCCCTACACATGTGCATTGTTCCCGTCAGTTGGCAAGGCCAACAAGAACGTCAAAAAAGCAAAGGTTTGAATAGGAAAAACAGTCAGCAACTCCCCACCGACTTGCATCCGACACTGTTCATTGGGTTACACACAATTGGAAAAACTTTGTCATAGAAAAATGAAAAAAGAAAAAGCCAAATAGGATTAATTAGGCTAATAAGTCCAATGATTTTAATTGCAACATCTGCACATGGACGTCGTACTGATTTGCCTGTTCAATTTGCTTTTGCTTTAAAGCTGAAAGACAATAAAAAAACAAAAAATCCTGGCAGCGGGGAAATAAAACAGCTGCAAATAAGTCCACCCTGAGAATGTGGCTTAATTAGCCTATTTAATTCCTATTTGGCTTTTTCCTTTTTCTCATTTTTCTAAGACAACGTTATTTCAATTGGGTGTATCTTTAAGGAGAGATCCTAATATAGGGATAAACTCATGATCTTCGTTCAGGAGTCGTAATGGCCCCCTTTAAGCAGGTGTCTGTACGACAGGGTCCGAGAGAATTCATCTTCAAAAAAGAGGCCTTTCGTGGGTCAAATGGTTGTTTAAGCTCCTTACTCGCCCATTTTAAGAAATTTTGAAGGTTTAAAGGCTAACGCCCCATAGAGAATACTTCATGGAAAGTGCTGGCGTACGGTATTTACGCACGAGTTGTTGACGTATCAGAAATCGAACGAGTGAGCGCAGCAAACGAGTAAGATTTCTGATACAAAAACAACGAGTGCGTAAATACCGTACAAAGCACTTTCCATGTGGTATTTTGTTTATTATATACATACTGAGACATTCATCATTTTGGCGGCCTTTTTATTTTAAATCTTTCAAAAATGCTAAAATTTGCTGCTACACACTTACCGCAAAATCACAACGAAAACGAAGTATCAGCTTTTTAGTAAAAACGTTTGTTAAAAACATAAATGACGGTGAGGATATGAGGTAATCCAAGAACTATAAGTAATCTTAACTGTTCGTTCTCAATGCACAATTGAAAATGA
>OZ037777.1:16628176-16720676 GCA_964035525.1 Porites cylindrica
AAAAGCTTTGTTCCTGTGTTTTTCAAGGTGTCTATTGATCACCTCTTTGGTGACTTTGAGGCTGGAAAAATAACCGATTGTTTTGGAAAAGTCCAGAAAATGTCTTGAATTTTGTATCCAAAAATCTGTGCGAATCCTGTGTTTAAGTTGCTTCTTTAACTGCGATGGTCTTCTTTACATTTATTTCTTCATCTCGTAGTTCCCCTGCCGCAATAGAAATGAATTAAATATATTCATCATTTTATGATCCACTTAGGTTATCGACTGGCATTCAACTACCTCAAGGCCAAGCGCCTGGTGGACGCTATTGACGTATGCCATAAGGTATGTCTCACACATTTTTTTCTATTCTATTCTTATTTTTATAGTATAACTAATAGTTAAATTGTTTGGGCGAGATTAGTTATTACAGAGGAGGGCGCTAAATCAAATAAGTAACCAACAGCAGAGCTAGAACGGCTTACAGTTTTCTTAAACCTTTCACCGTGTGCTATTGAAATGCAATTTCATCAGCTTGCGTGTAAATGTCTTCTAGTAAGCTTGTGTTTACTAACCAGTTCTTCACGTAGGCTTAATGTAAGAGCCTATAATGGATACCACCTTTAAGCTTTGAAGCGCGCGGAGGTATCACATATTTTTTTGTTCGTTTCTTTTGTTGTTGTTGTTGTTGTTGTTTTTGCTTGTTTTTTTGTATACGTAGCACTTAAACGAGAGCTTCCCCTCATCTTAACTATCTCAGTTTTTCACTCATTCACTCACTCATCCTGCACTCACTCCTTTGCAGGTTTTAAACCAGCATCCAAACTACCCAAAAATCAGAAAAGAAATCCTGGACAAAGCACGGCAAGCGTTGAGGGCCTGACTCGTTTGATTGCTATGTAGCCAAGACGCTGGACGTTTTGTCGTTAAATTGTTTATATAGACTGGACTTATACACATACACTTAAATTAAGAAAACGTCTTGCTATTTCGTACAACAGGCACGGTCTCGATTAATTCAATGCCCAATTTCTCCTTATATCATGTCTTTCAAGGGTGAAAAATGCGAAAACGTAATCGGCTGGTTATAAGCGAAGCGCGTTCTAATCCATTTTCAATTTTGCTTTGCCTGGGCCGAGTTGTTGAAGAGGCTCCAGTTGTTCAAAAAGCTGGTAGATAGCGCTATCCAAAGGATAAATCAATATCCAGTGGGTTAGCATTAAGAAAACTGATTGAGTTATCCACTGGAATTTATCCGGCTATCCACTTTTTTCAACCACTTGGGCCAGATGATAAGCGCAAAACCAGTCTTAGTTACCGTGACAACCCAACTCTCGTTTGCAGTTAAAAACTAGACATCGTTTACTATGACCAGTGTAATGATGGCTCCACGTGGAGACTATAAAACACTTATACACGCTTTCGTTTGTAAAACGAAGCGCGCGGGGAGCGCTAGACCGCAAAACAGTCGGTTCTTTCCTCAAAATCAGTTTTTCAAGGCACCCGCATGAGATTTTCGCGAAATGCGCGCGAGCCTACACGCCAGTGAGGCGTGTAAGGTGAGAGAATAAGATAAAACGTAATTTTTCAGTCTCTCCCAGTCTCACACTTTGTTTTGACTCCGCTCCATGACTTTGGTTTGGCCGCTCCCGCATTTTTGACCTACACAAAAATTACAGGCTGTTCTGCAATCTAGGGGAACGGACGCTTTCTATTTTTTTCAATTTTTTTTTTTCGGATTTTCATCGGGAGGCTAGGCAGAGGAGAGAGAGTTGTAATAGTATCTATTCTGGGATTTGCACTAATCGTCTTTCAAACAACTCGACCCTCAGGATGGCCAACTCCTTAAAGTCTTAACGCATTAACGTCACTGATCGAAAACCAACATTTTATAATGTAACTGCTGTCAGGAAATTCCCTTTTTACGAAACGTTTCTTGATCAGCAAAGGTTCCACCAAGGGCATGTATCAATTAATTTATTGACAGAAACAAATAGGAGTTTGTACAATAATAATGCTGCTAGTCCGTTGTAAAGGATACAAACAACTCGCAATGTACATAACCATTAAAGTATTTAACAGGTGCGCATTGTGCTTCCTTCTTTGAGGTTCGTTGCTGCACTAAAACTATTCAAAGCTACTTGTGTTAATAAACATTCTCGGACTCACTACCAACCCTTTATTAGGAGAGGTCCTTCCAATAATTTTTTTGGGCGCGTTCGTATTTTTAGCTTCCGCAATTTTTATTAATAGTACGACTGATGCACGATGTGATTTAACACTGCAGCCCATTAACAGAGTCAGTACGGTTTTTTTTCGGTAATTGAAACACATCTGATCTCACTGGAAGACGAAATAGTGAAAACTAGTGCTAAGTTCTCATAAATTAGCGCCGATGCTCAAACATCTTTATTACGGACATCTCTCTATTGCGGACACCTTATCTGTTTCCGAAGACACCAATGTCATTGAAAACTTACCGTTACAACTCGACTCTCACCTTACACTATTTCGGACAGCAGCCAAGTCTTTGGCAAAGGTAAATTACAGACAGTGTCTTGAAATAACTCCATTACGGAATATTGCTAGGGAGATGACAGTAATACAGACACCTCTGTAATGTGCACACTTGGCTCTGTCTCTTTGATATCCTTATTGAGGAGTTGTGACAGTAATACAGACACCTATGTAATGTGGATACTTGGCTCTGTCTCTTTGATGTCTTTATTGAGGAGTTGTGACAGAAATACAGACACCTATGTAATGTGGACACTTGGCTCTGTCCCTTTGATATCCTTATTGAGGAGTTGTGACAGTAATACAGACACCTATGTAATGTGGACACTTGGCACCGTCTCTTTTATGTCGTTATTGAGGAGGTGTGATAGTAATACAGACACCTCTGTAATGTGGACACTTGGCTCTGTCTCTTTGATGTCCTTATTGAGGAGTTGTGACAGTAATACAGACACCTATGTAATGTGGACACTTGGCTCTGTCTCTTTGATGTCCTTATTGAGGAGTTGTGACAGTAATACAGACACCTATGTAATGTGGACACTTGGCTCTGTCTCTTTGATGTCCTTATGGAGGAGTTGTGACAGTAATACAGACACCTATGTAATGTGGATACTTGGCTCTATCTCTTTGATGTCCTTAGTGAGGAGTTGTGACAGTAATACAGACACCTATGTAATGTGGACACTTGGCTCTGTCTCTTTGATGTCGTTATTGAGGAGGTGTGACAGTAATACAGACACCTCTGTAATGTGCACACTTGGCACTGTCTCTTTGATGTCCTTATTGAGGAGTTGTGACAGTAATACAGACACCTATGTAATGTGGACACTTGGCTCTGTCTCTTTGATGTCGTTATTGAGGAGGTGTGACAGTAATACAGACACCTCTGTAATGTGCACACTTGGCACTGTCTCTTTTATGTCCTTATTGAGGAGGTGTGACAGCAATACAGACACCTCTGTAATGGGGACACTTGGCACTGTCTCTTTTATGTCCTTATTGAGGAGGTGTGATAGTAATACAGACACCTCTGTAATGTGGACACTTGGCACTGTCTCTTTTATGTCCTTATTGAGGAGGTGTGACAGTAATACAGACGCCTCTGTAATGTGGACACTTGACTCTTTCCCTTTGATATCCTTATTGAGGAGGTGTGGCGGTAATACAGACACCTCTGTAATGTGGACACTTGGCACTGTCTCTTTTATGTCCTTATTGAGGAGGTGTGACAGTAATACAGACGCCTCTGTAATGTGGACACTTGACTCTTTCCCTTTGATATCCTTATTGAGGAGGTGTGGCGGTAATACAGACACCTCTGTAATGTGCACACTTGGCACTGTCTCTTTTATGTCCTTATTGAGGAGGTGTGACAGTAATACAGACGCCTCTGTAATGTGGACACTTGACTCTTTCCCTTTGATATCCTTATTGAGGAGGTGTGGCGGTAATACAGACGCCTCTGTAATGTGCACACTTGGCACTGTCTCTTTTATGTCCTTATTGAGGAGGTGTGACAGTAATACAGACGCCTCTGTAATGTGGACACTTGACTCTTTCCCTTTGATGTCCTTATTGAGGAGGTGTGGCGGTAATACAGACACCTCTGTAATGTGCACACTTGGCACTGTCTCTTTTATGTCCTTATTGAGGAGGTGTGACAGTAATACAGACGCCTCTGTAATGTGGACACTTGACTCTTTCCCTTTGATATCCTTATTGAGGAGGTGTGGCGGTAATACAGACACCTCTGTAATGTGGACACTTGGCTCTGTCTCTTTGATGTCCTTATTGAGGAGGTGTGATAGTAATACAGACGCCTCTGTAATGTGGACACTTGGCTCTGTCTCTTTGATGTCCTTATTGAGGAGGTGTGGCAGAAATACAGACACCTATGTAATGTGGACACTTGGCTCTGTCTCTTTGATGTCCTTATGGAGGAGTTGTGACAGTAATACAGACACCTATGTAATGTGGATACTTGACTCTGTCCCTTTGATGTCCTTAGTGAGGAGTTGTGACAGTAATACAGACACCTATGTAATGTGGACACTTGGCTCTGTCTCTTTGATGTCCTTATTGAGGAGGTGTGGCAGTAATACAGACGCCTCTGTAATGTGGACACTTGACTCTGTCCCTTTGATGTCCTTAGTGAGGAGGTGTGGGGGTAAGAAAGACACCTCTGTAATGTGGACACTTGGCTCTGTCCCTTTGATGTCCTTATTGAGGAGGTGTGGCAGTAATACAGACACCTCTGTAATGTGGACAAATCCTTGAAAAGTGCACGCTGGTTTGTCAAAAGGCCACCGTCCGGTTAGTAAAACAGCCAAAGTTAGAGGAAAACCCAGAGCTGCTAAGAGAACATCGGAGAGCGACAAACATGCAATGAATATGTTTGCGGTCTTTCTAAGACGTGGATATTTTATAACTGTCCAACAAACCAACACATTTCCGCTGATGGCGCTGAATAGGTTAATAAAAGTTATTGCTGATTCTATAGCCACTGAAAGCCCGTCTCTATCCGCCAGCTCTTTCTCTAATTCCGCCTTTTGCTGGGAGTACATTGTTGATAATCACGATGTGAATCCTAACGAACTCTCTTCTGTACTACAAAAAATGATAAAGGATTTACACCTGTAGGCCTGAACATACGAAAATTAATGTCACACTTGTTCCTTTTTTATTGACATCCAGCACTCAAGAAAGTCGTGTCCAATGAGTCATTGTCTTTTTTTCACTTTTTTTAATCACCTTCTAGAAAATAGAACATCATTTGTTTGATACAACTTTCACCTCCATATTGCAATGTTAATGAATAATCAGACCGCTTTTTGTTAAATGAAAACAGATTAGTCTTAAATTAATTAAATTATTAGTACTACAAAACGAGAAAACATATCAAATATCCATTTCTTACTAAAGCGGCTCCAGCCGGCAAAACCTACCTTGAAGCGACATTGTTTACTTATTGTCGGCGAGATTTTTGATATCCAATCAGTGTATTCCCACCCTTGCCGAAGACAATTTCAACAAAGAGAGAAATTGAAGGCAATGAACCATTGTGATGAATCTGAAGAAAAGGTTGCCACTTGTCAAAGAAATTTAAAACAAGTATTTTGTTCCTATAATGCAGCGAAAAGGTTCTTTGCGAGCATGGTATTTTTATTAATTTCTTTTTTCTTGCACGAGAAGTCTCTTTTTATGTGGGACTTAGTACATGTTCAATAAACACAGGAAAAGCCTTACATTTAATTTGCACGACAGCTGCGATGCAATTATTCCCACAATAGAACCTCGGTAACTCGTCGAACTCTGAAGGGAAACGAAATTTAAAACAGTTCAATTTAGCGAGGGTTCGAGTTATCGAGGTCGATTGAAAAATTGAAAGTCGCTGATTTTTCAGCACTAACAGCGGTAACATAATAAGGCATTTTTATTTTAAAACATTGTGATCCGTTCGTTGCAACAATTTTAATCAGATTGACATATTGTTGACAAGTGTTATTTTTAGTGTTTTTACCCCTATACAACAAGAAGAGCTAATAAGATGATGGCATTCGAGTGGAGTTACAAGAACCAGAATTCAAGTTATCGAGGTTAATTTCAGTTCTTCTGTATCTCGAAATCGAGCCAACGCAACTTCTGTCTCTGGGTACTGAGCCCGGGGGGGGGGGGGGTACTGCCATGTATGGGGTATATAGGGATGTGCCACTGTGAAGGGTATGGCTTTCAAACAGTTTACTCTGGGATATGGTATGCAAATCAAACAGTTTGGGTCTAGAATAAGGTATCATTAGTGTAACTTCCCTACAATATTCGAAAATTGAATGTTTCCCGACTTATTCGCCAGGGTTGGTTATCATTGGTAAAAAAGGACCCGTAAAATTTTCGTCTTCGGAAATGAAGGAAAAGGTCTACGAAAGTCTTGGGTTTTCGTAAACTTTTAAATAGCATCTTAGATTTAAAGAAAAAAAGGGAAACCCTTAATAAATTCCCCTGGCAGACCAAACAGATCGAGCCGAAACCAAACCAAAGCTGGGGGCAAAAAAAGCGACCTAACTTCACCATAACAGGATGCGTAAAACGTGAAACCAATACAATTAAACATTTTCAACTGTGGATCCCTATTTTCTCAGCGGCAATCTCGTGAGTAATTATACTGAAAACAATAATTCTCCTCAACCTAAGTTAATATTTAAGTATGTGTTATCGAGCGAGCGTGCATGGGCTCAATATCCAGCCATGGTCGGTCAATAAAGAATTTGAAATATGGCTTAAATCAGAAAATGTTTAAGCAACAACCACTAGCAGGGGCATACCAGCCCATAGACCTGTAAGCTCGGGCCTACAAATGTTTGGTTTGATCACTCTACCGCTTGTATTAAATTATGCATTGTTGGGGAGAGCTAAAAAGCTTAAGACCTCAAAGTGTTGGTGAGGTCAGTGCGTACTAGTCGTGCGTGCAACAAAAACTACATTTGTCGTCTCGTTTAAAGAGACTATAAACCGCAAACTCAACGTCGATTTGCAAATTTTGTCATTTGTTTGCCCCCTAAAATACCATGTGACATTGCTTTAATCCTATCAATCCTAAAGCGCAGGCAAAGATTGCGAGTATCGTGAATAAGGTCTACTTAAGATCATGTGGCATTTTTTAGGTCAGGAGTCGTTCAAACTTAAGTTAATGTTAACCACGGTTAAATGAGACGAAACCAAAGTTCCGCGACTTGCAGTGGGCCGTAGGATATCAGCTATATTGCTTTTTAATGGTGCGTGTCTTGGAAGCAATATCGTCCATGACGCTTGCTGTCACTGGTAAGATTAGTTAACCTCTCTGGATGCTCTCATTGACGTATATCATACGTGAATGACATTATAGTTTTAAATGAACACTGTGATAGCGTTTTGTTAAGCTTACGTTTGCGTTTCAACTGAGAGGCTAAAATAAATGTATGTACACGGTGTTGGAGTGAACGAGGTTGAGCGTGATGTTCTTCATGAATGCCTCGTAATAGAGAGGAGAGGTGTGACGTCATGTTACCATGGTAGAAAATTTTCTGGGTCTCAACCATCTTTCTTGACAGAGAAGACCATTTGCATTAGCGAACGATGCCAGAGAACTATGAGCTAGAAATGCTCTACTTTTGAAAATAGGGAGATTCAAGCAACCACAAAAACTTTAATTGAAAAGAATATTCGCGCTATTTGAAACTTTATCAAAAGTTGGGTAATTTAACTGGAGTTGAACTCTTAATGTGTCATAGTTCAGAAAAAGATGAAAACGGTTTCACGTCCGAGTCGTGCTACAAAGGCAAAGAAATATACAAAAAGCGTGATTAACGGGCCAAGATGGTATTTTACTTATCTAAATATATTGCTTTTTGTTCTTGTTGTCACGTCAGTCGTGGTCAATTAAGCTTCCTATTCTCTTAAAAAGCGGGAATCGATGGATCGTTTCCCTGAGCTTTTTTCGCTCCTTTGCACTGACCAAGAGCCCGGCTACCGCACTGGCTGAGGCGAGTCTAGACAACACGAATCTTTTAGCTGATTTTGCCCACGAACAGATCCTTTCATGACATCCTTAAGAATATTCAAGAAACTCAACATGTTTGGAATTGTAGTAGTTCTCTCCCCGATTAATCGATTTTGGCTCAACATTGAAGAACGTTGCAAGCATACTGATCGAAATTGCCGCCACGTCTGCAGGACCAAGTTTTGTTGAGGATCCCCAAATTTTGCTCCCATGGTAACGTTACTTAACGACTTCTCCAATCTTTTATGATAAAGGACGTGATGACGAGATAGGGATTGATACCGTCACTGCGGCCTCTAATTGAGGCCTTCAAGAACTTTAATGATTATAGCTCTTGGGCCTTTGCTGTAATGTTCGTATAGGGAATGCGTGTAGATTTTTATCAGTTCTTGGGGCCTTTTAATTCTGTCCGTACCCATAAGGTTCAAGCTCGGCTAAGTTTATAACACATTCAAGACTTATATTGGAGAAAAATCAGTGCAAATCAATGTGAAGATATCGTGTTTCCCTACAGCTCACTTTCAAGCATCCATTTTCCCTTAAGTCTAGGTTTGGGTCAGTCTTTTTTTTTTCGCGAGGATGGGAGTGTTATCAATAGTCAAGTGTTGTCATAGTTATCTTTTTTGACTTGTATTTTCATCACCTTTATTGAGCTACACTGTAGTTCTCAGTATTAAGTCTATCAGGGACCGGCCATTTGATGTTTGAGTCGAGTGGGCGCAGTGTCTTGAATAGGGTGGATGGCCTTGTGTTTGCACCAAAAAAATGTGTAACACATTCGATCACATTAGAGGACTTGGGAAAACATTCGTAGCCCCTTCAAAAGTGAACGGAGATTGTACTTTTCGACATTGAACCTTACTGATTGATTAAAGCTAGTGAGTTCACATGTGCGACGCCACCCAGAAGACGTGACCGAAATAATACAGTTTCCGATGATCATAAAGAAAAACCTAAAACCATTGTTTTAGATGAATAAAGCATTCCTAGTTGTGGTTGTGGTTGGAAGAAAGACCTGAGCAATCACATTTGTAAGCCGGTTACGTATGACGTCTTACCGTAACTTATCAGCTTAGTAGTGGACAGCACCCTTAACAGATTTTTCAGTGCCGTAAATTAGCCGACTTTCTAGCACTCACAAAATGTTAGTCTTATGTGTCTGTCCCCTCAAAATTGGTTTTGTATCGAATTTGGATTTCTGTTAATTTGAATGCAAGCTTCCAGAGGTCAATGATCAACATTACAAAAGCTTGATGACAATTACAAACGTGACGTGGAACACAACAATCAAGAACCGCTTTTAAAGGAAATTGAGAAATGATGTCAACATTTCAACGTCATAGGAAAGGGATACATTTAAAAGCAGTTGCACTGATCAGGTCATCAATTGACTGTTAGAACGAGTTGATATACTTTGCTTTGCGAAAGAAGGTAAGTTGCGGTTTTTAGAAGGGAAGAGAACTAGCATATACAAGTAATGAACTAAGTCTTTGGTGAGTTCAGTTTAGGAAACTTTTAACTTCATACCAAAAAATTAGTGGTCTTGATGCTCTCGATGGATAACATTTACTGCCAAAAATTTATCATCTAAAGGCGTTAAAAATGGAAATCTTTAGCCATTAGTCATAAAAAAAATTAACCGTAAAATATTTTTGGTAATAATTTAGTCGTTAGGAGGTCTTTATTAAAGTGTCTAGTGGCTGATGGACCTTTTTTTACAGCCTTTGCTACTCCGTTCAGTCCCTTAGGCCTCAAATATATATTTTTTTCTTTAATTGTCTTTTAATCATAACGGAGAAAAAAATAGTCTTAAGTCTTAGAAAATTCGGTTTGCTGGGCTTGCTCGGTTGACAAAGATCTTGCCTTTTAAGTTGATCAAGAATGCGAGCCTCTGTAAAACGAAACTGCGAAGGTGGAAATAGAAAGTGTAATTGAGCACGTATTTCGCCGGCGTGTGAGATTACACGCTTAATTGATCCCTTTGCGCTTTTGTTACGGGTCGAAAAATATTCACATATTCATGCATTTTCCTTTAAAACAACTCAAGTTCAGCATCATTACCTCTGGCGTGTCCTTGACATTTCGTAATGATTTCTGTATATTGAAGAAGTTATGACGAAATTATAATTATTTATTAAGTTATTTTAAAAAGTATTCGACGAGTAAAAACGAAAAACCGGCACAACATTTAGACCCTTAAAAAGGTCTTCATCAAGGTTCAAAGCCATCTTTTTAACCTTACGGTAATGCTTTCATGGGCGCTATTGAACCCTATCAAGTACACAAACATCTCTTCTAACCTGCCGGGATGGCCCAGTCACCAGAGCAAGCTCAGAAGATAAGCTCAACTTTGGTACCTCTTTCAGCTCTTTGGGAATAGTTGCAAGAATGAGGTGTCTATTTTAATTCAGGACACGTGAAAGTTCTATATTACTTCATTATATTTGGTAAAATATAAATACATTTCGCGTCAATCATAGCTTTTGAATTTTACTGGTTCTAATTAAGCCTAGTCCATTCGACACATTGTGTGATGCCGATAATAATTTTATTCTATGTTGAATTTTATAAATGTCCGAATGAAGTATTAAGTTGTATTCTTTCCCCAATCATTAGCAACAACTGTGAGAATAAGGCTTTCATGGATCACCGCCTTTAGCCAGGGTGCGGCAAACCCCTCCCCCTCGGAAAAGAATTATCAAAGCCTTGCATTAACGAAGTACACTTGGTAATACTTTCAGATTGTTCAGATACCTCAAGAACGAAGACGTCGATAGGTAAAGACTTTAAAAAGTGCACAAGAGTCTCTCGCTGGTCCCCTATTCATTTCACTTAGTGGTACAGGTATGATTATCTTCATCATAAGCAAGATGTAAGCTGATGCAAAGTCACTGGCCTTAAAAAAAATCACAAAAATAATTTTTTGCGTGATTTGGCCCTGACATTTACCTGTGAATTGGAATTTGCTTATATAAAATCCTTGTAAATTTTGCTATAAATTGTGCTACATTCGCGGCTTCTCAAGGGCCTTCTTTGCCTTTCTCACATTTTATATCCTTTTATATGTTTAATTTGTTATTCGTGAGTCAGATTCACATTGCAGATCGATAAGCTCCTTGTTAGTTCTACCATATTTTCTTAATTCCTTGCCTTCTTTAAGGGCCTTGCGCATTTGCCTTTCTTACCTTAGAACTCCTTTCTTTAATATCGCTTTTGTTCTTCTTATATTTGGAATGATTTTTTTTTCTATTTTTGGACAGTTGTAGACAAAACTCTCACTAATTTTTTGCCTCACCGTCAGTGTGCCTCCAATAGTTTGTTAGCAGGCTCAACAGATGTTTTAATCAGTTGCTGCACTAGTTATATAGTTTCCCAAAATTTCAAAGCCAAGGAGGGTTTCTGCTAAATTCGCAGACTTCTCGAGAGCCTCCCTGGCCTTTCCGATTTTCAACTTTTTTTTATCTTATTGTTTTGTTTCGTTTTTTGTTACTATTTTCGCGATTTTTTTGTTGTAGTTTCAATAATTACAAAATCTTTGGTTTGGAGCAAAAAAGGTACTAGAAGGAATAGATAGCGCCATCCAACGTTTGAACCGGGACCAGCTGTTAAATGGAATGCGGCGTTATAGAATATATAGATATTGTACACCGAGCATAAGCTATTCTATCATTTCAATTTTCATTCATTCATCACTGAAAGGTGTCTATGAATCGAATCCTCTCCACTTTTTTGCATCCGTTTTTCAACAACCAGCTACCTTAAAACGTCGGAGAGGCTTTTCCTTGACCCAACTCAGCAAAAGCAATTTCATTTGTGATACTGACGAACCAAAGCTTTGACTTGTGTACTGCTTCACAAATCTACAAGAACAAGAGGGGACCTCTGAACAAGCCTTGATCTGCTTATTGATTGAATCCTGATAAAGGGTTTATTGATTGTTAATTAGCTACCCTATTGATGGGAACATGATAAAATGAAAGCAACTCCGAGAAAATTGTTTCTCAAGTAACCTAAAGTAGCTAAAAAAAATCCTACATCAGAAACATTCCCATTGCGTTTTTCTATTTAATTGTCCAAACTATGAAATCCTTCTGCAAGGTTGCTGTGCTAAATATACAATCAGAACAATAAATATACTTTTCTCTTAGCCAAACAAAAGTTCTTTAGTCTCTTTGATCCCAGCGTTTAAATGGTGCTCAGTCAAGGGATCCATTCAACAATGACCAGGAAAACAAAGGTCGACAAAGTTAGGTTGCAAATGATTGATAGGATTGTTGAGTTGGTCGATATTCCACACATATTCATTATTACAACACACAGTAAAGCCTCGGTAAGTTGTGTGGATTGAGCATAGAAGTTAAGTCTTCACATTCAGAGATGACTTGATGAAATGCTGAATTTCCTCCGCTTCGCTTTTGTAAGAGGTAAACACCTTTCCGTTTTTTTCTATTCTGCTTTAAATAACGGGCAGAAACATTTTTTAGATAATTTTAGACACACCTATCGAAAGAGAGTAACCGAGCAAATAATTTATGTTTTGTGTTACGAGGAAATTGTGTTTTTTTTCGTATTTGGAAATTTCGTGTTTCCTGACGTTGCGAGGATTATTAAGCAAAATTCAATCGCAAAATGTGATCCATGCATGAACGAAAGTTTCTGGAGAAGAGCTTATGCGCCACCGACTCTTGCCTTGCGAACTCTCTGAACCAGCTCTAAAGGTTTCGGGAGTGTCCTGAGGAATTAGGTAAATAAAATAAAAGTGATGTGGAAAAGAGCAGCTAGATTGCAGAGTTATCTGCGTACTATTCAAACTCTCAGTTGCGTGTAGCAGCGTATTGTTTTGTAGGCTATTTTATGCATGAATGAAGTGGTTTACATGGACCATAGTCACAAAATTTGGATAAATTTCTTAGACAAACTTAGTATTTATCTATAATTTAGGTTTTTGGAATAGTCTTGCTGTTTTAAGTTCTCCTCCTTACTCGTGTTGAAAAGAATCAAGCAAGTGGACACACTTGTCTCGGCTTTGAAATAGAAGTTGTAGTGAAAACAAAATTTTGCATCATATTTTGGCTTTGGACTGAACTGCACTGGCGATAGTCTGTTTCCAAAAATACCGTAGTAATCAGTGTTACACGGACTGAGCTTCGTGGGGACGTTATTCTTCCGGCCTTCTTTGTTAAATGGCCGGATCGACCTTGTTTTTAAATTCGCCGAAGAGTGTTAGACGTTAAATCAATTTTTTTTTCCCATTCTCCCCAGGTACAGATCAGAGTAAAGAAGGCCCAGGGATATCAAGATGAAGGATCCTCCAGACATATCTAAAAGTCAACCTGTGCCGATTGCCATTGTGGGAATAGGTAAGTCAGACAGAAAAGCGAAAAGCATTGAAGTATAATGAACTCGTATTTTCTGCGGCAATTCGTTCAGTTCTAACGGAAACAAAGATGTACGAACAGGCTAGCGGGTTTCATGGTCTGCAACAATCCGAAAAGTTTAGAAGTTGAAAATTGATGCTTGTGACAGTCTGTTGGGTACATTTTTCAGGATAGGAGAGAAGGAAACCTGTCCATTTAGCTTTATTCTCTTTTATACAGCAACGGTTACCTTTACTTATCTTTGCAAAAATATTTTTACTCCCACACTTTTAAATTATTTGACGAAGTTGCTCAAATGGGTTAAACCGTTCGAAAAACTTAACCACGTTTATCACCCCCGCCGCTCAAAGATAAGTTGGTTTGCTTTTTCTCTCATCAAGCAGTTTTACAAGTTCGCTTAACTATATGGGGTAGGGAAGGAAAAACATGAGAAATGTGACAATTGCTACCGATTGCACGCAGTCTCCTAAATGTGAATTAGCTTTAAAACCTGTTTTTCGCCGGTCTCAACAACAAGTCAACAACCCTCATAAAGGGAAGTATCTGCAACAATGGAACAATACATTTACCACAATGAGAATCTGCAAAGTAAAACTTACGACACCAAACGGTAATCTGCATGAGAGGGCCCCAAATACTGCAAATGTAACTAACTACCTCACTTTTGCAATTCTGCAATAGGCTGTCGTTTCCCAGGAGATGTTAACTCCCCTGAAAATTTCTGGGAAGTTTTAAGGAAGGGGCAAAACGTAATAACAGAAGTTCCATCAGACCGCTGGAGTCTAGAGACATTTTACGACAAAGGAAGAAAAGAGACAGGAAAAATGGTTTCAAACCGTGGTGGTTTCATAAGAGGCATCGATCAGTTCGATCACTCGTTTTTTAAAATATCTCCGCGTGAGGCAACTTCGATGGACCCACAACAGAGGCATCTTCTAGAAGTTACTTACGAGGCCTTTGAAGATGCAGGTATCGACCCCTGGGGACTAAAGGGCGACTGTGGCGTGTTCGTTGGCATTGGAATGACGGATTACATGTTTTCTACCATGGAATCTAACTTAATTGACGCATATAGCCTTACTGGAGTGACGCACAGTGTGGCTGCCAACCGTCTTTCGTTTGTCTTCAACTTCAAGGGACCCAGTCTTGCTGTGGATACAGCCTGTGCCTCATCTATGACAGCACTACATTTAGCTTGCTGTGCTCTCCGGAACAACGAATGTTCTGTAGCAGTGGTAGGGGGCTGTAACAGTCTTCTTGCACCAGAAGTCTCAGTTGGATTCAGTTCTCTGGGTGTGATGTCACCAGATGGTCAATGCTGCCCATTTTCCAACACGGCAAAAGGATATGTGCGCAGTGAAGGGTGGGGAACACTTATCCTAAAGCCTTTGGATCAAGCCTTGCAGAGTGAAGATCATATTTATGCAGTCATCCGTGAGAGTGCCATAGCAGCAAGTGGTAACACAAGCAGTCTTACAAAGCCGTCAGCGTCAGCTCAGCACGATGCCATGAAAGAGGTCTACAAGCGTTGCAACATTCTTCCTTTATCAATTGATTACGTGGAAGCACACGGTACTGGTACCCCTGTTGGTGATCCCATAGAGGCTCGTGCTATTTCAAAAGCTCTCTGTTCTCAACGACAAACTCCTCTTAAGATTGGATCCGTTAAGGGTAATTTTGGACATAGCGAGTGTGCAGCCGGTGTCACTGCAGCCATCAAAGTAGCGCTCATGCTTGAAAAGCAAACTTTTTGTCCAACTGTAAATTTTGAAAATCCCAATCCTAACATCGACTTCAGTAACCTTAATCTCCAAGTGGCAACAAAAGTGGAAGACTTGAAAAGTGGATCTCCTCACAGAATAGCGCTCAACAGCTTTGGATTTGCAGGAGCTCTTGCTCATGCTGTATTTGAACAATCACCTCAGCAAGCATCGAAAGAGCAGCGTAAATGTAACTGGACATTTGGTGGAGATGAATTCGGGGAACACATTTTAATTCCTTTTTCTGCCAGGTCCAAGAAAGCGCTTGAAGATTTAGCCAAAGAGTGGAGTTCATTTACAAGCACTATGGATGCCCTAAGCGTTGTGTCATGGCTGTCTGCGCGACGAATACATCACGATTTTCGAATTGCTGTGGTTTCAAACTCTGGCAAAAACTTTTGCAATGCTCTTCTTGGGTATTCAAACGGCGAATCAACTGCGAATGGCGTCATAGTACCTCTTTCTGAACCATGTAAAGCACAAAAAGTTTGTTTCATATTTCCTGGTCAAGGGCAGCAATGGGGTGCAATGGGCAGCAGATTGTATCTTACAGAGCCAGTTTTCCAAACGTCAGTCAAAAAATGCGATGCAGTTTTCAAGAAAATGAGTGGCACCTCAATCATTCACGACTTTGGTTGTTTTCTAAACTCAGATGCTAACGAGGTAAATTCTGTTATTGATGAAATCGAGGTGTCGCAGCCCGCTATTCTGTTTTTCCAAATAGGACTGTTAGAATTATTGAAAGATTGGGGAGTGCAACCTGATGTCATTGTGGGTCACAGTTTAGGTGAAGTAGCTGCCAGCTATGCATGTGGTGGATTAACAATCGAAGAAGCAGTAGCTGTTATTTACCATCGCTGCAACGAGCAGAGGAAACTTAAAGGAACGGGCAGCATGGCGGCTGTGCGTACAACGTTACAGGAAGTAGAAAACCTCTGTTCTGAAAGTAAAGACGTCTACGTTGCAGCAGTCAATGCCCCAAAGTCAATAACAATCGCAGGTCAGAACGAAGCAATTAAGAGTCTATCGCAGGAAAATCCAACTACTGTAAAGAAACTGCGAGTACAGTGCGCCTTCCATACCCCTCATATGGAGACCATAAAAATGTCTTTTGAGAGATCCATGTCTGATGTAGTAACGACAAAAACACGAATAAACCAAGTTCCATTCTACTCAACCGTCACCGGAGAGCGCTACGATGGAATGTTTAGCACAGATTACTGGTGGAAGAACATCCGACAACCAGTCAAGTTTGAACGAACAATTAAATGCATTCTTGACGAAGAACAACCAGACGTTTTTTTGGAACTGGCCTCTTCAGTGACACTGCTTTCGTCTGTCCGACAGATTATCAGCAATACACCGAAGTATAGTCATGTCGGCACCATCCCATGTGGCCAAAGAAACAAAGATGACCGCGTTTCTTTTTTGCAATCTATTGGATCCTTGTATGTGGCTGGAAAATCCATTAAGTGGGATAACGTTGCACAAACTTGTGCAGTGTGGCAACCGTTACCAAGATATCCATGGCAGCATCAGTCCCATTGGAAAGAATCTGAGGAAAGAAAAAAGAAAAGGCTTGGGCTGGGGGACAGAAGTTTCAAAGGACAAAACGGTCGTTTGTCTCTTGAGAAGTATCCCTTTTTCAAAGACCACGTCATTCAAAATCAGTTGCTTTTCCCAGGTGCTGGATATGTTGAGTACTTACTCCAAATGTGCTTCATGCCGGACGAGAATCCACTTCTGAACAATGTATACTTCAACAAAACTTTAATATGGCCAAACGAGGCAAACGAGGGAGGTGACTTCCACACGGGAACGGTCTCGCTAACATTCCATCAAGAAGGATCCCAGTCTTACATTAGCTACAGCGATGTTGTATACTGCAACGCAACAGTCGCAAGCAAAGAGAATTTTCCGCCACGCACCTTACCGATGGATGAGATCCGTCTACGTCTGAGGGATATCGTTGGAAAAGAGATATTCTATAAGAATCTTAGGAAGAATGGCTACGAGTATGGCCCTGCCTTTCAAACAGTGAGAGAAGTCTTACTGGGTGACGGTGAAGCCCTTGGGCTTCTAGAGGCTGCATCTGACAGCGTACAGCGGATTCAAACAACCATTCTTGACGGCTGCCTCCAACTGGTTATTGCTGCATTAGGTCCTTGCACGTCACTGTACATCCCTATCAAGATTGAATCCTTTCAGATGGAGGTGCCTTCACTTCCCTCTGGAGAAGAACTTGTTGCTCATGCTGTAGTATTGGATCATGATGGATCGTTTTTGACTGGAAACGTCATCTTGGCAACGAGGGGTGGACAAATTTTGGCTTTGATTGAAGGTGTTCATACTCAAGCTATTCGGAACAGAGAAGCGAAGCAAGATGTCCAAAATTGTTTGTATTCTACTAAATTTCAACCACTAGAGTCATGCCTCAAGTTTTCGAGCCTTGCAACAAGTTTAAGTAAAGAAATGGAATTCACTGGGCAAACAAGAAGGTCAGTTCCTGAAACAATAGCTTCCAAGATTGGCGATGATGGATTAACAACAAAACAGAATGGCGCTATTCTCCGAGATATAAGCAATAATATTAACCTTCAAGAGGGTGCAAGTAAAAATGCGGTAAACGCTATGTGGCAAGACGTCAAAAAAGCTTTTTCAGGAACGAGACAGGAGTGTAGTCCTTTTGAGCATTTTGAAGAAAACAATCCTGTTATTTCGAATTTCTCGAGTTCAGAGGATAGTCGGATATTGTCAAAGAAACATTGGGAAAAGCATTGGTGGAAATCAACAGAAAAACACCTCAAAACTAGCGCATTTTCCATTGCACAAGTTATCCAAGAGGGATTTCAAGAGAAAAAAGTCATTCGCGTACTCTTAACTGGTGACCAGAATGCCGAACTATCAAAAAGCCTTCTTCCACATCTTGAAGAAAAAGGTCTAACGAATGAGGTGGAGTACATCTTCTCTGCCTCCACCGAATTGCTTCTACAAAACGCCAAGGAACAGCTAAGAGATTTCGCATTTGTCAAGTACAGTTACCTTGAACCAGGGAAAAACACAGATGAGCAGGGATTTATTCCAGAAAGCTTTGACTTCGTTATTTCCTTGGACATAGTTCACCCCACTGTCAGTATGGACAAAAGCATGATGGTATTTCAGCAGTTGTTGTGTGAGCAAGGCGGGCTGCTTATTTTCGCACCTTTCGCGGAGCCAAATGCTAAAGAAGAATTCTATCCTCCCTAAAAACGCTGGAATGATGTCATGACCAGAAATGGTTTTGTTGATGTTTTCGCAGTCTCTCCTTCTGAAGAATATTTCCCAACTGTTATCGGGGGGTATAAAAGCAAAAAAGCAGCTATAGTATCTTCTCGCTCATCGCATAATGAAGAAATCGTAATCATAGCAGAAGAAAACCATCCTCTGGCCAAGGTACTTGCGAGTAGCTTTAACAATTCAAGAAATGTTCGAATGCTATCGGACGTAAACGATATGCAAGAGGAAGACACATTGGAATTGCAATCACGAGTTGTTCTTTACATTCACTCTTCAAAAACTAGAAGGCATCTCTCCAATCTTCTAATCCTGTTCAAAAAAGCAAACAAAATCTCAGGAATCAAAAGCTTTTGGCTGCTTACGTGCGGCGCAAGCGGTGAAAAACAAGATCAGGAAGGATCAGCGGCTCTGGGACTTTCTCGAGCTATAACAAATGGTACGCACAAGTTTGCTGTGTTTGCTGTTGACGTCGATCCTGCAGACTCCCATGAAAGGAATGGTGCACATATTATCAATTTGTTGGCAGCCCCACCTCCAGACCACGAAATTACCATCCGTCTAGGAAGGTGCTATGTTCCACGTGTGGTACGCTTTTCTCCGACGGAATCAAAGAAAGCCTACAGTAACAGATGGAAACTAGGGTTTGTCAATTCCGATGAGACTGGAAAACACAGTATCGATGACATAGACTTTCTGACAGCTGAGAACGTGATGCTCCGAGAGGATGAAGTATTGGTTGAAGTTAAAACTGCTGGACTGAACTTCAAAGACGTGATGATGGCCATGGGAATGCTGGAAAGACTGGCCGCGGCAGATGGCAAAAAGGGGCTTGGCCTGGAGTGTTCTGGAATCATTACTGGTAAAGGAAGATCGGTCTCAAAATTTCATTTAGGCGATGAGGTTATTGTTTTCCTCAACTCATGCTTCGCTTCACATGTCAAGTGTAGTCAAGAATACGCAGTCCGCAAGCCACAAAATCTTACCTGGGTCGAGGGCGCTGGAGTTGGAATCGTGTTCACCACAGCATTCTACTGTCTTGTAGAACGTGCGCGTTTGGAGAAAGGGGAAACGGTTCTGATTCATTCTGCATGCAGCGGTGTTGGACTAGCAGCTTTGCAGATTGCAAAGATGATTGGAGCCAAGGTCATTTGCAGCGCTGGAACAGAAGAGAAGAGACGCTTCCTCAAAGAAACTATGGCCATAACACATGTTACAGACTCAAGATCAGAGCTGTTTTGCCAAGACGTCTTGGATTGGACTAATGGAAATGGTGTTGATGTCATTCTCAACTCTCTTCATGGCGATTTGATGAAGAAAAGCATCGCCCTTCTGTCGCATGGAGGTCGATTTTGTGAAATTGGCAAAAGAGACATTTTGGAGAATTCTCAGATACCCATGAAGGCGTTCCTTGAAAACAAGTCCTTCCTTTCGTGTCACGTGGATATCCTTTTAAGCGGGAAGCCAAAGACATTTATCAACATATTTGACCAGGTTTCTAAGCTGCTTGCGAGTAACACTCTTCAGCCTATTAAGACAACTGTGCATCCCATCTCCGCTTTCAAGGAAACGTTCAGAATGGTGTCAAAAGGTGATCACATCGGAAAGATTGTTTTTGACATCTCAAGTGAGCCAATGCCGCTATGCCTGAAAATGTCATCGAGCTTATTCAAGGCTGATGCTACCTACATAATCACAGGAGGATTTGGTGGTATTGGCCTAGCTTTGTCTCGTTGGATGTCTAAGAAGGGTGCAAAACATCTGGTATTGACCTCTCGCCAGGGCTGCCACAATGCCGCGGGTCGTCGCACATTAGCTTTTCTTAAACGTCAAGGGGTTATGGTGTACGAATTTTCTGGGGACCTCGCAAAAGAGACCTTTGTGGAGGCTATGATAAAGAAACTGAGTCAAGATAGCACTATCCCACCAGTACGAGGTATATTCCACCTGGCTGGAGTCATTAAGGAAGAAGAAAATTTTCTGAAACTCCAACCGGAGCAGCTTGAGTTGATGTTCAACAGTAAGGCCAGAAGTGCTCAACATTTGCATGACCACACCCTCGACCAGCCTTTGGAAATGTTCCTATTGATGTCCTCTCTGGTAACGGTTTGGGGAAATCCTGCTCAACCCGCCTACTGTGCAGCAAATACATATTTGGATGCTTTGGCTCATCACCGGAAGAGCCTTGGACTTCCTGCTCTTTCTTTGCAACTAGGAGCGGTGCGGGGAGCAGGGTATCTGGAAGACAAGGTGGAAGTTACCAAGAGGCTAGCCGACAAGGGGACATCAACTCTGCATATAGAAGAAGTGCTTTCGGTTCTAGAGACGCTGTTGGAATCAAGTGATGAGCCTGTAATCTGTCTTGCAAACCAGGTGGGTGGCGCCCTTCGAAATTTCGTTATTAATTTGGTTTTGGAGTATCGTTTAAAAGATACAGTGCTCTGATCACAAACAGTTACAGCAAAAAATGTTTCTCGCATTCTTTTGAACGACCTCTGCAATTTTTTGTTAACTAGTTCTGGGGAGCTTTTAGCAGCAGAAAACGAGGTCGAGACTGAAAACGTTTATGCACACTTCATTTTAAATAGCACACATACATATACAATTTTCGTTGAAACGTCAAATTTACAACTCTGATAGTGCTAGTATAATCTAGGTGGGTAATGCTTTACGAAAGTAAACGTGCAGGAGTATCAAGTAAAAAGTAATAAAATCGCTGATACGAAAGATATTATTAGGGAACAGCGTTAAATGTTTTATTTTATGTGTTAATGTTTACTTTCTTTATAGAGACTGAAGAATCACTATCATGACAACTATTACTAATTGCAGTGTACGAAAATAAGAGCTATGTAGATAACCTAATTTTTTTAATGATTTCTTTCATTTCAAGACTTCTATGCCTGGATGCAAAAAATTATTCGTTTTAGCTTCCATTTAGGAGCATTTTTTAATGATAGTTTATTCCATGCTTTTTCTCCAATTTCTTAAAACGCATTCTTTTTCCTTTTTCAATAGAACTGGGAAGCTACTCAGCAGTTTGTATACAGGACCAGCCTTAAATTTCGCCATCTTAGTCGAGACACTCGATTAGCATCTGACAATCAGGGATTCAATAAAGAGCAGTTGGAAGAGAAAATCAAGAAAAAACTCACCGAATTACTGCAAGTACCCTCTGAGGCTATTGACATGAATCAGCCAATGACAAACTATGGTGTTGATTCCATGATGTCCATGGAGCTAACCACGTGGGCCAGTAGAGAACTTGGTTTGGGTATCACGCAATTGGAAGTGCTTGGTGGATTGACGGTTGAATCTTTAGCCAAAAAAGGCACATTAGGTCTACGGTGAACGCACTGGTATGAACAAAAATTTATTTCAAACTTACCGTGTGGCACGAAATTTTTGCGGGTTCTAATTTTTGCGATTTTTACAGCAATCCGCAAAAATAAGTTCCACAAATAAAAATTACAGCAAACATTTTTCCCGAAAAATTTACTTCAGAGTAAATATTCTCTAACTTAAATTCCTTACACAAAAATGTAGTACTAAGAAGTCTTGTTTGTTCAGTTACAACTTGTCTCTTTCGTTAAGAAACAAAACTGTATACAATCAACTTCCTGGTTTTACATAGGGTACGCACAGAGTAGTATTGTTTGAAAATGTGTATTTATATTGCACGTACTCAAAAAAAAACGAAAGTATTATCAAAGCTGGATACTGGGTACTTTCTGAAAAACGGAAAAATTAATTCCCAGTAAGAAAAACCAATCTGTCCTAATCGCAAGAATTAGTTCCCTCAAAACAAAACAAAATCGCCAATCCGCAAAAATAAACTGCTGCAAATATTTCGTGCCACTGACACAGTAATCAGGGAAGCTCCAAGTAAAATAGATGTTTATTTTAAAATTTCCACTCGCATACCTGACAACTAAGTACTCTTTGTAGAAGCCGAAAGTCAGAATATCCAACGTTTAACCCTCATAAATACACGGAAACGAATTTATGGAACTGATGACGGCCGTCAGTAGTGAGAGGAACACCCTATAGAGAGAACAGAGCACTCTTCACAATCTAGTCTACTTGATTTGCCACCTTATATACTAGCTAGAAAAATTAACCAAGGAGGGTCCAAAATCAGCTAAACGTTTTGATTCCAAAAATGCTGTTATACGAAAGGGTAAAAGTGAACGGAAAACTGCTAAAATGAGGTCTAGAATACCACTCATAAATGTGAAAAATTCTTACACCCGCAATTCGTCGACCGCATAGCGAGCTACAATCTTTGTTCTTCGACGTTTCAGTTTGCTGAATCGCTCAATCAAGAAACTCTGAACTCATAAAATCCTCCAGGATTTTTGCTTACTCTTTTTAAAATAATTCATGAATATAATAACCTTTCTTGCTGTTTCAGTTAATGTTATTTTATGACTTAATTCTTCTACCTTTTAGCAAACCCCTTTAGTTTCCGAATATCTCTGGGTCTTATTTATACATACCACTTCTATCTTTTGATTTTTCTTTTCCACAGGGTATCAAGTGACAACACCTTGCATGATCGTTTGTGACATCGTTATTGTATAAACCTCTCATACATTTTTCACTCCCGGATCCACTGTGGTAGTATGAGGGTGTTTCGCAGCTGGAGTCTGTGGACAAACTGACCTCTTGGTGCAGCCATTCAGACAAGTCACACCTCTTCGGAAGCACTTTCCATGGTGACATTTAGTTTTCATTTTTAAGTCATGACATGAAAGTTGTAGTTTCCTTTCATTTTTACTTTAACAAAACTTTTGAGTAAAAAAAAAAAACTTTTAAACCTCTTTTATCGTAGAGTTAAATGCAAGGACATGCGCTGGAGAAATTATTTATTGTCCTTAAAATGTCTTTTTGACGTTGCATCGTTACATAATACAGTAATGTCTGAAAATATTATATTATAATTAGTACTAATGGTATTATTTTAATTGTTATTACTATTATTATTATTATTATTATTATTTATTTATTTATTTATTTATTTATTTAACACCTAGTGAAGTTTGCATTGATCAGAGGGTGTAATATCTCCTTATTCGTAGTCTTTCTTTCTGTTTTCTCTTTTTACATTAAGGATGAGTTACATCTCAGTGACAACATGTAAACTTTATATTCTTGTCGGACGCGAGAGAAATTGCCTGTCAACAAAGAGAAATCAGAAACATGGTGCTAGGGTTACCCTAGGTGTCCAAAACTTCAAGATAGTGTTACCATTTTGCATGAGTCATCTCTAAGTGCTTGATAACTAACGAGTTTCCCAAAGCCTAAACATCAGCTTCCGAATAGGAGTGATGTCACTAGCCAGGCATTTAGTCCAACACGTTCACAAGTTGCACTGAATTTGTTAACGCTGTCCACTGGATAACGCAATTGGTTTCCCAAGCACTTACCCGCAGGATAGTGATTTTCCCCGATCCAACCCTTGAACAACTAAAACCCGGTAGCAGGGTTATGCTGCTACTAGAATATATAGGGCAACACCTACCACGAAGGCAGGGCGCACCTGTCTGCCCTTAAAACCCGTAAGGTAGGAAAAGAAGAAACATGGGATGTTAGGTTTCCTTTCCCCCTTGTAAACAGGTCATAAGTTACTGTCTAGGTTTATGGCTGTAAAATTCCGATGAGGACACGATGTCTGAAACCTTTACCCTATTTCAGCCCTAAACGGCTAAATCTCGGTACCCATATTTAGACAGAAGAATTTAAAAAACCAAACACTTTGGCACCGTACCCATCTATATATCAGGATTACATAAGGGAATAGGACAGCCCCTGAGATTTACGATGGACCCCGTATAAGTAGTACTCACATTTGAACAATGAGTCATTTAAATGCTGTGTGTGATACATTGTGATTGTAATTAAGTAGATCTTCTTTTACATATTTAACAATTAATGAATGAGGCTGAGTATCTTATGAAGAATTATGGAGGTCGAGGAGAGTGTTATTCGTCGAGGCCGTATGCCTAGGCGGATAACACTCCGAGATCTGCATGATTCTTCATACGATACGAAAGCCGAATTCAACAATTGTTTTATTATTCATTCAAAATAATTCCTAGTTTAAAAACATAGCTAAAACAAGCTTACCTCCATCAATGTTAAGTTCATCTTCGATAGTGCACCTTTAGGATTGTTCAGCTCCGCAAATATTCTCCAAATAGCAGATGTTGCCCTTGGAGTTGTCTTCTTGCTGTTCTTTCCATGTTTTTTGCCATTATTTCGCCTAGTTCTTTCTCTTGAAACGAGTGAAATGTCCGCCATTTTTGTTTTCACAACCAAAACAACTCAACCTCGTCCCCAGGTCTTCCGGGTAAAGAGTGCATTAACCTGCATGAAGGTTGCACTTTTAACGTCATCGGTTCATTAATCGCAAAATTCTTCCAAATTTGGTCATCAGTATCTTGTTATGGTGAATTATGCGTGTACTTTTAGCCAGTCAGAATCGGGAAATATTTTGAATGAATAATAGATACATATAGCCCTTCCTTACACTTAGCAATCTGAAATCTGACTGCTCCGAACCTGACCCGTGATGTTCTTCATGAATGAGTCGTAATAGAGTGGAGAGGTCTGACGTCATGTTACCATGGTAGCAAATTTTTTTGGTCTCAACAATCTTTCTTGACAGAGAAGGCTATTTGCATTGGCGAACGATGCCAGAGAAGTATGTGCTAGAAATGCTCTACTTTTGAAAATAGGGAAATTCAAGCAACCACAAAAACTTTTCTTGAAAAGCTTTGAAAGGAAAATTCGCGCTATTTGAAACTTTATCAAATGTTAGGTAATTTAACTGGAGTTGAACTCTAAATGTGTCTAAGTTCCGAAAAAGATGAAAACGGTTTCACGTTCGAGTCGTGCCAAAAAGGCAAAAGAAAAAGAAAAAGCGTGATGCACGGGCCAAGATGGTGTTTTACTTATCGAAAAATATTGCTTTTTGAATGTTCTTGTTGTCACCGCAGTCGTGGTCAATTAAGCTTCCTATTCTCTTATAAAATGGGAATCGATGGACGTTTCCCAGAGCTTTTTTCGCTCCTTTGCACTGACCAAGAGTCCCAGGGGCCGCACTGGCTGAGGCGAGTCTTGACAACACGCTTTTTTTGGTCGGGTTTTGCCCACGAACAGATCCTCTAACGGCATCCTTAAGAATATTCAAGAAACTCAACATGTTTAGAATTGTAGTAGTTCTCTCCCCGATGAATCGATTTTGGCTCAACATTGAAGAACGTTGCAAGAATACTGATCGAAATTGCCGCCATATCTGTAGGACCAAGTTTTGTTAGGATCCACAAATTTTGGTCCCATGGTAACGTTACTTAACGGCTTCTCCAATCTTTTATGATAAAGGACGTGATGATGAGATAGGAAGTGACCCCGTTACTGCGGCCTCTAATTGAGGCCTTCAAGAACTTCCATGATTCTGGCTCTTGGGCCTTTGCTGTAGTGTTCGTATAGGAAATGCGTGTAGATTTTAATCAGTTCTTGGGACCTATTAATTCTGTCCGTACCCATTATGTTCAAGTTCAGCTAAGTTTATAACACATTCAAGACTTATATTGAATAAAAATCAATGCAAAGCAATGTGAAGATATCGTGTTTCCCTATAGCTCACTTTCAAGCATCCATTTCCCCTTAAGTCAAGGTTTGGGTTAGTCTTTTATTTTCGAGAGGATGGGAGTGTTATCAATAGTCAAGTGTCATCATAGTTATCTTTTGTGACTTGTCTTTTCATCACCGTTATTGAGCTACTGTAGTTCTCAATACCAAGTCTAACAAGGACCGGCCATTTGACCTTTGAGTCGAGTGGGCGGACTGTCTTGTATAGGGTGGATAGCCTTGTATTTAAACCAAAAAATTATGTAACACATTCGATGACATTAGAAGACGTGTCCAAGCTAAATCAACCAATTCCTACCCCTTTCAAAAGTGAAGGGAGTGGTACTTTTCAACATAGAGCCTTACTCATTTATTGATGCTGGTGAGTTCACATTTGCGTCGCCAACCAACATTTGTTGTATAATTTCTTGCTTGCCTGCCTCCCCTAGGATTTTCGAACATCTAAAACTGGTATAATCGCCCATTTTTAACGGATTTTTACCCCAAAAAGGTCACCTAGGATTTTCGGAGCCTTTTTTCTGGCTGAAATTTTGGAAAAGGTAACTTTTGATCGCTATGATTTTCGGATCACTAGACTTTCAGCTAGGAAATCCGAATAGATGAAAAACTTTTAGGGGATAAAAATATGCCCGGCCTATATCTACCGTTTAAATACTTAAGAGCGAATCCATGCAAAAATCGACCAAAATCGCCGATTCGTGGCAAGGCTCAAAAAATCAAAATCGCTCTTCTTTTGCAGACTGGTAGACATTAGTAAGTATACAAACGCTATGTAGTTTTTTCTTCGAAAGATCTGTTCGTTTCCGAGAAAAACGAAAAAAACCGTTTCAAGCCCTACCGTCGATTTCGCAAGCCAAAAACAGGGTTGAAATTCATCATGATTCGCTGGACTCGCGTTCCAATACAGCCGCGCTAGGAAAAAAACTTATTGCTAAAATTTTAAGTCTAACTCGTCGTTGATCAAAATATATAATATTTTTAGCATTACAACAGTCTAAGTAATTATAAAAAAGCTAAAGCGTACGACTACCTGATGTTTAGCCACGAAAGGTCGTTGAAAACAGCGACGATTTTCATCATGTGCCTTTGATCAGAATTTTTTCAGATTGCAGGCAAATACACTACAGGCATCAAACTATTATGTTATGCAAAAATTATTTTGGGGAAATAATTTCGAGCTTCTCAGAAATTATTTGAAAATCGTTTTACAGACAACATAAAGTAACGCCATCTTAACATATGCGTGACCATCGTCAGTCGATCAGGCAAAGGTCATGAAACGTCTCTCGGAAAAAGTTTTGGTAATATTCACGCACAAAGTTCTAAATGTTAAAGTACTCACCCTGTTCTTTGTTTCAGGTATAGTTTTACGGCAAAATGTAAAATGTTTCCCGTTGCCATCTGTTCAAATTTGCCATTCTATATTAAACTCTGTTTGAGACTCATAACCAACACGCATGCTTTCTAACGAAGTTCGCTTAGTAAACAAGTAGTAAACCCTCTCTTCCTTATCTGTCAACAACTTTTGTCTCAAAATGCTGCTACACACCGCAGAAGGAAGCGCCAATCTGAAGGATAAAGCGCCCATGCGAACGTTTTCTCACTCAGTATGCAAATTACTGTCAACAGTAATATCAGATTACAGCTGTCAAGATCCCGGGGCCCGGGGTCTGGACCCGCTAAAAGCAGGCGAAAAGCAAACGTACAACCTGGTATAATATAAAATTTTTGAAAATGAAGAATTCAATTGGTAGCCTTAATGAAGATTTTCATTGCTTCGAGACGTGGGCATTATCAAATCAACAGATGTCTTAACAAAAAATTGTGTACATGTTTTCTTCCCATCTTCACAGATGGAACTTCCAGTTGTTGGCTGCACGTGGGCAATCCTGGCCTGCACGTGCGGTATTTCAGAGTGCCTTCTCAAAATATGACAAATGTAATTTCTGCTGTGCTAAATGCCACTTTTCGTGAATTGAAACAAACGAAGTACAAAAAAAATATATATTCGCGCAAGGCAAAATTAAATGAAAAAAATTTATGCACGCCAATTAACCCTAAAAAATGTTCATGCTACGGCCTAAAACTGAAATTCATGAAGGAATTTGATAAGGAAAAAATTTCCGCGGCACAAAAATTCCCCACCCCCCCCCCCCCCATAACTCTTCTAATGGTCCGTCCCTAATAGATAAGATTTCTCTTCGTGATCCCCAGTGTCCTGCGTTCTTGTAACATTCTGCAAGCGCATCTGCTGCTGAGCTTGAAATCAATGGCTTCGTCATTGGCCATTTCCCCACACGTTGGCTTGAATGAGGAACAAGTCAGTCGTTTGAAGTAAATGTAAAAAAAAAATAAAATAAAATGAAACGACAACAACAAATGGCATCAGAACTGGACTATGATCTTTAAATTTAAAAAATATATATATAGATATTTATATATTTACTCTGGGGGAAATCGGGTTTAATTTCAAACTAAGAGAAAAAGTGAAAGTTTTATTTTATCGGACAGATTAGGTGGATTGGTGCCGTACCCGGGAGACTCTGGGTTATCTAAGAGAGTTGACAACTATGATAAACTTTATACAGTATTCGTAGATTGAATCTAAGTGACTAATTAGTATATAATACAGTGAATAAACCAAGAGTACTTGAACCTACAGGAATGAGGATACCGGTTTGCTGATAAATATGTTCTGAAATGTTCTTCCTCTAACTCTTTTGTCGGCCTTAACAGGTTTCCCTCTTCTTTCAATTATGTGATTGGCGCTTTCCTGTGGAACTTGGCACGAACTGGAATAACTGTTCCGTCGCCATCCAATACCGAGCTCAGAACGATGGAAAGGGGATATATTAAAGGAACTTAAGGCGCTTTCCATTTGTCAGAACTGGCCGGCTGAACCTTTGCCTGAGTTTTGCCTAAAAACGTTCTCTTTCGAGTATACCATTGCGGATTTGACTGATCTAGCTGAAGAGTTTGATTCATGAAAGGAAAATTATCATTGCGACGGGAATGGTCTGGCTGGTCAGTTCTGAGCTAAAATAAAGTCTGTTTCGCTTTCAATACCAGAAAGAGACCATGTCAGTCAACCTATGCCCAGTTACGTCCTTAATAGTTTGACAGCGACAAAGGAACAATCTCAGTTGATCTCTGCTTATCCCTTCTATCAAACGAACACAGAGTACCTACTAATGACTCGAAGGAGCAAGAACCTTCCATAGCTTCATCGAAGAAGAGCGCACACAAACAGTGTTTTTGCAAAGATCTTTTTTCTTTTTCTAGTGGGAATGAACGGTTGAATCAAAATAAACTAAATTTAATTCGATAATGTTAATCAAATGCCTAAAATGTCAAAATATTAAAGATAATTCTCAGGTAAAATAATGTCAACTGCAGTATTTTTAAAGAGGGAGGCGTATAAAAGATGAATCTTCTTCAGTGTACTGGAAGTAACGGGTGCAAGTCGGTGAACCTCGTCACGTGTATACTCGGCACCGGAAGTACACCCTTGGCACACTCCTATGCAAATCAGATTACCCGTGAAGTGAACGGATCCACCAGCAAGCAACTTCGCTTTGTTGACAGTTAAACTACCGAGCTTTGTTTTATAGAAGGCTTTTTTAAGGTCCAGGGTTCTCAAAATTTTAACAAACATGAGATGTTAACTTGAAAACATTAGAGAAAACAGAGGGATGAAGAAATTACCAGAAAGCTGTCACGCACCTCCAACGGACACATTCCAGCGGACTTCACGACTACGGTAAGATAGGTGATAAGGCGGCAAAATGAAACAACTTGGAGCTTGAAGTACAACAGGTACAGGTTAAGGTGAGCTTTTTTAAAAAGTTGTTCTATATATCAAGGCTACCAGCGTCGTAAAAGGAAACCTAAAGTCAAATTGTTGGTGGTGGTTGTGTGACTCGTGTGTTGGATGCCGTTATTTTATGTTGTCTGTAACACGAATTTCAAATTATTTCTGAGAAGCTCAAAATGATTTCCCCAAAATAATTTTAACATAACATAATAGTTTGATGCTTGTAGTGTTTTCCCCTTCAATCTTGAAAAACTCTGATCAAAGGCACATGACGAAAATCGTCGCTATTTTCAACTACCTTCCGTGGTTTAACAACAGGTAGACATACGCTTTAGCTTTTTTATAATTACTGAGACTGTTGTAATGCTAAAAATATTATATATTTTGGTCAACGACTAGTTATACTTACAATTTTAGCAACAAGCTTTTTTTCTAGCGCGGTTGTTTTGAAATACAAGTCGAGCGAATCCTAGTGAATTTCAACCCTGTTTTCGGCTTGCGAAATCGACCGCGGGGCTTGAAACGGTTTTCTTGTTTTTCTCGGAAACGAACAGATCTTTCGAAGAAAAAACTACATGGCGTTTGTACACTTACTAAAGTCTATCAGTATGCCAAAGAAGAGCGATTTTTATTTTTTGAGCCTTGCCGCACTTTGGTCGATATTTGCATGGAGTTGCTCTTGCGTTTAACAATGCTATGTTTAAGTGGTTTTGAACTATATTCTCGTTGGGTGCCCCTGAATAATAGAGTTTCCGACGATCATAAGGAAAAAACTAAAACCATTGTTTTAGATGAATGAGGCATTCGTAGCTGTGGTTGTGGTTAGATAAAGAATGACCTGAGCAATCATATTTTTTAGTTGCGTATTATGTCTTTAATACCATGACTTAGTAGTGGACAGCCCTCCTTACAGTCAAACCAGGTTAAGCGTACCCCCCAAGAAGCTATTAATGAATTTATTATTCAAAAGTTGAATCCGTTGCTGGTTGTAGATTTCAGATTGATCTCTGCATTCTTGAATGTGTAATGAGCCGTTTATTCACACGCGAGGCAGTTATGAAATTTCTACCAGCTCCATTTTCCTGAAATTGATGTAAATGTCTTCTAAGAAGCTTAATCTATTCAAAGATTTCCAATCTGACCAAATACAGAGAAGTTCTCGTAAAATATTCACTGCTCATTACGCATGCAGAAATGCCGCTTTGAATTTCAATTGACACCAGTTACGGAAACGACTAACGGATTCATTTTTCAAATAATCAATTCACTGATAGAATCTTGGGGGGTACGCTTGACTTGGTTTGACTGTAACAGATTTTTCTTGCCGTGAATCAGCTGACATTCTAGCACTCACGAAATGTTAGTCTTAGGGCCTATTTACATGAAGGTGGGGGACCCCAGGTAGGTGAGGTAACATGTGTCAAGTTACCCCACCTAACATGTAAACGTGATCACATTAAAATGAGAGATTATTTGGACAGGCTACCTGGAGTCCTCCACCTACATGTAAACAGGCCCTTACGTGTCTGTCTCCTCAAAATTGGCTTTGTGGCGAATTTCCATTTCTTTTAATTTGAATGCAAGTTGCCAGGTGCCAATCATCAACATTACAAAAGCTTGATGACAATTACAAGCGTGACGTGGAACACAACAATCAATAACCGGTTTCAAAGGAAAGTAAGTTGCAACATAATTGAGTTTATTACGTCAACATTTCAACGTCATAGGAAAGGGATACATTTAAAAGCAGTTGCACTGATCAGGCGATCAACTGACAGTTGAAACGAGTTGATATACCTGTGCTTTGGGAAAGAAGGTAAGTTGCGGTTTTTAGAAGGGAAGGGAGCTAGCATATACAAGTAATGAACTAAGTCTTTGGTGAGTTCAGTTTAGGGAACTTTTAACTTCATACCAAAAAATTAGTGGTCTTGATGCTCTCGATGGATAACATTTACTGCCAAAAATTTATCATCTAAAGGCGTTAAAAATGGAAATCTTTAGCCGTTAGTCGTAAAAAAAATTAACCGTAAAATATTTTTTGGTAATAATTTAGTCGTTAGGAGGTCTGCATGTGTCTCGTGTCTAGTGGCTGATGAACCTTTATTTTACAGCCTTTGCTGCTCCGTTCAGTCCCTTACGCCTCAAGTATGTATATTTTTCTTTAATTGTCTTTCAATCATAACGGAGAAAAAAAATAGTCTTAAGTCTTTGAAAATTCGGTTTACTGGGCTTGCTCGGTTGACAAAGATCTTGCCTTTTAAACTGATCAAGAATGCAAGCCTGTGTAAAACCATAGTTAATTGAGTGGAATGGTTATGAAACCCGCAAGACTCCTTTGTTATATGTTTTTGTGGACCTGAAAGTGCACAACGTTCAAAAGAATTCCTATCATTTTGATTGTATTGACCAATAAAAACGTTGCATTAATTTATTCCGTAACAATTTGCCAACAGAAAACAAAGGATTGTGCACTTTCACGGTGCTTTGAACATAAACTGCAGCACTGTTGTTTTTATCATTGATGTTTGCCGCTCTTCATAACCAGTCTCCTCTAAGAACTATGGTAAAACGAAACTGCGTAGGCGGAAATAGAAAGTGCAACTGAGCACGTATTTCGCCGGCGTGTGAGATTACACGCTTAATTGATTCCTTTGCGCTTTTGTTACGAGTCGAAAAATATTCACATATTCATGCATTTTCCTTTAAAACAACTCAAGTTCAGCATCATTGCCTCTGGCGTGTCCTTGACATTTCGTAATGATTTCTGTATATTGAAGAAGTTATGATGAAATTATAAATTATTTTAATACATAGATTTAGCCAGGGCTAAAAGCGAAGCTCTCGATAATTTATAGTTTGCTCAAACAAAATATAAAATCGTGTAATGCTAAGCTGCGAAGGCAACGGCGGAGAACGGTGAAAAACAACAATAGGTCTAATTAGCTTAAAAGCAACTTTGCACGTGCAGCACATTTTTTTGTACATTTCTTTGCCGTTGTTTTGCACGACTACAACGTGAAACTTCCAGAAACTTCTTAGGGCCTGTTTACATGGAGGTGGGGGACCCCAGATAGGTGAGGTAACATGCAGCGGGTCACCCCACCTATCATGTTAACGCGATCAAATTAAAATGAGAGATTATGTTGACAGGCGGGTTACCCATCAAAGCGGGTTACCTCACCTACCTGGGGTCCCCCACCTCCATGTAAACAGGTCCTTAGACCCTGTTTACATGGAGTGGGGTACCCCGGTCTAGTGGGGTAGGTTTCTTTTGTTTTGTGTCCCCCAGAGCGTGAAAACAAAAGAAACCAACCCCACTAGACCGAGGTCCCCCACTCCATGTAAACAGGCCCTAAGTTGCACGTTTTATGGAGGAAGTGTCGTACGTTTTCTTCTTAACTTGTTTTTCACTGCCGCTCATTTTCACCTTGCGTTGCTGGCCGCTAGCATTTCTCATTTTGTTACCGCCGCTACAAAATTTTCATGTTATTTCTCCAACAAAAAAATGTCACCTTTGTTTTCTATCTCTCGCTCTAGATCTCTGACGCCCTTTATCTGGTTGAGTTTCGCTGGCCTGCCGCCTACTTTCTCTTTTTCTCTGTCTTTCTCTTGCTCCATATTCCAAATCAGGAGCCGATTACCCAAATTTGTAGACATGACAATTAATCTAAGCTTAATACTTTAGAAGACACGGATAGAGAGACAGTTTCCGCTTTCCGTTTTAGTCTTCATTGACTCTTTAGTTGTCTTTGCTTCACGAGACGCGGGTAGCCATGCGACTTCCCGTCAAAATAACCTCGAGTTGCATTTGGGTTGCATTTGATTGAGCTATTTTACATTGGTATGCCTGTGGTGCGGACGGACGGTCGGGCGGTCGGTCCGTGTACGGTCACGTGATGACCAATTTTTCTCGGATGGGTAGTTTACCACATTTTCTTACCCATGGTGCTCCGCTGTGCGCGCTTTGCGAGCGAGAGCTCCGCTAAAAACTATTCAACGAGTGAAAACGAGAAAACTGGCACAACATTTAGACCGTTAAAAAGGCCTTCATCAAGGTTCAAAGCCATCTTTTTCACCTTACGGTAATGCTTTCATGGGCGCTATTAGACCCTATCAAGAACACAAACATGTCGTCTAACCCGCCGGGCTGGCCCAGTCACCAGAGCAAGCTCAGAAGATAAGCTCAACTTTGGCACCTCTTTCAGGGGCACTCAACGAGAATATAGTTGAAAACCACTTACACATAGCGTTGTTGAGCGTATTTTAGTATTTAAACGGTAGATATAGGCATATGTTTATCCCCTAAAAACTTTTTAACTGTTCGGATTTCCTAGCTGAAAGTCTAGTGAACCGAAAATTATAGGGATCAAAACTTACCTTGTGGAAAATTTCAGCCAGAAAAAAGGCTCCCGAAAATTCTAGGTGACCTTTTTAGGGTAAAAATCCGTTAAAAAAAGGCAATTATACCACTTTTTACATGTTCGAAAATCCTAGAAGAGGCAGGCAAGCAAGAAATTTTACAACAAATGTTCCGAAAATTCTAGATCTCAAATCGTCTTCCGAACAGATATTTTCCGAAAATTGACGTTGGGTGCCCCTGCTCTTTGGGAATAGTTGCAAGAATAAGGGGTCTATTTTAATTCAGGACACGTGAAAGTTCTTTATTACTTCATTATATTTGGTAAAATGTAAATAGATTTCGCGACAATCATAGCTTTTGCATTTCTACTGGTTCTGATTAAGCCTAGTCCGATCGACACATTTTGTGATGCCGATAATAATTCTATTTCATGTTGAATTTTATAAACGTCCGAGTGAAATATTAAGTTGTATGCTTTCCCTGAACATTAGCAAAAACTGTGAGAATAAGGCTTTCATGGATCATCGCCTTTAGCCAGGGTGCGGCAAGCCTCTCCTCCCCCCCCCCCCCCCCTCCCAGAAAAGAATTAACAAAGCCGTGCATTAACGAAGTATACTTGATTATACTTTCAGATTGTTCAGATACCTCAAGAACGAAGACGTCGATAGGTAAAGACTTAAAAAAGTGCACAAGACTCTCTCGCTGGTTCCCTATTAATTTCACTTAGTGGTACAGGTATGATTATCTTCATCATAAGCAAGATGTAAGGTGATGCAAAGTCACTGGCCTTTAAAAAAAAACACAAAAATAATTTTTTGCTTGATTTGGCCCCGATATTTACCTTTGCATTGCAATTTGCTTATATAAAATCCTTGTAAATTTTGCTATAAATTGTGCTACATTCGCGGCTTCTCGAGGGCCTTCTTTGCGTTTGTCACATTTTATATCCTTTTGTATGTTTAATTTGTTATTCGTGAGTCAGATTCACATTGCAGATCGATAAGCTCCTTGTTAGTTCTACCATATTTTCTTAATTCCTTGGCTTCTTTAAGGGCCTTGCGCATTTGCCTTTCTTACCTTATAACTCCTTGTTCTAGTTTCAATAATTACAAAATCTCTGGTTTAGAGCAAAAAAGGTACTAGAAGGAATAGATAGCGCTATCAAACATTTGAACACTGAACCGAGGCCAGCTGTTAAATGGAATGCGGCGTTATAGAACATTTAACGTGACTCGACCCAGTTTTTTTGAGGGCGTACCATCCTACTTTGAAGCTCTCTGGTATCCCCACCTTTACTTTTATCGTTAGTCTAACACACAGAATGGATAACATATAGATCAATCTACAATATAACATAAAATTTTTGGCGATCGGAGTAAATGTCACGTGGTTATAATGCCACGCCCCTTTGAGGTCTGAGTCGAAAATCTGCTGTTGCCGGCATTTTTTCGTGAAAATCTCTCGGCTACACATAGTGCGCATTAGTGCCTTGCGCTGAACAGAGTTTCACCAAAATCGCAAAGACCCAATTCGAGAAATTCAGCGGTTTCCAAATTTAGGTCATAATTTATGCGAAAATGATAAGCGAACTTTACACGGATTATATCTAATAAACTAAGAGATTCATCCCTTTATTTTGGGCATCGTTATAACAGATGGGTCCTTGCAAGTCAGCAAAACGCTTTAGGGCTTTGTAAATGCGCGCGATTTCGAGCAAAGCAAACATATAGAAATTATAGTTTTCGCTATTTGTTGACGTTTGTCAGCGTTTGAGAGTCCTTCTCACAAAAAAAGCATTTTCTTAAAAATTCGTAGTTTTTTTTCCTTCAAATTTTTTCAGGGCCACAATTGATTAACTAACTACCCGGACTCTGAATTTCATGGTCATTGAAAAACTGTGACATTATCTTCTATAAGCCCAAACTTGAGTAAACATTGAAGATTTTTAGCGTTTTGGCTGAGTTTGTGCTTTGGGAGTTGTCTATTGTTTCTAGTCTGTCATGATACAGCATTCTTGTTCAGCACGCGTGCAATGACTGCGCTTGGCTGACTTCCGAATGCTCACCGAGATATTATAATTTTGTTACAGTGAGACAGGCCATCGCGTGATACATAGAGGTTTAACTAACAATTTTTAATCAATTCTTGTGCCTTTGCAAAACAATCAAGAAGTGCTACACACTAAATCTACTTACTATTACAAAAATATCATTTTTTCATAGGTTTAATGCAAGCCAATAATTAAACCAACTCGTGACGGGAATATCTCGGTGAGAATTCGGAAGTCAGCCAAACGTGGTCATTGCACGCGTGCTGAACAAGAATGCTGTATAATGACAGACTAGAAACAATAGACAACTCCCAAAGCACAAACTCAGCCAAAACGTTAAAAATCTTCAATGTTTACTCAAGTTTGGGCTTATAGAAGATAATGTCACAGTTTTTCAATGACCATGAAATTCAGAGTCCGGGTAGTTAGTTAATCAATTGTGGCCCTGAAAAAAATTGAAGGAAAAAAAACTACGAATTTTTAAGAAAATGCTTTTTTCGTGAGAAGGACTCTCAAACGCTGACAAACGTCAACAAATAGCGAAAACTATAATTTCTATATGTTTGCTTTGCTCGAAATCGCGCGCATTTACAAGGCCCTAAAGCGTTTTGCTGACTTGCAAGGACCCATCTGTTATAACGATGCCCAAAATAAAGGGATGAATCTCTTAGTTTATTAGATATAATCCGTGTAAAGTTTGCTTATCATTTTCGCATAAATTATGACCTAAATTTGGAAACCGCTGAATTTCTCGAATTGGGTCTTTGCGATTTTGGTGAAACTCTGTTCAGCGCAAGGCACTAATGCGCACTATGTGTAGCCGAGAGATTTTCACGAAAAAATGCCGGCAACAGCAGATTTTCGACTCAGACCTCAAAGGGGCGTGGCATTATAACCACGTGACATTTACTCCGATCGCCAAAAATTTTATGTTATATTGTAGATTGATCTATATGTTATCCATTCTATGTGTTAGACTTACGATAAAAGTTAAGGTGGGGATACCAGAGAGCTTCAAAGTAGGATGGTACCCCCTCAAAAAAACTGGGTCGAGTCACCTTAAGCAATAGAAAACGTTTTCCATGTTTGCATAGCCTGATATAAACACGAGAGGGGTTGGGAGAATTCGAGACAGTTATGCAAACCCGAGACGAAGTCGAGGGTTTGCATAACTGTTGTTTAGAGCACTGATTAAAAGACAAATTCTTACCAGTCGCGAAGTCTTGTACACGAAGCTTGTACGCGTAATCAGTCTTTGTTTTGCAAAAAAGATTCTTTCCAAAATACGGGTTTTTTCTTGCTTAAAATGTCAGCTCAAGCGAAAAAAAATTAACACAGCATGTTTCTAAAGATTTTCCAAGTTTCAGCCGACGAGGAAATGGGTGAATAAAGTAAACTTGTCGAGGTTTTCAACTCAAAACCTTTTTCAAGTTCGTGCGTGTGTGATTAGCGCGCGAAAAGCAAAACATCTTGATGTCACAACCATGTTTACATACTCTCATGCAAAGACGCCTCTCAGCCAATCAGAGGGAGCGTACTATCTTAGTTATTTTATAAATATATATTGTACACCGGGCATAATATATTCTATCATTTCAATTTTCATTCATTCATCACTGAAAGGTGTCTATGAATCGAATCCTTTCTATTTTTTTGCATCCGTTTTTGAACAATCAGCTGCCTTAAAACGTCGGAGAGGCTTTACCCAACTCAGCAAAAGCAATTTCATTTGTGATACTGACCAACCAAAGATTTGACTTGTGTATTGCTTCACATATCTACAAGAACAATAAGGGACCTCTAAGCAAGCCTTGGTTTGCTTATTGACTGAATCCTGATCAAGGGTTTATTGGTTGTTAATTAGTTACCCTATTGATGAGAACATGATAAAATGAAAACAACTCCGAGCAAATCTTACTCCTCAAGTAACCTAAAGTAGCTCAAAAAAATCCTAGATCAGAACATTCCCATTGCGTTTTTTTTATTTAATTGAAAACCATTATCCAAACTATGAAATCCTTCTGCAAGGTTGCTGTGCTAAAGATACAATCAAAACAATAAATATACTTTTCTCTTAGCCAAACAAAAGTTCTTTAGTCTCTTTGATCCCAGCGTTTAAATGGTGCTCAGTCAAGGGATCCAATCAACAATGACCAGGAAAACAAACGTCGACAAAGTTAGGTGGCAAATGATTGATAGGATTGTTGAGTTGGTCGGTATTCCACACATATTCATTACAACACACAGTAAAGCCTCGGTAAGTTGTGTAGATTAAGCATAGAATTTAAGTCTTCACATTCAGAGATGAGTTGATGAAATGCTGAATTTCCTCTGCTTTGCTTTTTTAAGGGGAAAACACCTTTCCTTTTTTTCTATTCTGCCTTAAAGACCGGGCAGAAACATTTTTTAGGTAATTTTAGGCACACCTATCGAAAGAGAGTAACCGAGCAAATAATTTATGTTTTGTGTTACTAGGAAATTATGTTTTTTTTTTTCGCATTTGACAAGTTCGTGGTTCCCTGGCGTTGCAAGGGTTTAAGCAAAATTTAATCGCAAAAGTGATCGATGCATGCACGAAAATTTCCGGAGAAGAGCTTGTGCGCCACCCATTCTGGCCTTACGAACTCTCTGAACCAGCTCTAAAGGTTTCGGGAGTGTCCTGAGGAATTAGGTAAATAAAATAAAAGTGATATGAAAAAGAGCAGCTAGATTGCAGAGTTATCTGCCTGCGTACCATTCAAACTCTCAGTTGCGTGTAGCAGCGTATTGTTTTGTAGGCTATTTTATGCATGAATGAAGTGGTTTACATGGACCATAATCACAAAATTTGAATAAAGATCTAAGACAAACCTAGTATTGATCTATAATTTAGGTTTTTGGAATAGTCTTACTGTTTTAAGTTCTCCTCCTTACTCGTGTTTAAAAGAATCAAGCAAATGGACACATTTGTCTCGGCTTTGAAATGGAAGTTGTCGTGAAAACAAAATTTTGCATCATATATTGGGTTTGGGCTGAACTGCACTGGCGATAGTCTGTTTCCAAAAATGCGGTAGTAATCAGTGTTACACGGACTGAGCTTCGTTGGGACGTTATTCTTCCAGCCTTCTTTGTTAAATGGCCGGATCGACCATGTTTTTAAATTCGCCGGACAGTGTTAGACGTAAAATCAACTTTTTTTTCCCCAGTCTCTCCAGGTACAGATCAGAGTAAAGAAGGCCCAGGGATATCAAGATGAAGGATCCTCCAGACATATCTAAACGTCAACCTGTGCCGATTGCCATTGTGGGAATAGGTAAGTCAGACAGAAAAGCGAAAAGCACTTAAGTATAATGAACTCGTATTTTCTGCGGCAGTTCGTTCAATTCGCAATGGAAACAAAGATGTACGAACAGGCTAGCGGTTTTCACGGTCTGCAACAATCTGAAAAGTTTAGAAGTTGAAAGCTGATGCTTGTGACATTCTGTTGCGCACATTTTTCAGGATAGGAGAGAAAGAAACCTGTCCATTTAGTTTTATTCTTTTTTATGCAGCAACGGTTACTTTTATTTATATTTGCAAAAATATTTTTACTCCCACACTTCTAAATTATTTAACGAAGTTGCTCAAATGGGTTATACCGTTCGAAAAACTTAACCACGTTTATCACCCCCGCCGCTCAAAGATAAGTTGGCTTGCTTTTTCTCTCATCAAGCGGTTTTACAAGTTCGCTTAACCATATGGGGCAGGGAAGGAAAAACATGAGAAATGTGACAATTGCTACCGATTGCACGCAGTCTCCTAATTGTGAACTAGCTTTAAAACCTGTTTTTCGCCAGTCTCAACAACAAGTCAACAACCCTCATAAAGGGAAATATCTGCAACAATGGAACAATACCTTTACCACAATGAGAATCTGCAAAGTAAAACTTACCACACCAGACGGTAATCTGCATGAGAGGGTCCCAAATACTGCGAATGTAACTAACTACCTCGCTTTTGCAATTCTGTTACGGTATAGGCTGTCGTTTCCCAGGAGATGTTAACTCCCCTGAAAATTTCTGGGAAGTTTTAAGGAAGGGGCAAAACGTAATAACAGAAGTTCCATCAGACCGCTGGAGTCTAGAGACATTTTACGACAAAGGAAGAAAAGAGACAGGAAAAATGGTTTCAAATCGTGGTGGTTTCATAAGAGGCATCGATCAGTTCGATCACTCGTTTTTTAAAATATCTCCCCGTGAGGCGGCTTCAATGGACCCACAACAGAGGCATCTTCTAGAAGTTACTTACGAGGCCTTTGAAGATGCAGGTATTGACCCCTGGCGACTAAAGGGCGACTGCGGCGTGTTCGTTGGCATTGCAATGACGGATTACATGTTTTCTACCTTGGAATCTAACTTAATTGACGCATATAGCCTTACGGGAGTGACGCACAGTGTGGCTGCCAACCGTCTTTCGTATGTTTTCAACTTCAAGGGACCCAGTCTTGCTGTCGATACAGCCTGTGCCTCATCTATGACAGCATTACATTTAGCTTGCTGTTCTCTCCGGAACAACGAATGTTCTGTAGCAGTGGTAGGGGGCTGTAACAGTCTTCTCGCCCCAGAAGTCTCAGTTGGATTCAGTTCTTTGGGTGTGATGTCACCAGATGGTCAATGCTGCCCATTTTCCAACACGGCAAAGGGATATGTGCGCAGTGAAGGGTGGGGAACACTTATCCTAAAGCCTTTGGATCACGCCTTGCAGAGTGAAGATCATATTTATGCAGTCATCCGTGAGAGTGCCATAGCAGCAAGTGGTAACACAAGCAGTCTTACAAAGCCGTCAGCGTCAGCTCAGCACGATGCCATGAAAGAGGTCTACAAGCGTTGCAACATTCTTCCTTCATCAATTGATTACGTGGAAGCACACGGTACTGGTACCCCTGTTGGCGATCCCATAGAGGCTCAGGCTATTTCAAAAGCTCTCTGTTCTCAACGACAAACTCCTCTGAAGATTGGATCCGTCAAGGGTAATTTTGGACATAGTGAGTGTGCAGCCGGTGTCACTGCAGCCATCAAAGTAGCGCTCATGCTTGAAAAGCAAATTTTTTGTCCAAGTGTAAATTTTGAAAATCCCAATCCTAACATCGACTTCAGTAACCTTAATCTCCAAGTGGCAACAAAAGTGGAAGACTTGAGAAGTGGATCTCCTCACAGAATAGCGCTTAACAGCTTTGGGTTTGCGGGAGCTCTTGCTCATGCTGTATTTGAACAATCACCTCAGCAAGCATGGAAAGAGCAGCGTAAATGTAACTGGACATTTGGTGGAGATGGATTTGGGGAACACATTTTAATTCCTTTTTCTGCCAGGTCCAAGAAAGCGCTTGAAGATTTAACCAAAGAGTGGAGTTCATTTACAAGCACTATGGATGCCCTAAGCGTTGTGTCATGGCTGTCTGCGCGTCGAATACATCACGATTTTCGAATTGCTGTGGTTTCAAACTCTGGCAAAAACTTTTGCAACGCTCTTCTTGGGTATTCAAACGGCGAGTCAACTGCGAATGGCGTCATAGTACCTATTTCCCAACCATGTAAAGCACAAAAAGTTTGTTTCATATTTCCTGGTCAAGGGCAGCAATGGGGTGCAATGGGCAGCAGATTGTATCTTACAGAGCCAGTTTTCCAAACGTCAGTCAAAAAATGCGATGCGGTTTTCAAGAAAATGAGTGGCACATCAATCATTCACGACTTTGGTTGTTTTCTAAACGCACATGCTAACGTGGTAAATTCTGTTATTGATGAAATCGAGGTGTCGCAGCCCGCCATTCTGTTTTTCCAAATAGGTCTGTTAGAATTATTGAAAGATTGGGGAGTGCAACCTGATGTCATTGTGGGTCACAGTTTAGGTGAAGTAGCTGCCAGCTATGCATGTGGTGGATTAACAATCGAAGAAGCAGTAGCTGTTATTTACCATCGCTGCAACGAGCAGAGGAAACTTAAAGGAACGGGTAGCATGGCGGCTGTGCGCGCAACGTTGCAGGAAGTAGAAAACCTCTGTTCTGAAAGTAAAGACGTCTTCGTTGCAGCAGTCAATGCACCAAAGTCAGTTACAATCGCAGGTCAAAATGAAGCAATTAAGAGCCTATCGCAGGAAAATCCAACCACTGTAAAGAAACTGCGAGTACAGTGCGCCTTCCACACCCCTCATATGGAGACCATTAAAATGTCTTTTGAGAGATCCATGTATGGTGCAGTAACGACAAAAACACGAATAAACCAAGTTCCATTCTACTCAACCGTAACTGGAGAGCGCTACGATGGAATGTTTAGCACAGATTACTGGTGGAAGAACATCCGACAACAAGTCCAGTTTGAACGAGCAATTACATGCATTCTTGACGAAGAACAACCAGACGTTTTTTTGGAACTGGCCTCTTCGGTGACTCTACTTTCGTCTGTCCGACAGATTATAAGCAATACACCGAAGTATAGTCATGTCGTCACCATCCCATGTTGCCAAAGAAACAAAGACGACCGCGTTTCTCTTTTGCAATCTATTGGATCCTTGTATGTGGCTGGAAAATCCATTAAGTGGGATAACGTTGCACAAACTTGTGCAGTGTGGCAACCGTTACCAAGATATCCATGGCAGCATCAGTCCCATTGGAAAGAATCTGAGGAAAGAAAAAAGAAAAGGCTTGGGCTGGGGGACAGAAGTTTCAAAGGACAAAACGGTCGTTTGTCTCTTGAGAAGTATCCCTTTTTCAAAGACCACGTCATTCAAAATCAGTTGCTTTTCCCAGGTGCTGGATATGTTGAGTACTTACTCCAAATGTGCTTCATGCCGGACGAAAATCCACTGCTGAACAATGTACACTTTAACAAAACTTTAATATGGCCAAACGAGGCAAACGAGGGAGGTGACTTTCACACGGGAACTGTCTCGCTAACATTCCATCAAGAAGGATCCCAGTCTTACATTAGCTACAGCGATGTTGTATACTGCAAAGCAACAGTCGCAAGCAAAGAGAAGTTTCCGCCACGCATCTTAGCGATGGATGAGATCCGTCTACGTCTGAAGGATACCGTTGGAAAAGAGATATTCTATAAGAATCTTAAAAAGAATGGCTACCAGTATGGCCCTGCCTTTCAAACAGTGAAAGAAGTCTTACTGGGTGACGGTGAAGCCCTTGGGCTTCTAGAGGCTGCATCTGACAGTGTACAGCGGATTCAAACAACCATCCTTGACGGCTGCTTCCAACTGGTTATTGCTGCATTAGGTCCTTGCACGTCACTGTACATCCCTATCAAGATTGAATCCTTTCAGATGGAGGTGCCTTCACTTCCCTCTGGAGAAAAGCTTGTTGCTCATGCTGTAGTATTGGATCATGACGGATCGTTTTTGACTGGAAACGTCACCTTGGCAACGAGGGGTGGACAAATTTTGGCTTTGATTGAAGGTGTTTATACTCAAGCTATTCGGAACAGAGAAGCAAAGCAAGATGTCCAAAATTGTTTGTATTCTACCAAATTTCAACCACTAGAGTCATGCCTCAAGTTTTCGAGCCTTGCAACAAGTTTAAGTAAAGAAATGGAATTCACTGGGCAAACAAGAAGGTCAGTTCCTGAAATAATAGCTTCCACGATTGTCGATGATGTTTTAACGACAAAACAGAATGGCGCTGTTCAACGAGATATAAGCAATATCATTGCCCTTCAAGAGGGTGCAAAAAAAAATGCGGAAAACGCTATGTGGCAAGACGTCAAAAAAGCTTTTTCAGGAACGAGACAGGAGTGTAGTCCTTTTGAGCATTTTGAAGAAAACAATCCTGCTATTTCGAATTTCTCGAGTTCAGAGGATAGTCGGATATTGCCAAAGAAACACTGGGAAAAGCATTGGTGGAAATCAGCAGAAAAACACCTCAAAACAAGCGCATTTTCCATTTCACAAGTTATCCAAGATGGATTTCAAGAGAAAAAAGTCATTCGCGTACTCTTAACTGGGGACCAGAATGCTGAACTATCAAAAAGCCTTCTTCCACATCTTGAAGAAAAAGGTCTAACGAATGAGGTGGAGTACATCTTCTCTGCCTCCACCGAATTGCTTCTACAAAATGCTAAAGAACAACTAAAAGATTTCGCATTCGTCAAGTACAGTTACCTTGAACCAGGGAAAAACACTGATGAGCAGGGATTTATTCCAGAAAGCTTTGACTTCGTTATTTCCTTGGACATAGTTCACCCCACTGTCAGTATGGACAAAAGCATGATGGCATTTCAACAGTTGTTGTGTGAGCAAGGCGGGCTGCTTATTTTCGCACCTTTTCCGAAGCCAAATGCTAAAGAAGAATTCTACCCTCCGAAAAAACGCTGGAATGATGTCATGACCAGAAATGGTTTTGTTGATGTTTTCGCAGTCTCTCCTTCTGAAGAATATTTCCCAACTGTTATCGGGGGGTATAAAAGCAAAAAAGCAGCTATAGTATCTTCTCGTTCATCGCATGATGAAGAAATCGTAGTCATAGCAGAAGAAAACGATTCTCTGGCCAAGGTACTTGAGAGTAGCTTTAACAATTCAAGAAATGTTCGAATCCTATCGGACGTAAACAATATGCAAGAGGAAGACACATTGGAATTGCAATCACGAGTTGTTCTTTACATTCACTCTTCAAAAACTAGAAGGCATCTCTCCAATCTTCTAACCCTGTTCAAAAAAGCAAACAAAATCTCAGGAATCAAAAGCTTTTGGGTGCTTACGTGCGGCGCAAGCGGTGAAAAACAAGATCAGGAAGGATCAGCGGCTCTGGGACTTTCTCGAGCTATAACAAATGGTACGCACAAGTTTGCTGTGTTTGCTGTTGACGTCGATCCTGCAGACTCCCATGAAAGGAATGGTGCACATATTATCAATTTGTTGGCAGCCCCACCTCCAGACCACGAAATTGTCATCCGTCTAGGAAGGTGCTATGTTCCACGCGTGGTACGCTTTTCTCCGACAGAATCAAAGAAAGTCTACAGTAACAGATGGAAACTAGGGTTTGTCAATTCCGAAGAGACTGGAAAACACAGTATCGATGACATAGACTTTCTGACAGCTGAGAACGTGATGCTCCGAGAGGATGAAGTATTGGTTGAAGTTAAAACTGCTGGACTAAACTTCAAAGACGTGATGATGGCCATGGGAATGCTGGAAAGACTGGCCACGGCAGATGGAAAAAAGGAGCTTGGCCTGGAGTGTTGTGGAATCATTACTGGTAAAGGAAGATCGGTCTCAAAATTTCATTTAGGCGATGAGGTTATTGTTTTCCTCAACTCATGCTTCGCTTCACATGTCAAGTGTAGTCAAGAATACGTAGTCCACAAGCCACAAAATCTTACCTGGGTCGAGGGCGCTGGAGTTGGAATCGTGTTCACCACAGCATTCTACTGTCTTGTAGAACGAGCACGTTTGGAGAAAGGGGAAACTGTTCTTATTCATTCTGCATGCAGCGGTGTTGGACTAGCAGCTTTGCAGATTGTAAAGATGATTGGAGCCAAGGTCATTTGCAGCGCTGGAACAGAAGAGAAGAGACGCTTTCTCAAAGAAACTATGGCCATAACACATGTTACAGACTCAAGATCAGAGCAGTTTTGCCAAGACGTCTTGGATTGGACTAATGGAAATGGTGTTGATGTCATTCTCAACTCTCTTCATGGCGATTTGATGAAGAAAAGCATCGCCCTTCTGTCGCTTGGAGGTCGATTTTGTGAAATTGGTAAAAGAGACATTTTGGAGAATTCTCAAATACCCATGAAGGCGTTCCTTGAAAACAAGTCCTTCCTTTCGTGTCACGTGGATATCCTTTTAAGAAGGAAGCCAAAGACATTTATCAACGTATTTGAAAAGGTATCTAAGCTGCTTGCGAGTAACACTCTTGAGCCTATTAAGACAACTGTGCATCCCATCTCCGCCTTCAAAGAAACGTTCAGAATGATGTCAAAAGGTGACCACATCGGAAAGATTGTTTTTGACATCTCAAGTGAGCCAATGCCGCTATGCCTGAAAATGTCATCCAGCTTATTCGAGCCTGATGCTACCTACATAATCACAGGAGGATTTGGTGGTATTGGCCTAGCTTTGTCTCGTTGGATGTCTAAAAAGGGTGCAAAACATCTGGTGTTGACCTCTCGCCAGGGCTGCCACAATGCCGCGGGTCATCGCACATTAGCTTTTCTTAAACGTCAAGGGGTTATGGTGTACGAATTTTCTGGGGACCTCGCAAAAGAGACCTTTGTGGAGGCTATGATAAAGAAACTGAGACAAGATAGCACTATCCCACCAATACGAGGTATATTCCACCTGGCTGGAGTCATTAAGGAAGAGGAAAATTTCCTGAAACTCCAACCGGAGCAGCTTGAGTTGATGTTCAACAGTAAGGCTAGAAGTGCTCAACATTTGCATGACCACACCCTCGACCAGCCTTTGGAAATGTTCCTATTGATCTCCTCCCTGGTAACGGTTTGGGGAAATCCTGCTCAACCTGCCTACTGTGCAGCCAATTCATATTTGGATGCTTTGGCTCATCACCGGAAGAGCCTCGGACTTCCTGCTCTTTCTTTGCAACTAGGAGCGGTACGGGGAGCAGGGTATCTGGAAGACAAGGTGGAAGTTACCAAGAGGCTAGCCGACAAGGGGATATTAACTCTGCATATAGAAGAAGTCCTGCCTGTTCTAGAGATGCTGTTGGAATCATGTGATGAACCTGTAATCTGCTTTGCAAACCAGGTGGGTGGCGCCCTTCGAAATGTCGTTATTAATACGTACTTTTGTTTTTGGAGTATCTTTTAAAAGATACAGTGCTTTGATTACAAACCGGTACAACAAAAAATGTTTCTCGCATTCTTTTGAACGACCTCTGCAATTTTTTGTTAACTAGTTCTGGGGAGCTTTTAGCAGCAGAAAACGAGGTCAAGACTGAAAACGTTTATGCACACTTCATTTTAAATAGCACACATACATATACAATTTTCGTTGAAACGTCAAATTTACAACTCTGATAGTGCTAGTAATAATCTAGGTGGGTAATGCTTTACGAAAGTAAACGTGCAGGAGTATCAAGTAAAAAGTAATAAAATCGCTGAAACGAAAGATATCATTAGGGAACAGCGTTAAATATTTTATTTTATGTGTTAATGTTTACTTGCTTTATAGAGACTGAAGAATCACTATCATGACAACTATTGCTAATTGCAGTGTACGAAAATAAGAGCTCTGTAGAGAACCTAATTTTTTTTAATGATTTCTTTCATTTCATGAATTCTATGCCTGGATGCAAAAAATTATTCGTTTTAGCTTCCATTTAGGGGCATTTTTTAATGATAGTTTATTCCATGCTTTTTCTCCAATTTCTTAAAACGCATTTTTTTTCCTTTTTCAATAGAACTGGGAAGCTACTCAGCAGTTTGTATACAGGACCAGCCTTAAATTTCGCCATCTTAGTCGAGACACTCGATTGGCATCTGACAATCAGGGATTCAATAAAGAGCAGTTGGAAGAGAAAATCAAGAAAAAACTCACCGAATTACTGCAAGTACCCTCTGAGGCTATTGACATGAATCAGCCAATGACAAACTATGGTGTTGATTCCATGATGTCCATGGAGCTAACCACGTGGGCTAATAGAGAACTTGGTTTGGGTATCACGCAGTTGGAATTGCTTGGTGGATTGACGGTTGAATCTTTAGCCAAAAAAGGCACATTAGGTCTACGGTGAACGCACTGGTATGAACAAAAATTTATTTCAAACTTACCGTGTGGCACGAAATTTTTGCGGGTTCTAATTTTTACGATTTCTACAGCAATCCGCAAAAATAGTTTCACAAATAAAAATTACAGCAAACATTTTTCCCGAAAAATTTACTTCAGAGTAAATATTCTCTAACTTAAATTCCTTACACAAAAATGTAGTACTAAGAAGTCTTGTCTGCTCAGTTACAACTTGTCTCTTTCGTTCAGAAACAAAACGGTATACAATGAACTTCCTGGTTTTACATAGAGTACCCACAGAGTAGTATTGTTTGAAAATGTGTATTTCTATTGCACGTACTCAAAAAAACGAAAATATTATCAATGCTGGATACTGGGTACTTTCTGAAAAACGGAAAAATTCATTCCCAGTAAGAAAAACCAATCTGTCCTAATCGCAAGAATTAGTTCCCTCAAAACAAAACAAAATCGCCAATCCGCAAAAATAAACTGCCGGAAACATTTCGTGCCACACAGTAATCAGGGAAGCTCCAAGGAATATAGATGCTTATTTTAAAATTTCCACTCGGATACCTGACAATTAAGTGCTCTTCGTAGAAGCCGAAAGTCAGAATATCTAACGTTTAACCCTCATAAATACACGGAAACGAATTTATGGAACTGATGACGGCCGTCAGTAGTGAGAGGAACACCATATAGAGAGAACAGAGCACTCTTCACAGTCTAGTCTACTTGATTTGCCACCTTATATACTAGCTAGAGAAATTAACTAAGGAGGGTCCAAAATCAGCTAAACGTTTTGATTCCAAAAATGCTGTTATACGAAAGGGTATAAAAGTGAACGGAAAACTGCTAAAATGAGGTCTAGAATACCACTCATGAATGTGAAAAATTCTTACACCCGCAATTCGTCGACCGCATAGCGACCTACAATCTTTGTTCTTCGACGTTTGTTTGCTGAATCGCTCAATCAAGAAACTCTGAACTCATAACATCCTCCAGCATTTTTGCTCACTCTTTTTAAAATAATTCATGAATATAATAACCTTTCTTGCTGTTTCAGTTAATGTTATTTTATGACTTAATTCTTCTACCTTTTAGCAAACCCCTTTAGTTTCCGAATATCTCTGGGTCTTATTTATACTTACCACCTCTATCTTTTGATTTTTCTTTTTCACAGGGTATCAAGTGACAACACCTTGCATGATCGTTTGTGACATCGTTATTGTATAAACCCCTCATACATTTTTCACTCCCGGATCCATTGTGGTAGTATGAGGGTGTTTCGCAGCTGGAGTCTGTGGACCAACTGACCCCTTGGTGCAGCCATTCAGACAAGTCACACCTCTTCGGAAGCCCTTTTCATGGTGACATTTAGTTTTCATTTTTAAGTCATGACATGAAAGTTGTAGTTTCCTTGCATTTTTACTTTAACATAACTTTTGAGTTAAAAAAAAAAACTTTTAAACCTCTTTTATCGTAGAGTTAAGTGCAAGGACATGTGCTGCAGAAATTATTTATCGTCCTTAAAATGTCTTTTTGACGTTGCATCGTTACATAATACAGTAATGTCTGAAAATATTATATTATAATTAGTACTATTGGTATTATTTTAACTGTTATTATTATTATTATTTATTTATTTATTTAACACTTAGTGAAGTTTGCATTGATCAACGGGCGTAATATTTCCTTATTCGTAGTCTTTCTTTCTGTTTTCTCTTTTTACATTAAGGATGAGTTACATCTCAGTGACAACATGTAAACTTTATATTCTTGTCGGACGCGAGAGAAATTGCCTGTCAACAAAGAGAAAGCAGAAACATGGTGCTAGGGTTACCCTAGGTGTCCAAAACTTCAAGATAGTGTTACCATTTTGCATGACTCATCTCTAAGTGCTTGGTAACTAACGAGTTTCCTAAAGCCTAAACATCAGCTTCCGAATAAGATGTTCACAAGTTGCACTGAATTTGTTAACGCTGTCCACTGGACAACGCAATTGGTTTCCCAAGCACTTACCCGCAGGATAGTGATTTTCCCCGATCCAACCCTTGAACAACTAAAACCCGGTAGCAGGGTTATGCTGCTACTAGAATAAATAGGGCAACACCTATCACGAAGGCAGGGCGCACCTGTCTGCCCTTAAAACCCTAAGGTAGGAAAAGAGGAAACATGGGATGTTAGGTTTCCCTTCCCCCTTGTAAACAGGTCATAAGTTACTGTCTAGGTTTATGGCTGTAAAATTCCGATGAGGACACAATGTCTGAAACCTTTACCCTACTCCAGCCCTAAACGGCTAAATCTCGGTACTCATTTTTAGACAAAAGAATTTAAAAAAACATACACTTTGGCACCGTACCTACCTATATATCAGGCTTATATAAGGGAATAGGACAGCCCCTGGGATTTACGATGGACCCCGTATAAGTATAAGTAGTGCTCACATTTGAACAATGAGTCATTTAAATGCTGTGTGTGATACAATGTGATTGTAATTAAGTAGATCTTCTTTTACATATTTAACAATTAATGAATGAGGCTGAGTATCTTATGAAGAATTATGGAGATCGAGGAGAGTGTTATTCGTCGAGGCCGTAGGCCTAGGCCGATAACACCTTCCGAGATCTGCATGATTCTTCATACGATGCGAAAGACGAATTCAATAATTGTTTTATTATTCATTCAAAATAATTCCTAGTTTAAAAACATAGCTAAAACAAGCTTACCTCCATCGACGTTAAGTTCATCTTCGATAGTGCACCTTTAGGGTTGTTCAGCTCCGCAAATATTCTCCAAATAGCAGATACCGCCCTTGGAGTTGTCTTCTTGCTGTTCTTTCCATGTTTTTAGCCATTATCTCGCCCAGTTCTTTCTCTTGAAACGAGTGAAATGTCCGCCATTTTTGTTTTCACAACCAAACCAACTCAACCTCGTCCCCAGGTACTTTTGACGTCATCGGTTCATTAATCGCAAAATTCTTCCAAATTTGGTCATCAATAGCTTGTTATGGTAAATTAATCGTGTGCTTTTAGCCAATCAGAATCGGGGAAATATTTTGAATGAATAATAAATATATAGAGCCCTTCCTTATTCTAAGCACAGCTTAGCTAGGGTATGAATAGTTTTGGTGAATTGCGAACATAAAACTGTAAGCTCATAGTATAGGTTGAAATCTGACGGCTTCGAGCCTGACAACTTTATTTTGGTTGAACATCTGTTTATACGAGTCCAGTAAGCCGAGCCAGCCGGGTTAGTTTTTATATGACAAATATCACCAGGATCATAAATTTACTTCGCCTGAGGAGACAGCCGACATAGCGAGAGGCGGCCACTGGTTTTCCCGTTGTGAAATGGCGGTTGTTTTCTTAGGCTAAAATTACTTCAATGCGGGTTCGGAACTACAAAACTGCTGATTTTCTTTGGTGCATTTAGAAAAGTTCTTTCACCATTACTTTATTTTCAGTATTCATAAAATCATATTTGACGAAAAGGTCACAAAATATCCACGGTAATCATCCGCTGAGCTCATTATTATTCACCCATCTGGGTGCACTGAGCTCATGTTGGAAATGTCCAGCTCGAGGCTGACCGAGATCTCTGTTAAACAGACTGTTCCGCGTTAAATATAAATACATCAAGGCTTTCATTCACAATGAGAAAATAAGTAGTACCGTGAACAAGAAGTTTACCAGAACAGAAACTTGGTTGTCGACTTGGCGAGCTCAGCTAGTATATGATTATATAAAATTTTAATTTCGATTACTTCAGAAAAGAAGTTAAAATTCGAGTTAAAAATATATTTAATGGCTCACCAACGATAACTTTGCTTCTGTTTACATCTAAATTATCCTCTGTTTTGTTGAATGTACTTAACCATCACACTCAAGAAAGCTACAGTTGTATAAAGGAGTTCACGCTCGTAGTTGCATCATGGGTAATCAGGACAAGATGGCGGGAAATTACAAGATTTGTATCAGAATTCAAAGCCAGCTGTTTCTTCCTGAATTCATGTATTTGATGCTTTCTCTTTAAAAACGGTAACTTACGAGTTCAAAGCAACAATACTCTAAATCTGGAGTGCAAAGAAGCCCGTGAACAGTTTTTAGAAAACCTTAATTTTCCCATAGATTTTTCTGTAATTCGACAGTATCAAAATTACAGAAAATGTATGGAAACATTGAGGTTTTTTAAAAAAACTCATCACGGACTTCTTTGCCCTCCAGATTTAGTGTATTGCTTCTTTGAACTTGTAAGTTTCTGTTTTCAAAGAGAGGGCATCAAATATATGAATTCAGGAAGAATTAGCTGGCTTTGAATTCAAATACAAATCTTCTAATTTTCCGCCATTTTGCCCTGATTACCCATGATGCAACTATGAGCGTGAACTCCTCTATTGTTTTGCAATGACTGTAATTCTATATTCCTTTTAGAGTTGTTTTTAGAAGAATAACCACTGTGTGATCAAAGTTTCATCATTATCCAGTTCCTTGTCGTTTTCCTTCGTGATCCCATACCGACTTAGCCAGTCCACAGACGTTTTTCTTTAGTTTTGTCGAATTTGTGAGAGCGAGGAGGGTGGGGCGAGAATGCGCACACAAGGCAAGAACAAGCGCGAAGCGAGAGTACAAAGTAAGAAAGAGAGAAGCTCTTTTCTCATATATTCACCCTCCCCCCGTTCAATTTGCGCTATTAGTTAATAAATTCCCCACAGCTTTCATACACGCAAAACGCTATTATACCGACTTAATGCAGAGGATCATTGATTGTAAGCAACCTCCTTCTACCTAGGCGTATGAAATCCTGCGTTCTTAGCGTTGTAGGGATCTTATCTAAAAGAGCTCTTAAATAGAGAAATAATTTTTATTAAAAAACAATCGGTAAACGTGTTATTTTACCACGCCAGTCAGGCCGGGGTGGGGGTACTCCCTTATAAGGCCTATACGGGGATGTGCCGCTGAACAGGGTATGGTTTTTGTCCTCTCTGTCCAAAACAGGGTATATTATTTCATGCGAATCTGGGGCATTGCCTGCACAATTGATTTGATTTCCTAGATGAATTGCCAATAAATGGCTTAAAAACAGGATGGCGCGCATTTTGTCGTTTGTTCTAAACAGGGTAATAAATTGAGGGTGTTGTCCTAAACCGGGTATCTAATTTTATAATTTTCTTTTTCCTAAACAGGGTCAGGGTTTCAAACCCTCAGCGGCTCACCTGTACCCAATTAAGGGGGGGGGGGGGGGGGTTGGGGGGGGGGAGCGGATGAACACAGGCTAGAGCGCTGTTTGCAAAAGATCATTAGGCTTTCCTTTTCCCGGATTACGACTCTGACTCCGTTGCGATTGAAAACAAATCTTGAATTTCAAAGTGTTGTAATTGCCTTGTGAACAGACCAATTGGTTTGGACGAGGTGATTGTAATATCGAGCTAGAAAAAAATTAAGGGCGCTTTCCATTCAGCCCAAAATTCCAGAATTTAGCCAAGAAATTAAATAAAACAGATCATTTCGGTTCGGTAAGACCGGAATATTTGGGCCCACCTACCGGTTGGACCATAATACTTTATCCCTTTGAATTAGGAAAACTGTTGTCCCCAGTACCACTCTTCTGTACCTTGCTCACGATTACAATATGGCGGATGTTTGTGAATCTCTGTACGAATCCTCCATTTGTGAGTATAGAAGTGCAGACTTAGCTGGTTTATTGAGGCACCTATGCTCAACAATCAAAGATAAATGAACTTATAATGATTTGATGAAGGAGTCGGCCATTTCTCAGGTGATTTCCGTTTTATTTTGACCTGTGTTGTGTTTGTATTTGGCGCGAATGAAACTAACGCGGTGGCCTGGGTAAGGTCTGCGCAACGGGAATGAACCCTTCCATAGGGCACATGGAAATTTTAAAATTTCAAATCGGAATTTTTGTTTAAAGCACGGGGACAGGAATGGGCTCCTGAGACTGTTAACACTTCATGTGGTATGGTTTCTTCACAAGCTGGAAGACCTCCAACTTTATGTGCTTGAGCTTTTCCATTTTGAGTTTTAGTTGTTTATGGAGGAGTTGATATGACCAGTTCCGCTAAACTAAATAACCCCCGCTCTCTAATTAGCCCACCGGAGGGGGGTGGGGCGGGGGAGGTACTCAACAAAGTCTTATATGAGGAGGGTCAGCACCGAGGTCCAATCACTGACCCTTTTAATCATATATATACCATTTTTGACAGAAAAGGTATCTCTTAAAGAAACCTAGTTAGGAACTTTGCATCCCTGTTAACAGCTGTAAATGCACTGTCTTCAAACTATGAATAAATCACAAAATCATAGCCTTTTCTCGATTTTTCCACAGCCATAAAATGCATCTGTTAGCAACCGTGATGCAGTGAGAAAGGCTCGAGAAGCTCATTTATTACACAAAGGGAACACATTATCTCCTCTAGGAATAAATAGACGTGACGAAGCTCACTGATATGTGATACCACCTAGTCTCCTATACCAATGACAATCCATTGTTTTTATTGTCACATTTTCAAATTCTTATTTGTAACGAAAATTTAGTTTTATTTTCATTTTTCTTTTAGCCTCTGAAGAAGTTTTGTTTTCAAACTGAAATATTGGGCAGTTTGTTTAAATACATATATTTTTTGTTTTTTTCTTTTGATTACCTCTTCATCGTCTTGCCCTAAGGATAAGTTTGCCGTATTATATTTTTCTGCATCTGTTAACCCTTTTGGGCCTTTTATCAACCAAAATGACAGATTTCCGTGACCTTTCATGTACTTCATCAACTAAAATTCCTACCCATTCATATACTGGAAGCTTTTATAAAAGGTATCTCTTTAGACGGAGTCTCCCCGAATAGGCCATTAAGTAGGCAAACCACCTTCCGAGAGCCCGTCGCAAACGTGCTTGAAATAAATGAGCCCTCAGGGGGCTTAATATTGAATCACGGTATATTATATATCTGCTTGATGTCCGCGGTTACGTCATCCAGTGTGAATTTTTGTTAACAGCCATTTTTCCATTCAAGTAATACTTTTAGCGATGTATTTTAACGGCAGAAGAGTGAAAATCAAGGTAAGAGCAAACTTGTTTTGCGTCTTTGCGGCGAGTGTTATCGGCTTGGTCGGTCATACGTTCTTCAAAGGCGATGACATGCGATTAAGTTCGGCTCTCAGTTCCAATCAAAACCCTGCGCATTTTCTGGAAATATCTTTGAATTCACGTAAATGCGATTCGACCAGCTTTATATGAGGTTAACCAGGAAAATTTCACAGAAATATGCTTCAAATATAATATTTTGGACACAATCCACAATGTCTTCTTCCGTAGCCCAATGGTGTGGAAGGCTTCCTGGCGGCCAAGCAGTCCGAGTTCAAGCTTCGGCTGAACCTTTTTTTTTTGCGGGGTGAGGTGGGGGGAAACATTGTTGTTGTTTGCTTCTTTATTGTTTTGTTTTTGTTTTGTTTTGTTTTTTTCTGATTTTTTGTCTCTTCGTATGTTTTTCCTTTACTCCTACTGCTCATTTATTACCCAAAGGGGTATATCTAAGCTTCAGGAGGTTTTGTGATACACGTATTTCTCGTTATTAGGTGTGATCAGCCATGACTAGGTATGGCTAGGTATCCCCTAGGTATGATAAGTTAATGGTTAAGTGCATGAAAAACTATGATTAAGTAATGACTGAGTATGACGTCTAGTAAATGATAGGTTATGATCAGTCGAGATTAAGTTGAGAAATCGAGGGCTGAAGGCTGGAGCGTAGCGAGGTTCAGGGACTGCACTTTTAGCAAAATTTTTATGGGCGAACAAGTCTGACGGGTTTCGTGGCCTAAGGGCATACGCTGTCTTTTATTATTCGATCGCTTCAGGTTTCGATTCCCTGCTACCTCGTACATTTTTTGTTGTTGTTGTTTCAAGCTTTTTTTGGCCATTGATTTCGTACTCATAGCTCTTAATTTTCGCCAATCTTTGCGGGGTACTGCAGAACATGTATTTGCAGTCATGTAATTATAAGATATGATTAGGTAAAGATAAAATGTGAGCAGGTGATTATTAGTATAAAAATTCAGCAGACAGTTACTGTCGATTAAACGTCGCCCTCAAATAAACACCGTACCCAATCACAAGAATGAGACGTCTTTTCGAGGATAATCTACAACATTATTGTTGTGTTTTAGTTTTAGAACAATCACGGAATCGGGAACGGTTAAGGTTATTTAATAAATGAACCCAGTTTCGCTTAATCAAATAAGGCCCCTACTCTCAAATTAGTTTTCCCGGGGGGTAATCAACAAAGTTTTATATAGTCCGCGATACTCCGCCCCTAGATCCAACCACTAATCATTTTATATACCATTTTTGACAGAAAAGGTACCCACCCCCCTTTCAGCTGCTGTAAGTGCACCGTCTTTAAACTATTAATAAATGACAAAACCAGAACGTTTTCTCGACTTTTCACAGCCATAAAATACATCTGTTGGCCTTTTTGGGCCTTTTTACCGCCCGAAATGACAGATTTTCCACCCCTTTCATATACTTCAACACTGAGTGAAATTCCACTCCTCTGGAACCCAACTCAAATAGCTTGAGATAAACAGGCCCCCAGTGGGCTTCATAGAGAATAATGGCATATTATATAGCCGCGGTTACATCATCAAGTGTGACGTCAAAGTACAATTTTGCTTTCGGCCATGAAATGCTTCTGGGGATGAATTTTGACGGCAGAGAAGCGAAAATAGTGGTAAGAGAACATTTGTTTTGCGTCAGCTGAAGGCGAGTTTCATGGGCTTTGTTCTTTAAAGGCGATAATAAGTGTTTAAGTTCGGCTTTAATTTCAATTTAACTCCCTGCTTTTTTCTAGAAATATCTTTGAATTCATGCTTAATATGTACCGCTCGACCAGCTTTCTACGGCGTTAACGCGCAAAGTTCCACAAAAATATGCTTTAAATATAATGTTTTTGACATTATCCATTGTGTTTTCTTCTGTGGCTCAGTAGACCAGAAGATTACCGGGAAGGAAGGCAGTACGAGTTCAAGCTTCGGCTGATTCGTTTTTTTTTTTCCTTTTTTTTCGGTTGCTGTTGTATCGTTTTGTTTGTTTTGTTTTGTTTTTTTTTTTTGTACAATTTTTGTCTCTTCGTTTGTTTTCCCTTTATTCCCACTGCTCACCTTTATTATATCTGAACTTCAAGAGGTTTTGTGATACACGTATTTTTCGTTATTATGTGAGATCAGCCATGACTAGGTATGGCTACATATATGATAAGGCATCCCTTGGTATGATTAGGTAAAGGTTAGGTGTATGAAAAACTATTAAACAACTAAAAATACTAGGAAATGATTACTAATGATTAGGTTGAGGAATGTATAAACGTTCAGCGAATGCGCGTTTACGACAAATCTTTATGAGCGAAAAAGTGTGAAGGGTTTCGTGGCCTAAGAGCGTACGTTGTCGTCTGTCATCTGTTTGATTCAGGGTTCGATTCCTGCTCTTGTGGTACATTTTTTTCGCCCTTAATTTCAAACTCTTTCCGCCGAACTTTGCGAGTTACTACAGAACACATATTTATTACACTTGCTCCCCCCGCCCCCCTGTCTTACAAACACCTATGAGCAAGCGCACTGGTGGAAGAGGCTAAGCGTTAACATTTAACTACAATGTCAGCAAGAACCATGAAGAACGCAATAGTCACAATGTCATCAACATTCTGAGAAAAGGGATGAAGGAGAAAAGAAGAAAACTGCCTTTTTGTATACTTTGATTTATTTCTTTTCGTTTTATGATATTGAGGTACAAAACTGACTCTTAAATGACAGCAAAGAAAAGACAGCGTACGTGGAAGGCGTTCAAAAGGAAATGGGAACATTGGGAAGGGAATTCAGGCGCGTGCGTGCTCGACGCGCGAGGGAGAAGGATTAGGAATCCCTTTCTTTCCACCCGGAATTCCCTTTCCTTTAGTTTTTCAACGCTTGAGAACTAGGGAAAAAATAGCAAACGTTTGGGAACATTAAGTGCGCTCCTTAATGTTCTTATTTTATTGTTTACTTGTATTAATTTATTTTGTATTATAGTTTTTAAATAATATTATTGCTTTTTACATTGAAACGGAAACTCTGTCCCAAGTTTTAAAAGCGTAATATGTCTTGAATATCGAATAATAAGACAGGGAAATCAGGCGACCCGTTATAACAATCTTTTATTCCTCTTCTATATGTGTTATGACGAAGTAAAAATAAATAAAATAAAAAGGAGATTGAAAGAAAACCTTTCATATCCTTGTGTTTGTTCGTTGTCTCTCTTTACTTCGGTGTAAACCAGCCATTGCAGTTGGCTTCCTCAGTGTACTGTTATTTTCACTTTCAGTTTACACTGGTGATAAAGGACTGGAACAAAACCACTGACTGTGTAATCCACACACTCACACAGGATTATTTTGGTGATTTTTTAAACAACTATAGCAATAAATAAATAAATAAAATAAAAAACTGAAAGGGTCACGTCTGGTTTATTTCGTGCGAGGAATTCTAATCCCTGAAGTTTATATTTACTGTAAAAAGATCCACACTGTCATGCTTTCCTTGATCGCTTTATTAAGTTTTAAGGTGTCGCATTTTAGATAACGCGGAATTCAGTTAAATCGTCTTTCAACTCAACGAATATTTTGTTAGCCGTGCCTTAAACTACCCATAAAGCCAGGCTTAATTTGAAGGATGTAGTGGAACCAAACTCAAAAAATCTTCAGAATTTTTTTTTAACTTTCGATTTTCGATCTTCCTCAGAGCACGTAGAACAGGCGTTCTCCAAACTAAGTTTAGAACTGGACGACAGGACCAATGCCCGACCAGTCAGTTTGAAAATGAAATAGCCTTTTCCAAGAGATTTTGCTGATAAACTATCTCCTTGGCGCATACCATTTAGGATTTGACTGATATGGCTGGAGAGTTTTGATTCAAAGAGAAATTCTCATTGCGACGGGAATGGTCTGGCATGTCAGTTCTGACAAATGGAAAGCGCCTTTAGGTTAAACCTCTGTTTATCCGAAGAAAGTTGTTTAATTTTCCGAATAAATGCCCCATTGTATAAGATGCTTTAATATTTACTGATTCCTACTAGACCCTAGCATTTAATTCTAGATTCGTTTGTCAAATCAAATCTTCAACGTTCTTCAAAGTGTTTGGCTTAAGTTCCCAATGAATATTAATGTGAAATCGCCAACCCAAGAAAGTTATTTTGCCGAAGTCGCGAAAGTGGGCGGATCGAGGTGTCTTGCTTCAACGACAATTAATCAACGACGGATACAAGAGGCAAATCCAGACAAAATTGCTCTTCAAAAATGTACATCTGAAGGTAAGGACGCGCCTTAGACAATATTTTGAAGGTTCATTTTCTTTCCGAGGGTAAAATTATTACAGTTGAGCCTCTCCCCAACGGTCACGTTGAAGACAGAAGAAAGTCGCCATTGTAGGGAGGTGGCCGTTGTAGATAGGTTTAAACTAGAGTGAATGTATGAACTGTCCGCCAAAAAAAAACGGTGGCCGTTATGGAGAGGTGGCCGTTAGTGCAGGGTTCGACTGCAAATTTCTTCACTCAAGAGTTCAACCTCGTGTTACTGTGTAAACTCATAACAACCGAACATTGAACCGTCTTTTGCTTAATGTATTTGCAACGTCAGTGTAGCTTTATCGTTGATACTCGCTAAATTCCGGGGTTGAAAGATTAGAATTAATCGAATGAAGCCATATCTGAAACTTGCTCTTCTCTTTGACTGGACCATGGTCTAGGGAACGGCAGCAGAGAATTTTAACAACCATTTAATATCTTCCAAGGTGAGTATTGTGTTCATCAAGATGACATTTAGTTTACCTTTTCGAGGCGGAACAAGATGTTTTTAAAATGTTGCTAGAAAGTGTCACCCGAAAGGTTTTAGGTGCAGCTTTAGGTATATGCATTAATACGTTTTGCTTCGTTCAAAATGCAGAAATAACAGCGTTTTGGCTCCATTCAGCAAAATATGTGAAATGACGCGGGCAGCCGTGCAAGAAAAGCTAATTAGTCTACAAACTCGAGAAAAACAACTCGCGATACATGCATATTCAAATTGTGTTTATTTACCTTCAAACACGTAATAAATCGACAATCGTTAAATTTAAGACTGCTGCCTTTAAACGCTAACAAGATGCTTTACAATACATACTGAAATTACAAGCTACAGAAAATTGGTTTCACCAATAAATCTGACCGTTTCCTTTACAGAGTCACTCAAGCATGGCAGGTGGAAAAGAAAGTATTTGAAGTTAAAAGAGAAGCAAATATGGAGTCACTCTATCACATGGAGGATAAACTACCAAGATAAGAACTTAAATGTAATTATATTATTACTAAAAATAGTGGCTGACTTGACAAATCTTTCTTTTCTTTTCCAAAGAAAGCGCCAAGGATCAGCTGGAGTTTTTAAGACAATTGGCTGCGTCAAATTGTTAAAAAGATACAGACTTCCGCACACTCTAAAAACCTCAGGACATGAGCAACTAGAACGTACGAGTTTTACTTCAAATATCTCTGTTGTCAGCCACTATTGAGACTGCTTTCCAAAGGGCACTGAATGATAACTGAGATCTTAAAAGACAAGACCATCGAGCGATTTTTTCATATTTCAATTATTTTGGCGTATAACTAAGTGTTATTTTTCCTTTTTTCATCAAAACGTCTGGCAAATTTCAACAGCCTTGACGCAATTCATTCATTTTATCAAAAGCGAAGGCGAATGCCCACATATATATTTTTCTCGTTTTCTTTTTAATACTTATCACATCGCGATCGCTCAACACCACATTCAGAACCTTTGGTTACCATAGCTACAGTTTCATTTAGTGACGCAAGGCCGTGATCATTTTAAGGTGGCTCTGTGAACTTCATGACCGCGTTTAGCGTGGTTTGCATTCACGCTGCTTTGTTTTGTTTTTGTTTTGTTCAACTTTGTGCAAAGAAATGAGTTTCCAAAAGCGACAATAAGATGCTGCATGTTTTCTAAGCCTCGCAGCTTTGTCAACATGAAAGGATGAGCAAAATTGCTACATTTCACAGACTACTCCCTACTCAACCAAGTCATCTAAAAAAGATTTCCAGCCTTGTATCATTAACTATTTTACTTATTTAAGAGATCACAGACTTCATGTTTTAGATAAGTTCGTCGAGGCTGAGCTGCAAGCAAGGTAATCGAAAAAGTCTTTGATCTCTTAGTAGCTTGTTATAAAACCCTGGTGTCTGGCTTGCGAAAAGTTGATAATTTTGTGCTTTTGTTACGCAGACCACAAGCAGAAATTGAAAAAATAAAAATAGTTTCGTTCATTACCAAACGAAAGAGAATATTTGGTCAACGGATTACAAAACTTTTTCACACATTTAAACCCTGTCTCTTTTGTTTCAAAAAAGTGCAAAAGAAATCGAAACCAAACGAAAGAAAGTATCTGCTCAACGGATTATAGAACTTTTTAACGAATTTTAACTCTGTCTACTTTGTTTAAAAAAAGCGCAAAAGAAATTGAAAATAGTTCAGCTCAACACCGAACGAAAATGATTGTCTGCTCAACAATTACAAAACTTTTTCACAAATCTAAACTCTGTCTATTTTGTTTTAAAAAGGTGCTAAAGGAACAAAACCAAACGAAAGAAATTATCTGCTCAACAGATTGTAAAACTAAACAAGTGCAAAGAAATTCAATACAGTTCAGCTCATTACCAAACGGAAATGATTATCTGCTCAACAGATTACAAAACCTTTTTAAAGAATTTTGACTGTTGCTTCTAAAAAGAGTAAAAGAAATTGAAAATACTTTAGCTGATTACCAAACGAAATAATTATATGCTCAACGGATTGCAAAACTTTTTAAAGGATTTTAACTCCGTCAATTTCGATTTAATAAGGGGCAAAACAAATTTTAAATAGCTCAGTTGATTAACAAACGAATTAAATAATCCGCTTAACGGACTGCAAAACGTTTGAAAGGATTTTACCTCTGTTTAAAAAAAGTACAAAAGAAATGGAAAATAGTTCAGCTGATTACCAAACGAAACAAATTATTTGCTTGATGGACTGCAAAACTTTTGAAAGGATGTTAACTCTGCCTATTTTGATTTTAAAAAGGGCAAAACAAATTTAAATAGTTCAGCTTACAACCAAACGAAATAAATTATCTGCTTAACGGACTGCAAAACTTTTTAAAGGATTTTACAGTTTTAAAAAAGTGCAAAAAAAATGGAAAATAGTTCAGCTGATTACCAAAAGAGATACATTATCTGCTAAACGGACTGCAAAACATTTAAAGGATATTTTAACTCTCTCCATTTTGTTTTAAAAATAATTTAACCAATTACCTCACAAAAGAAATTATCTGCACGACGGATTACAAAATTGTTATAGAATTTAACTCTGTATATTTTGTTTTTAAAAAATGGAAAAGAAACCCAAAATAGTTCAGCTGATTACCAAACGAAAGAAATCGGATTTTAGCATTTTTACTTGGTCTATTTTGTTTTACAACTGTGCAAATCAGGGTGATAGTTTTCAAATTGAATTGCCAAGTAGTGAGTAATATGTGCTTGATTAACTAACATTTAATCACCAAGCGGGATTGTTTTGTTTCGTTTGTGCAAAATTTTTGTTTTCTGCTAAAGTAACTGTGAAAAGCTGTGCTGGAAAAATTGGTTTCAAATGATCATTTTTGATTTCAAGCCCAGTTACGAAATCGATCGTTATAGATGAACGTTACAGATGATTGAAAGAACAAAGAGTTTCATTACTTGGTCGGCACTGATGTTCGATTTGCAACATTCAAAATCAAATTCACCAAAGCGGATATTAACTTTTTTTAAAAAAAAAACAAAAAGAATCTCCTTTAACGCAGCTTTTCAAACTAAACAAGTTTGGCATTCTTACGTGTTTAATGTGGACGCATGTCACGTTTTACAAGAAAAAGGAGAACTTATCAGCGTCTGTTCAAAGCTAAAGGTTTTAATTTTTCGCTCAAAACTGGGTTATTGAACTAGCTTTGAAATTCTGTACCATTTCCGATGAAACTGAATGAAAAAGGGTTGCGCATGCCATCAAAATATGAAGTTAGTAATGAGAGCGTGCCAAATATAACAAGGAATGTTTCATCGGTTTTCAAAATTTGATGGTACCCTCTTTTTTTTCAAATGCACTTCTTGTTGGAGTTTAGATACCACAATTAAACATCGTACAAATACTTCTCTTGTCACAAAGGTATCTGAAAATTTTGAAAGAACCATCCAAAAGCGAACAAAATTGTAAAGAGATGTTACTCCTGAAAGTGCGTAAAAACGCCTGAAACAAAATGTAACCAGTTGTACATTTAAAAGAAACAATGCAGGCATTTTGAAAAAATTTTAACCACTATTGCTAGCTATTTACTTTAACAGAACGCCCACTAAAATAGTGCTTTTTCGACTGAATTAAGTCACTGAGAATTGACTTTGTCGTGAAAAAAAGAAAACAGGTTTTTCTCCTCTATTCAAGTGTCCAAAAGTTCAAGATTATAAATTGGTATTTGCCGCAATATTTTGTCAAGACAAGGGGTCAATAGCAAAGGACATATTTCATGAAGATTAAAAGAATAAGCCACTTGCACTAAGAGATCACGTGACCAGTGCTTTCTTTAAACAATGAGTTGGAATCTTCCTAATGCAAAAAAATGACAGAGCACATAAAAATTGTCTTATACCCGAAATTTGAGAGGAAACGCATTTAAGGGAGATATTTTATGGCACTTTGATTTTTCGACAAAGTAGTTGGAGGGCATACACTTGCCCTTCAACATGGCGGCCAGAACAACTTTTTGCTTATATCTTAGCTTGTTAAACGTTTGATAGTTACGCTCAGATGTGCTGTAAACGTTACCACATCATCTTTTCAACATTTTCCTCGAAGTTTAAGTGCAAAATTTGTGTTTAGAAAGAGGTAATTCACAATTTTAAAAATCAAATTTTGGTCACGTGACCAGCTACGAACTTACTCATTTTAAGAAAATGGTGCGGGTTTGAAAAACCAAATCACTATTTTTTTGTTTAAGATATGACCCACGAATCGTTTTTCGAAGGCAAAAATATGTAACTCTTACTTTCATAAAAACGATGTCACATGACCTCTTAGTGCAAATGGCCCATATTCACTTACACTTGTAGTTTGATCACTTGCACGTTTGAAGATCCACTATGTTTACTCTGGACTTTTTGTTTACTAAGTTAAGAAGAGATTACTCAATTCACGACTTGTCTTTCTACTCAAGTAGCATTTAGTTGCAATGCAGCGTTAAAAGAAAATTGGAGAAATTTCTTCTACCTAATTGCGAGATACTTTTCGTACACAAAATCACGTTGCAAGTCAAGATGTTGATATAGGGAAATTTTAATATAGCCGCGTATGGTCAAAATAGCATTTCATGTCTGGAGTAAATGCACTGATAATTTGCAAAATCCTTCACCTTAAACAGTACCAGGTAAACATAAGGTTAAAGGTTTCATTAGAATGGTAACATCATAGGATTTCATCAACAGGCTCAAAACGACATACTAAAGAAACAGTAGCACGTGAAAGTACTGCTGATGAGGTTTCATTCAAATGGTAACATCATAGGATTTGATCCACAGACTCAAAAGTTAGAACACCATACTAAAGAAACAGTAGCGTGTGAAAGTACTGCTGATGAGGTTTCATTTGAATGGTAACACCATAGGATTTGATCCACAGACTTACAAGTTAGAACGCCTTACTCAAGAAACAGTACCATGTGAAAGTACTGCTGAAGAAGATTGATTTGAATGGTAACATCATAGCATTTCGTCAACAGGCTCAAATTTTAGACCCACCTGCTAAATAAACATTTCTATATGAAAGATCTACCAAAGATCAGAACAAAACAAACTGTTGTATGGTTTTCTAATTACACTGAATTTCGCTTTTATTTTAAAAATGAAATACGACCAAAGAAAACGTCAAGTGTTGCATAGTTTACTTTTCTCTCCAAAACAAATCGACTTTGTACTGTCAGATTGAAAGCAAATCAAACATGTTTCTATGGTCGTCCGAACGTTTCAAAATTCGCTAAACTTAAATTCGTTGTCGCTATCTTGAATTCGTTGTCGCTAAATTTTATTTCGTTGTCGCTAACTTGAATTCGTTGTCGCTAAAATTAAACTCGTTGTCGCCAACTTGAAGTTGTTGTCGCTAACATTAAATTTTTCGTTGCCGCTCACATGAAGTCGTTGTCGCTAACTATCAAGGCGCTAAACTTAATTCGTTGTCGCTAACTATGAAGTCGTTGTCGCTAAAATGAAGTGAACTCGGTATCGCTAACTATACCAAGGCGCTAAAATTTACTAAGGGAGTGGAGAGAAGGGATTTGAAGGTTCCCGTATGAAACCGAGGAGGCCTAGGAACAAGTCAATTTTTCGTTTTTTGGGCTTCCTATGTTTGGGAGCAAACATGGCGGCCTGGGCACTACTTCGAGCAAGATTGGGCAGGGCATGATAGTTCTTCCGACGTGCTTTTTCCAAAATGGTAGCCTGCGTGGCAGGCGTTTGAAAGGGAAGGGAAAGGAAGTTTTGGGAAAAAGAGTTTTAACCGCGAGAGAAACGCGAGGGGGGCGCGAGGAATTTTAGTAAGGGTGTAGAATATGGGAATTCTAGGCGGGCTCGGTGTTTGTGACAGCCATTTGTTTGTCATGTCATCAATGTTTTTATTTTCATGTAGTTCTTGTATTAGTTGTTTCACTTTATATTGAGTTTCCTTAACCATCGGTTCATCTAAAGGTCTATAGTGTTTCGAGTTGTCAAGTAGCGTTTGACCTTCGTTTATTTTGTTTTCTGTGTCCATAATAACGACACAGGAACCTTTGCCTGCTTTTTTCACATTAAGATCTTTGTTTCTTTTTAAAGATTGTAGTGCTTCTCGTTCTTTTGATGACAGATTGTTTTTTGGCTGTGACAGTTTAATTTCTGCCAGTTGTAATTTAACCTCTTCAAGATAACTTTCGAGTGCAACCGAGGGTTGAACTTGTGGTATCCAGTTTGATTTTACGTGATAAGGATGTGGTTTGTTATTTTGCCCATGAAAGATATATTTCAGGCGCATTCTTCTCGCAAATTGCTCAAACTCCTGAAGAAGTTGACGCCTGATATGTTGTTCTTTTGTTGATGGTGTGGGTATGAATTTTTTTTACAGTACGTCAATTCTCGACATACGAACGCATTTTAAACCTACTGAAACTTTCCAATGTACACATTTCACGTCTTGCCACCCATTAGGGGTCAAGAAGGGCTTTATAAAAGGCGAAGCCCTCCGGTTACTCAGAACAAATTCCTCAAAAGAAAACTTTCAAAACCGACTAGAAGAATTCCAGAAGCACCTTAGAGAGAGGTTATCCACGAAACTTAATAACTCTAACTCTCTCTGAAATACACTTTGAGAACAGGAAAGAAGCACTCCGACAAAAACCATGAAGAGAAAAAACCATTTTGCCCTTTGTCACGCAGTATCAACCATCAGTTCCCAGCCTTAAAAACATTCTTATGAAACACTGGCAACTGATAGAGAAACAACCTCTTCTTAGACAGATCTACAAAGAACCTCCAATTATATCATACAAACGAGGAAGGTCTCTCAAAGATATACTCGTAAAAGCTAAACTCTGAGATTTAAAGGCTAAAACACGTGGTTGGAAAGCGCGAGTCAGGCTTGTCAACCCCTATGATATTTCAATATCATTTAGTAATGATTCGATCGAACCGATAAATACATTTGTGGCCGCCATGTTTGCTCCCAAACATAGGAAGCCCAAAAACGAAAAATTGACTTGTTCCTAGGCCTCCTCGGTTTCATACGGGAACCTTCAAATCCCTTCTCTCCACTCCCTTAGTGAATTTTAGCGCCTTGGTATAGTTAGCGATACCGAGTTCACTTCATTTTAGCGACAACGACTTCATAGTTAGCGACAACGACTTCATGTGAGCGACAACAACTTCAAGTTGGCGACAACGAGTTTAATTTTAGCGACAACGAATTCAAGTTAGCGACAACGAAATAAAATTTAGCGACAACGACTTCAACTTAGCGACAACGAAATAAAATTTAGCGACAACGACTTCAAGTTAGCGACAACGAATTTGAATTTAGCGACAACGAATTCAAGATAGCGACGACGAATTTAAGTTTAGCGACAACGAATTTAAATTTAGCGACAACGAATTCAAGAAAGCGACAACGAATTTAAGTTTAGCGAATTTTGAAACGTTCGGACGACCATATGTTTCCCATTGATGTTTCCAAGATGTTAAGATTTTTCTTTTTCCGTCATTCCAAACTGAGTCATATGTATAAATTCTTCCAAAATTCATTCTTTTGAAACATGAGTCAAAGTCGGAAAATCAAAACTGAATCTTGTGATTAGTTTTCCAACCAAAGCTGGTGTAAAACGCAACAAAGAGCACTCAAGTCTTCAGTCATAACTTTGCTTGATATTCTCCAGCTTAGGAGTACACTCATTCACAAAGATACTACTGTTATTCAATCGGTTCATTTTCCCTTTTATGGAATAATTTCAATTAATCGATCGAGAGGTCATTTACTCACCACAAAAAACCACTGACAAAAATAGATCGGCGAGCTTTGCTCATTCGGAGAATTCCAGAAGATTAAACTTGCATATCAAACCATTACTCTTTTATGTTAGCAACAAGGTTTTGATTCATCCACTTTACTGAAGACGACATAATAAGCTGCTGAAATTAGTTCATGAATAAGTAGGCGAAAATAATAGATCAGGGGATTTGCTGGTACACATCTTAACTGAGATTATTTTTTCTATGATTTTGAAATCAAACCCTTGAAGCCATCTTTCTAACTCATGACCTAAGCGGTAGCCCGTTGTATTTGAACTAGGAATGTCAAGGCTATGATTTTCTATGAAAACAAACTGCTGAATGGTTTTGCTATGTTTGTGTAGTTCTGCTTTTTGAATATGAAAGTTAGTGTAAAATTCGTTTTCTTTTTTCAAAAAAAAGGAAATAAGGCTTAAGAAGACGTGAACCGTTGCTTTGAATATTTTATGTCTGAATAATAACGCCAACAACAAATCAAAGCAACTCCAACGCTGTGTTATCATAATGAAGTCAAATCATTTTAGATTTTTGGCACTGATGATACCAAGGAAAACAAATCTTTCAGTCTTTTTTATGATCCGTATATTTAATATTGAGTGATATAAATTCTAATCATGCGAACATTGCGCTAACTTGAAATTGAAGTCGACATATTAAAGTCGACATATGAAAACCACTAATTTTCCAACCAAAGCTGGTGTAAAAACAACAAGGCTCACTCATGTTTTCAGTTATCACTTTGCAATATATTTTCCTGCTAAAAGAACATTTATAACCAAAGATGGTACTGTTTTTCAGTCGGTAGCTTTTCCTTGATACATTGAAACAATTAATCAATTAATTAATTGACACTCAGGTAATTTTACGCACCACGAAGAACTACCAATTTCCAGACGATAAAAACTCTTACATATGGAACCATTACTCTCTTGCAGTTTCCAAATTTTAAGGCATAAGACAAAAAAAGGTGGTTTAAATGATATCCGAAAAATTTGGAGCACTCGTGTCATCCATTTATTCTGTGTGTGAGCTGAAAGTGTACCGGCACCTTGTTCCGAAAGTGAATAGATTTCAAACATGACTAGAAATATTGACAGAGTTGAAGTGGTTACTGGCACATAATGATTTCAAAAGGGAAAACTTATCATCGAACACACATGATTGGCTATCAACTGGAGCACCGAAACATAACGAGGTAAAGATGCAGAACGTTTTCTTCAACTTTATCACCACTATAGATTTCAAAAAATAAAATTGAAAACTGTAAAGTTGTTCAATAACTCTTGGCAATTTTGCCTTACATGAAATCAATTAACGTTTACATTAGTTCACGTGTTTCACCGCCGTCTCCAAGTATTCAAGACCAAAGTTATGCTGCAATATGTTGACAAAAACAAGGAAGAAATAGCAAAGGGCACATGTGTTGAAGATTTTAAGTACAGACTCTTCTACTGTTCCAACTTTTCACTATTAGGTTTTAACGCAATGAAAATTTTATAAGGCCGCTTTTTCGATAAATTTTGGCAATATGCGCCGATCTGAACAAAACTGTTTAACATATTTCATTTTCATTCACACGTGCAAACACGTTACGTTTGTTCTCGAGTTTATTTTGTCACTTGATCATGGCGACATGGAAACGTTGTGTGAAACTCTTTTCGCTTATTTTCATTCTTGTATATTAGGTTATTTGGATTGTTGATCATAGATGTTTCAGACGAGTTGATCCATTTACTTGGCTGAACATTTTGTGACTTTTGTCGTTCGGTGTTAATTTGATTATGTGGTCTGTCCAAGTTTTATTCAATTCACTTTTTGATTAAGCAATACAAGCAAATTAATGTTTATTTTAAAACCAGACGAAGGGGTTTTGTGCGAAGCTATTTTTATCATTAGTTTGGTAAAAGGCTTATTTCAGTGAACAATTTACACGGAACAGGAAAAAATATCTAGTAATTGGGAGGTTATAATTACTATTTTGTCAATTATGGCGGGGACGGCTTGCGGTTTGAACTGAAAACTTGGGGGAACAGCAAAGAAAAGCAAATGCCCACCGAAAGAACTGCATAAAAGGGGAATTCAAAATTTTGCAGCTTAAAGTTTACTTTTGTCTGTTCCTGTGCTATGAAGACGAATTGTATCAGCTGAAATAGGTGTCAGTAGAAATATTTTGTGGCAGGAGGTGGCAATTTGGCAAGCTATAAATCTGTTTAAAAACAAAAATAGAATTACAAAAGGGAGGGAAACTTTCCAAAAAGCGACAAATTTGTCGCAAGGAAAATGTTCTGTTCTTTTCACTCGGAAATATTTCGTTTGGCTTTAAAACTTTTGAGTGAATCCGCATTTTTTGTCTTTCACACTGAACTTTTTATAGCTTGCCATTTTTGCTTCTAACTGTTAAGACCAAGTAATACGAGCAATTATTTCCTGTAACTTGTCGCGTACAAGGCTACTTTGGAAGGCAAGATGCGGTTTGTTGCGTGTATTACCTTCTACCCGCTTAGCAAATTTTCACGCTGCAAAGAGTCGAAGTCTCTTCTGCCTTTCGCGACACCAAAACTAATTGAACGAGTAGATGGTAAAGCACACAGATTCAGTTTGTGTGGTTTACCATCTACTCATTCAATTAATTTTCGTGTTGCGAAAGGCAAAAGAGACTTAGACTCTTTGCAGCGTGAAAATTTGCTGAGGGGGTAGAGGGTAATGCACGCAACAAACCGCATCTTGCCTTCCAAAGTAGCCTTGTGCGCGACAAGTTGCAGGAAAACACTGCTCGTTCTACTTGGTTTTTAAACTTTTGCGAAGTTTCACTTAAAAACTTTTGCACGAGAAATTATATTAAAGATTTAGCTAAGAATTTCTTAAAGGCACGTCTTGCATATTTTTGTCTCGAAAATGTTGTCAGGGGAAACGCTGTGCAAATCTGCTCAGATTTTCCCGCCAAAAGACTTAGTATATTTTTGAAAAAAAAATTCTAATGAAAGTAATAGACAATTAAAGTTGAACAAAATGTTGATTGCTTTATTGTATTGTAATAATGGTAAGAGCAAGAAATAAAAGAAAAGTTGAAAAATACTTTTTTATTCTCTTCTTTGTTTTATTAGTATTAATACTAGTTGAAGTAAATAAACTTCTATTTTTTTTTTTTTTTAAAAAAAATACGACGCATGCGCCGTGGGCGCGCCGTATTTTTTCTAAGTCTTTTGGAGCCACATTCCAATCATATTTTCGTGAAGACAAAAAATTAAAATAAAAATTTATCTAAACAACACTAAGATTTTCAGAAAGAAATTGCGCTGCATAATTTACCAAGAGGGCGTCTTTCAGCGAAAGTACTTAAACCTTGTTCCTGAATTGGAAATCTTAGCCGCTTCTTAAAAATAATAAAGAAGGTCTGAATGGAAAATTAAAATTTGTACGTTCAAACATTTGCACCGCGAGTAAACCAAAACAATTGGACTTAAATTTCCGCAAAGACAGGAAAATAAACGATGCTACAGAACAGAGCGCTTAAAACTAGGAAACGCTGTGAAATTTGAACATATCATCCATTGTGTAAAAGATCGCAGGAGATCCAAATAGCTCGGTTAATTTTGCTTGTATGGCAATAGAAATAGCTTGCACACTAGAAAACAATTTGGTTCCTACCACAATACAAACAGAATCAAATTAACCACGCTATATATTTGCTGGAAGAAAATAAATACGTTCAAATCTACAAAATTCCCCGATTTCTGGCGCTATTTTCTGCAGTATTGAACGTTCGTCTGTCTTGGCAGAAACTCAAATCCAGCAATGGCGATCACGTTCTTTCTTAAAAAGTGAAAAGCAATATTGCATCGTGTGCTGATTTCCTGAGCAACTGCTCACGCCGTTTCCAATAATGTGGCGACCATTGCATATTTATCACCTTACACTATTGTTTGTTTGTTTGTCAATCAAAACAAATCCATCAAAATTCTATTTATTTTTCGACTGGTTTTGGATTTTTGTCCATTTAGTGTAAATAATTGCTCATAAAAACTTTCACCATAAATTGTCAAGAGCCCATTTCTATAAGAGGTACTGTTTTTGAGATAAGAATTCAAACCTCATGATTAAAATTTGGCTTAATGTGCAGCCGCTTTTAATAGAATTTGCATACAGATCATCAAGGTCTTAAATTGTAAACCAGGACCTAGAATAATTAACGTTACGAACGAAATTTTTTACACAATAAAATGTACTTTGCAAAACTAATTTGAAATATTTTTGGCGTAAAGCTTTTGGAAATTTTAACAGGCTATTTACTTTTGAACCTGATCATGTTTTATTGGGCTTCCCCTGATCATTTTATTGGCTCTGATCTTGTCTGTTTCTTCCTTCTCATGGTTAGTCTTTCTTTGGGTTCCTTTGCCCTGAAACATCGTGTCACAAATTAACTGCTTACCTTGCGAGCAGAGGTTCAGTCTCTCTTGTATGGCTTTTAGCGTTTACGAAGTCAGTCGCGTGGCTTGTCTGTCGCGTTTTATAGTTGGTTTGTTTACGACGCGACCGGCAAGCCACGCAAACGACTTCGTAAACGCTAAAAGCAATGCAAGAAAGAAACATCTGCTCGCAGGGTATAACTGCTTTTCTTTGATTGACATTCACTAAATTTAGTTCACTTTGCTCTAAAATGAAGTGCGGGTCGCACAAGATTGACAACTGCTATAAGCTTTCACTGAGACAATCAGTCATGATGCATCCATTCAGACCTTCTTCAATACCTGCCCTATTTTTTTCGACAAAGAAAGTTTAAATAACTACACTTGCTACCTTTAATCTCTTCATCAATTCTTCTTTTTACTCTGATGAGTAGTGAAGTTCTTCCATATCCCTGAGTGTTCTTTGATATCCCTCCGAGTTCCTTGATCCTCGCTGCGTGGCTCCTCCCTTGATCCATTGTACAATCTATGCATCAATCTGCTCACCTTACTGCAAGGAAATCGGAGAAAAAAATATGTGAATTAATACATACTTGTCTACTCATGTCATTTCTTTAAGTTTAAGTTTAAGTTTAATGATGCTTTTTACCTCTGTACAAAAATATACTCCAACTAATAATAACAATCATCATCATACAAAAAAAACTATAATTATGTAAAAGTACAGTAGGTAAAGGAAAGCAATAGGGAGAAACTGAATTCCCATATAAAAATGCCCTCCAAGATGATACAACTAAAAATAGAATATCTAATATATACTATAGATTATGTAAGAAAAAAAAAAAGAAGAAACAAGAGAAACTACTTAAATAATAAAGAAGAAAAAGAAAATCCAAATATGGTAAGAAATAATAAAATAATCATGACTAATTACAAAGATAATTAAGTAATCGAGTTTTAAAAGAAGAGGTACCATTTAGATAAAAGAAAGCATTCAAACAGAAGGCGAGGGGCATCTATTTGCGACAATAATTCTCTAAGATGTAACAACCTGACACATTTTGAAGAAGTAATCACTCATTCGTGTGTAGTATGTTAGCATGCAACAACAAGTCACATACTAAGTTATAACAATAATCGCTTAATAAACTATGGAGGGACAAGAAAGAAATACAAAAAGGTCATAATGGGCATCAAAACAAAAATTGGACTGTGATGTTCCATTAATAGTTTCAAATTACAGCACCACAGAGTTAGTTAAAATTATGCCATTTAATTTGTGTGTAAGAAGTGTTTATTTGGTTTAGTAAGTCTAGTGAATGAAATTGGTGTAGTCAGTGTAGTATCTATAGTTGGTGTAGTCTATATAGGCTATGTAATCGGTTAACCCTTTAAGTCCCGATAGTGACCAACATCAATTTTCTCCTAACAATATCCAGTAGTTTTCAAGAGATACAGTTATGAGAATTAACAAATGATCACAAAAGAGAAAATACCTTGATCTGTTATTAACTTCTCTACACTGATTCTTTAAGGAAAAGTATGGAGATCATTTTGGAGAATTTGTATGTTGATATTGGGACTTAAAGGGTTAAGTCAGTGCAGTCAGTGTACTTGGTGTTTAAGGCAGTTTAGTCGATGTATTCGATGCAGTCAGTGTAGTCAGTGTAGTTGGTGTTAGACAGTGTAGTGTATGTAGTCAGTGTACTCGGTTTAGTCAGTGTACTTGGTTTTAGATAGTTCAGTTCATGTATTTTGATGTAGTCAGTACAGTAAGTGTAGTTGGTGATGGTCAGTGTACTCGGTGTTAGTGTAGTCGATGTAGTCATTGTACTCGGTGGAGTCAGTCTGGTCAGTCTAGTTGGTGTACTCAGTGTTAGGCAGTTTAGTCGATGTCGTTAGTGTACGTGATGTAGTCAGTGTACATGGTGTTCTTGGCGAAGTTGATGTAGTCAGTGTAGTAGGTGATCTTGCATTCGGTGTAGTCAGTGCAGTCAGTGTACTCGGTGTTAGTGCAGCCGATGTAGTCATTGCACTCGGTGAAGTCAGTGTAGTCAGTGTAGTTGGTGATAGTCAGTGTACTCAGTGTTAGACAGTGTCGTCTACACAGACATTGTACTCGGTGTTCGACAGTGTAGTCAGTCTAGTTGGTGATAGACAATGTACTCGGTGTTAGACAGTGTAGTCGATGTGGACATTGTACTTGGTGCAGTCAGTGTAGTCAGTCTAGTTGGTGATAGACAATGTACTCGGTGTTAGACAGTGTAGTCGATGTAGTCATTGCACTCGGTGCAGTCAGTGTAGTCAGTCTAGTTGGTGATAGACAATGTACTTGGTGTTAGTCAGTGTAGTCGATGTAGACATTGTACTTGGTGGAGTCAGTCTGGTCAGTTTAGTTGGTGTACTCAGTGTTAGGCAGTTTAGTCGATGTAGTTAGTGTACGTGACGTAGTCAGTGTACATGGTGTCCTTGGCGAAGTTGATGTAGTCAGTGTAGTAGGTGATCTTGCATTCGGTGTAGTCAGTGCAGTCAGTGTACTCGGTGTTAGTGTAGTCAATGTAGTCAATGCACTCGGTGCAGTCAGTGTAGTCAGTGTAGTTGGTGATAGTCAGTACACTCAGTGTTAGACAGTGTCGTCGATATAGACATTGTACTCGGTGTTCAACAGTGTAATCAGTCTAGTTGGTGATAGACATTGTACTCGGTGTTAGACAGTGTAGTCAGTCTAGTTGGTGTACTCAGTGTTAGGACGTAGGGTACACCTTGCACCTTGTTTTCCCTCCAAAAGTTTGCATAACCCTAGTTTCCAATTTCTCCTCGGTATTACAGTCGTCCCAAGAGAAATCAAAGACAATGGTCTATGTGAAAAAAGTGAATAATGTTATCAAACAAGTGTACCCGATGAGGATTACTGCCTGTTGCTACGTTTATCTCTTGGAAAATGTAAATCATCTCGGTACCTTTTGTCTTTGCTGAACACTTTGTGTGATGTTACTTTGACACTCTATGATCTTTGACCCCTTGCTTTCATTGATCCCATGTGTTCCTTGATTCCATGATCACTTGCATCCACCTCAACCGACGTCTAGTGAAAAAAAATGTAAAAAAATATATATATGAAAAGCATAAGTTACCGGTAGGACTCTACAGCTATTTAGAAATTTAGTAACAAAAACATTAGGTTTTAGTGATAGTACAAGCTGCATAAATCAAAATATACAGGTTAGGAACTGCGTGAAGTATAGTATCTGACCAAGAAAAATGCAATATCATTATCAAAACACAGGTAGTATTGTCTTGTCTTGAAATATTGGTGGAGAGCTTTTCCCAGGGAGGACTCTCCTATAAAGATGATGGAGCTGTTGGTCGGAAAATTAGAACTAAACAAGTAAAGAGGACCAATCTGTGCATGGCTCAGGCTTTATTTGACCCTGCCAAGTGTCCACTTTTGAGTGCCTGCACTGTAATGCAGAGATAATTCTACAATATGTGTGGAAATCAGTCATCATCAGAGTCAAAGTGAATAGTGTATTGTCAGTTTAGTGACACTCTACATTGTATCCCGACGAATTGTCTTTTGACCATAATTAATCTGTATAATTTCAATAATGTATTGCCAGTTAAGTGATGGTCAATTACGTCACTGATATTATGACAATCTGTGTTGAAATCAGTCGTCATCAGACTCAAAGTGAACAGTGTATTGTCAGTTTAGTGATAAATCACTGATATTTTACCAACCTGTGTGGACATCAGTCGTCATTGGAGTGAAAGTGAACTGTGCAATGTCAGTCTAGTGATAGTCAATTAAATCACTGATATTTTGACAACCTGTGTGGTAATCAATCGTCATCAGAGCCAAAGTGAATAGTGTATTGTCAGTTTAGTGATAGCCAATTAAGTCATGGTGCCACTGGTCGTCATTCAGGTACAAGTGTTAGCGGTAATGCTATTTGTTTGATCCGCTCGGTGAGGTGAGTCGTGAGTTACAGTGTTAATACCTATTTGTGTATTGTTGTTCAAATGTTGTTTTAGTTTAGTGAATAGTATTGTTGTTCTATATACATTGTACTGAGCTTAACTTTTGTGTCATAGCTAATAATGGTAGCAACATCTAACAAAACTTAGGACGATGGCTTTAAAGAATAAAAGTGTTGTGTCTACGCCTCTTGGCGAAGTTAATTCTATTTTGGTTACCTCTCATTTCTGATAAAGACGGCTTGAAATGCTTCCTTGAAACTCCCTAATCCCTTGACTCCGTACTGTCCAAAGTCATTCAATAAATAATTTTTGTGATTCCTTGATTCCAGACTATTGAGACTGATAAAGCAGAGAGAAAACAGATAAGTTCACAATTTAACCCCAAAAGAACTATAGCTTTGTTAAAATAAACTAACCAAAGCAAAGGTTTTCAGTGGATGGGAAAGATAAGAAGTCAGCTAGCAAGATAAAAATACCGGTAAGTCCACATAAAGATTGACTAAAACATTCGTCAAACATTTCAAACATTTAGGTCAGTGTGGAGAAGGGTCAGGTTCTCCCAGCTCCCGGGGGAGGGGGTACTCCCTTATATAAACCATATAGATATGTGCCGCACCCAAGGGTAGGGTTTTTGTGCCGTTTTGGTCTGAAAACGGGTATACACCTCAACTATTTTCGTCTGGAATCGAGTATGATTTTCAAGGGAATTGGGAACTACGGGAGTGTATGAACGTATTTATCGTTTCACTCCAAATGAGTAAGAAAGAAAGAGAAATATGCGAATTCGAAATGGATTTTAAGAAATCTTTTTTGTTGCTGTTCTAATCTGAGTCATAATGACACAATTTCTTAGAGACCAGGTCTGAAAACGAGTATGGATTCTAGAGGCCAGGCCCGAAAACGGGTGTGAGAAATGACATTTTATGGTCTGAGACAAACTCTGGCATCTGTTACACCCTTTCTACTCTCACAAAATCCCAGAAATAACATCAGAACACAGGTGACAAGGTAGAAGGCCTGTGCACTCAGTTTTCGCTTTTTTCTTTTTTTTAACTAAGTACTTAATTAGCATTTAAAGGAAATATAGGCGTTTTTGGCCAATTATAGGAGTTTTAAGGGCGCCAATAAAGTAAATTAATAGGAAACATCGGATTTAAAGGAAGGCTGGGGTGTATGGAAGTGGTCTTATAGAGAATCGAACATAATGGCTCAAGAAATGGGAGAGATCAACTCCAAGGGCACTTATCATTTACATGGGAAAGAGAGAAATCCCGGTTGGAAAATCAAAAGGTCCGCGCCATTCCGTTTGGGAAGTTTTAGAAAACATCGGCTGGGACTTGAGGCGATGCAGTTATATTTTTTCTACTCGTTTGAGCCTGTTAACATGATTTGGATATGCTTTGGAGTGGGTCGTTCCCCCACTACGTCAAATTTTATCGATTTATTTTTATGCAAAAGATTTTCACCCGGGTGGTTCATGTAAATCGTAAGCACCCTGGTTTAGGTGTACATTTGAGGGAGGGCTGCGCCTAGACAGCTAAAGAGAATGACTGAAAATAGCCGCGACCAACTCTTGGTGTGCATTTTAAAGAGGTGTTCACCTTATAGAAAATGAAAAAGAATGGCTGAAGAGTAGCAGGGACCAACTCTAGGGTGTCCACTTCAGGAAGAGCTTTGGCCTACGGAAAGTTAAAGAGAATGACTCAAAAAAAGAAAATACCAACTCTACATGTAGGTGTTCACTTAAGGAAGGGGTCAACCTTAAAGATAGTCAAATAGAATGACTGAGGAACAGTAGGAACCAACTCTAGGTGTTCACTTTAGGGAGGGGTCAACCTTAAAGATAGTCAAATAGAATGACTGAGGAACAGTAGGGACCAACTGTAGGTGTTCACTTAAGGAAGGGATCCAACTTCAAGTCAGACAAATTGAATGACCAAGGAAAAGTAGGGACCAACTCTAGGTGGTCACTTATTGGAGGGGTCCAACTTTAAGACAATAGGGCACTTGCACTAAGAGGTCACGTGACCAATGCTTCCTTTGAACAATCAGTTGGAATCTTGCTGATGCCAAAAATTGACGCAGCGCATAAAAATTATCTTACACCCGAAATTTGAGAGGAAACGCATTTAAGGGAGATATTTCATAGCTCCTTGACTTTTCAACAAAGTAGTATGATTTGTTGGAGGGCATACTCTTGCCCTTCAACACTTCAACATGGTGGCCAAAACTACTCTTTGCTTCTCTTGTTAAACGTTTGCTAGTTACGCTCAGATGTGTTGAGAATGCTACCACATCATCTTTTCAACAATTTCCTTGAAGATTAAGTGCAAAATTTATGTTCAGAAAAAGGTAATTCATAGTTTTAAAAATCACATTTTGGTCCCGTGACCAGCTATGAACTTACTCATTTTAAGTAAACGGTGCAGGTTTACCGTCATTTTTTGTAAACTTATGACCAGTCAGTAACTGATCAATGGGTTAGTCATGCATATCCTTTCAGTGCTAATAACAACACCAACAACAACAACAATGCATGCATATATATCCTATATGCATAACATGCATATCCTTTTAGTGCCAACATAATTATGAAACTGGTTCCAGTTGTTCAAAAATTAATATAAGTGGTGGATAGAGATATCCACCAAATAAATCCGTATCCAGTCGATTATTACTTGTCTTAGCATCCAGTTGTGTGAACCACTAGATGGAGGTAATTATTTTATGTCTGGTGGATATCGTTATCTGCCTATAGAAGAACTGGGGCATGATCCACTGATTTCCTGAAAACCTTAATTTCTAGGAATGAAAATAGTCTTAAAACATATCTTTACTGTACTAATTACTCACCAGAGGTACGAGAGATTTGTTGTCTGTGTGCAGTACTTTATCCAACAATACAAGAATCATTAATTTTCTTGGCTGGAATGCTATAAATTAAAGACAAAAAGTAACAGTTTAGAGTAGGGACAGTTTATGTGTGGCAAATTAAATTTTTGAGCCACGAGAACAAAACCCAACTTTACTTTATTATTCTCAAACTCATCAATTATTCATTCAGTCAGAAGCCAATAAATAATGATGACCATTTGGATCAGAGGGATGAATCTTGATACCAAATGAAACACCAGATAAAACACCACTAGGTTTTCTTTTGAGAAGAAACATGTTTTTCATCTGAGATCAAACACTTGCATTTTAATGAGTTCCTTACTCACGGAAACAACAACAATAATAATAAAAATTAATATTATAATAATAAACAATTGCTACAATAAAATCCCAGGAAAATTGTTGCAAAAACGACATAATTTGCATCCCTTGAAAAAAGACAGTACAGAATCAAATACTGAACTAGCTAGCCACTAGAAAACTACAAAGAGAAAAAATCTCCCAATACAAAGCGAAAGGCACGATCGCAAAAGCCCATTGGTAAATTGATGGGGGAAAATATACAAAATATTTCCTTAATCTTGAACACCTGCACTTTAATAAAAACAAAAAACTATCAAAAGCTTACATGTACAGCCGTCAGAATGATAATAGTGTCGTTAAAAAAGACAACAAAATCTCAAAAAAAAATTTATACTTCAGCTGTCACACCAATAAATGATCTTTATGATGACAGATTCTTCCCGAAAATTCATCTCTGCCTTTTGCAAACCTTCAACTATGTGCAAAGAAATGGCCTCCTATCAGTCACCCAGAGAAAAGGATTGATTAGTTCCTCAGTCATTCTATTTGACTATCTTTAAGTTGGACCCCTCCCTTAACTGAACACTTACAGTTGGTCCCTACTGTTCCTCAGTCATTCTATTTGACTATCTTTAAGTTGGACCCCCCCCCCCCCCTTAAGTGAACACCTAGAATTGGTTCCTACTGTTCCTCAGTCATTCTATTTGACTCTCTTTAAGTTGAACCCCTCCCTTACAGTACCATTTAAAAGTAAGTTGACAGTCCGTTGCGAGTCTCAATTCTTGACTTGATTCGCGATTCTTGATTCCTGCGCGAATCAAGAATCGAGAACAAGCTATCAAGAATCGAGTCGAGGATCAAGTCTCACGAACAGAAAACAAAAGATTCACCCATGACTGATTTTTTTATAATTTTACAAAGAAATATAGCTCTAACACAACATGGCATGGTTATATTCGCGATTCGCACAAACGACTGTATGCTCGAAACAAGACCAATTTGAGTTTAATAGAAAGGGAATGTTTCTTCAAGGACATCTGTATAAACCTTCATTTCCTCAACTAAAGTTTCAAATGCCTGCTCCATATACAAACAAACAGTGTATACTCATGTACAAGCAACAGCATATTTTTTTGTAATGTCAAACGATTCTGGCCTTATCTGCCCACTTGGCTTGATAAAGATCAGCTGTAACAAAGACGTCCGTCCCTAACATGACTAATCTCTGAAACTGTGTGCGTGTATCCTTCAAAATTTTCGAGAAACAATGACTCTCATTCTACTGAGAAATTTTATGCGTTCTTTAAAGTTTGAGGTCTTTGAGATAATCTCTCTTAAAATTGGGCCTGTTTCCTCTACGATGGAACATGAACACCAAGCGTTGGTCCCTACTGTTCCTTAGTCATTCTATTTGACTATCTTTAAGTTGGACCCCTCACTTAGTAAACACCTAGAGTTGGTTCCTACTGTTCCTCATTCATTCTATTTGACTTTCTTTAAGTTGGACCCCTCCCTTAACTGAACACCTACAGTTGGTTCCTACAGTACCTCAGTCATTATATTTGACTATTTTTAAGTTGGACCCCTCCCTTAAGTGAACACCTACAGTTGGTTCCCATTGTACCTCAGTCATTCTATTTGACTATCTTTACGTTGGACCCCTCCCTTTGTTAAGTTAACACCTAGAGTTGGTTCCTACTGTTCCTCAGCCATTCTATTTGACTATCTTTAATTTGGACCCCTCCCTTAAGTGAACACCTAGAGTTGGTTCCTACTGTTCCTCAGCCATTCTATTTGACTATCTTTAAGTTGGACCCCTCACTTAAGTGAACACTTAGAGTTGGTTCCGACTGTTCCTCAGTCATTCTATTTGACTATCTTTAAGTTGGACCCCTCCCTTACGGTACCATTTAAAAGTAAGTTGACAGTCCGTTGCGAGACTCAATTCTTGACTTGATTCACGATTCTTGATTCCTGCGCAAATCAAGAATCAAGAACAAGCTATCGAGAATCGAGTTGAGGATCAAGTCTCACAAACAGAAAACAGAAGATTCACCCATGACTGATTTTTCGGTAATTTTACAAAGACATACAGCTGTAACACACCATGGCATGGTTATATTCGCGATTCACACAAGTGATTGTATGCTTGAAACAAGACCAATTTGAGTTTAATAGAAAGCGAATGTTTCTTTAAGGACATCTGTATAAACCTTCATTTCCTCAAGTAAAGTTTCAAATGCCTGCTGCATATGCAAACAAACAGTGTATGCTCGTGTACAAGCAACAGCATATTTTTTGGTAACGTCAAACGATTCTGGCCTTATCTGCCCACTTGGCTTGATAAAGATCAGCTGTAACAAAGACGTCCGTCCCTAACATGACTAATCTCTGAAACTGTGTGCGTGTATCCTTCAAAACTTTCGAGAAACAATGACTCTCATTCTACTAAGAAATTTTGAGCGTTCTTTAAAGTTTGAGGTCTTTGAGATAATCTCTCTTAAAATTGGGCCTGTTTCTTCTACGATGGAACATGAACACCAAGCGTTGGTCCCTACTGTTCCTTAGTCATTCTATTTGACTATCTTTAAGTTGGACCCCTCCCTAAGTGACCACCTTGAGTTTGTTCCTACTGTTCCTCAGTCATTCTATTTGATATCTTTAAGTTGGACCCCTCCCTTAAGTGAACACCTAGAGTTGGTTCTTACTGTTCCTCAGTCATTCTATTTGATATCTTTAAGTTGGACCCCTCCTTTAAGTAAACACCTAGAGCTGGTTCCTATTGCACCTCAGTCATTCTATTTGACTGTCTTTAAGGTTGACCCCTCCCTTAAGTGAACACCTAGAGTTGGTTCCTTTTGCAGTGTTCCTACCAGGTTTTTTTACACTGGGGTCCACAGGACCCATAGAGGAGCTAAAAGGGGGTCATGAGGGATAAAAGAGGGTTGCAATTTTTAGATACAGTTATTTCAATGTTTCATTCACAGGTCTGAGTTAGAGTAAATGCCTCATACTTTTTTAGATAATGATGGGTGTTTTCCAAAGATGCCATTACCAATTAAATTTTGGCTTATATTATAAGGAAATGTAAGTATCTGTACGTATGTCTACATACGTTTTGTACTAGGTTCTTTTTCTTTGCCCCCTTGGGACCCCTTTGGCTAATTATAATGCGGCATTTCCTGAAAAAGAAAGGTGGACTTCTCCTTACATGTAAAATGGACACCTAGAATGTGAGGGGCCAACTCTATAATCAGCGACAAAATTGTTGAAACCTTGGCCTCAAATGGGGGTAACCTTGGAGAAAAAAATGATCTGCACTCCTCCCTTCTCCCCTCCATTCAAAGTCAGGGTGTTTGTTGTTTCCTACTGGTAGCTCGAACTCCTGCACAACATTGCAAGGAAGGGATGGGGGAAGGAAAGCTTTTTTTTCCCCCTTTAAGGTGGCAAAATGTCAGAGAAGCCCTTTAGGGAAAATTGTCTCAACCAATATTGTCCCCGATTGTAGGTGAACATGATTGTGCATCCATTTTCTGGAGGTGTTCTCTTTTAGAGAATCAAAGAGAATTGACTAAAGAAAAGCAGGAACTAACTCTCCTGTACATGTTTGTAACCGTTTTTGGTAGGTGTCTGTCTTTCAGGTGTCCTCTTAAGACAGAGTTAACTGTATTTCTTTTCTTGATACAGCGGAACCTCAATTTAATGAACCCTCTATCCTCTCTTGATTGTAATCAATGTACACGGCGGTGTAGAATAACGAAGTCCTCATTACAATGAACGATTTTTTCTTCCAATCCGGTCAAAATTACAGCAAAATGAGTGGAACAGAATCTTAATTAAACGAACCTTGATTTAACGAAATCCTCTCATAATGAACACAATCCACAAGCATAAACATAAAATACACCTTTATAATAACAAATGTCAGTATGCGATTAATGCTGATTGTCAAACAGACCAACAACAGTGTTGCCTCTAAATTTTAGCTCAGAAGGTAAGGGATCATTCATAGCAGGTAAGGCGAAAAATATGCACCACAGAGGTGCACTTTTTCGGGGGCAGGCAGGTAGTGGATTGCAGGACATGGCTCCACCCTTGCTGGGAAATTTAGGAGCTAAGTTCTCCGAAATGTCATTCCCTCATTTTAAGACCTTTTTTACACAAATACACTGTTGTTACCTTTACACAACAATTTAAAACGATTGATTCCAATAATTTTACTCTATATTCAATGTTCTCTTTCCAAAATGCGTGGCCCACAAAAAGAAAAGCTGCATATAGTTTAGTACTTTTCTACATTCATTTTCTTGTAGCATGTGAGAATCAGATTGGATCACAACCTGTGTATTTTTTAAAAGTACTTTTCGGTAAACCTCCAGACTGTTGCAGGTGGCAAGAAGTGTCGCTTCAGGCGGTAAATTTTACCGGTTACCACCTGATAAGATAAAATTCATGTTTACTGTTAAGCAGTTTTGTTTGCCTGTTCTTGAGTTTCTAGTGCCGTAGCTATGCATACATGTAGCTTGGTACTGAAATATTATTATGTACAGCATATTTTTACGATCCGGCTGAAATGCTGGGTTTTGTTACTTAACTGTCTTTACCTCAATGTAGCAAACATTTTGGCAGTTTCCCCAAAAATTGTTCAATGGAGGTGTTCAATATAGCAAACCCTCAATATAATGAACACATTTTCCCAGTCCCTTGGCACTTCATTAAAACGAGTTTCAAGTGTAACAGTCATTTTTTGTCATTTTTTGACCAGTAACTGAACAATGGGTCAGTCACTGTCATGCATTTCCTTTTAGTGCCAACATAATAATTAATTATTATGAAACTGGTTCCAGTTGTTAAAAATGGTGGATAGAGATACCAACCAAATAGATCCATATCCAGTGGAATATTTACATACATCTGTATATTAGCATCCAGCTGTGTGAAGCACTAGATGGAGTTAATTATTTGATGGAGAGCATTTATTTAATATCTACCTTTATTGAAGAACTGGGGCATGATCATAGGAAAACAGGTTGGTCAGGTCTCCACTGATTTCCCAAAAATATTAATTTCTAGGATAGAAAATAGCCTTAACACATATTTTTAACTCTACTATTACTCACCAAAGGTATGAGAGCTCTGTTGTCTGTGTGCAGTAGTTTATCCAATGATACAAGAATCTTTTCTCGGCTCAACTGCATATGTATGTATACCTAAAAACAAAAAGTAAGAGCTTATACAGATACACGGCAAGTGCTTATTATGAAACAGACAGAGTAGGGATGGCTTATATGTGGCAAATTAAATTATTGAGCCATCATGAGAACAAAACCCAACTCTTAATGAGTTTAAGAGTTGGGTGAATAATAAAATTATTCATGAAGTCAGAAGCCAATAAATGATGACCATTTGGGACAGGTGGATGAATCTTGATAGGTTTTCATCTGAGATGAAACATGTTTTTCATCTCAGTGAGATCAAACACTTGCATTTTAATGAGATGTTTTTACTATAGAGTAACAAAACTTGTGGAAACAACAACAACAAAAATTATAATCATCATCATCATCATCAATTCATACATGTATAGCACCTTTCTGCAGGTATCCCAAGGTGCTTCACATCTTAAAATTGAAAGCTATATAAAAACATCATCGCAAAGTCTACGGTCACTAAAATTAATAAATGATTCAATGAAAATCTTTCTTAAAACATGATCATTACATGTATGCCTTCAATCTTTTCTTACAAATGTCAATAGAAGGGCTTGATTTAATGTAAAAAGGAGGGGAATAATAATAATATTACAAAGTCTTGGTGCACAAACCGAAAAGGATCTACATGTATATTCACATGTTCTAAGATTAACTGAGGGCGACTTTAAAGCAACAGTTTCGAAGCAGATGGCAAACTATGCAATGGAGAGTAAGGCTATTATAGGAGATCACTTAAGTACTTAGGAGCCACTCCTTGCATTGCCTTATAAGTAAAAAGAAGCACTATAAATTTAATATGCTGCTCAACAGGCAGCCAAAGTAACTGAAAAAGCAGTGGCATAACGTACTCTGATTTTCCTGACATGGTGACAAGCCTAGCTGCAGAGTTCAAAACATATTGCAGGCACTGTAATTAGTTCTTGGGGAGACCATGAAGCAAAGAATCACAATATTATCAAGCTCTGAGGTAACAAATGTGTATACAAGGATATTCCCTGCTGGAAACTTAAAAACTTTCTGCATGATACCCAAAATGTTCCTAAGTAGAATAGAAAGAAGATTTGCAAATTTGTGTAATGTGATTGTCAAGTGAAAGCATCGAGTTGATAACAACTCCAATATTCTTTGCAGAAGCTAAGAGGTAACAGTTCAGTGGCCACTTAAAACTTATCAAGGAGGAGAGCAGGACGGTCCTTAGCATGGATAATCAGCATCGCTGTCTCACCATCATTAATGTACAACAAACATTTATCGGTATCATGAGCACAGGATTCCAATGTGGAGTGTGCCCTGGCCATGGAAAGGTCACCCAGAATAGATGACTCCAATGATACATAAAGCAGAGTATTGTCAGCATAAAGGTGAAAAGAAACATTGTGATGCCTTCAGCCTATAGTTTTATGTCACCAATGGCTCAACAAAAGACAGGTATAATAGCAGATCCAAAGCAGAGCCCTGGGGAATGCCACAGTTCAATGGCAGAGTGGATGAGCAGGCACTACCAATAGAAACAAACTGCATTCGCTCACTAAGCTATGACTTAAACCAGTCATGATCCTTGACATCAATGCCAAATCATTCAGTGATTCTAGCAAGCAAAATGCGATGATCAACTGTATCAATTGAGATTCAGTAACATTACACACTGATCATGGTCAATGGCTTGCAAAATATCATCTTGAACCATTCAAGTGTTGCTTCCATACTGTGACTGGGTTTATAAGCAGACTGGAACTGTTCCACCAGTATTCCACCTTCGACTGGTAAATTAAAACATTCACAGTTTTGCACTGATTAACATATGCCTTGAGATCTACAGGCAAACAAGAGGTACAGAGGTATGCTACTGCCTCTCTAGCTTTCTGCATTTGCACTTTTCCACTTTAATCTAAGACTGAAACAAAGGAGTAGCCTGTGTAGCTAGCGGGATTAGTTGTCAAGTGCTGTACATGCGTAGTTTTTTGGCAGCAGAGCCACATGCAGATTGGGAGCAAGTCAAATTGAAATCACCCTGCCCTAATTCTTGGGGTATTTTGAATAGTCTGACAACCAGGCATATGGGAGTTTCTGATTGGCTGAGAGCTGATAACACGTCAATCAAATTTTAATGTAAATCCTGGGTCTCTCCAATAAAAAGGAAAGTCGTGGACTTGAAATAAAATTGAGCAAGCTAACAGGCTCTATTCCACCATAAAATTTGCGGTTGAACAACCTCCTTGAAAGACATCTTTTGAGGGAAAGAACTCAAAAATTAAGACACATCTGCTATCCTTAGTTCACAAAACCGATACCAAAAATAGATTTTGAGTGGATTTATATATCAAAATAATAAATCTAAATCTGAATTTTGGTTTTCTTTTGAAATACAATGCACATGTATGAGACCAGCGGGGTTCTCACCAGTTGGCTTTCAGCTTACTCCTGCCTTTCTAAGGAAAAGCTTCTGCACTGTTTTTTGTCTTTGCAAGATAAAAGACATTAAAATGGAGAATTTCTGCACACACATTATTATTAGAAATCATGCAGCTCCCATGTTTTTCCTTAAAAGTCAAAATAAAGATGGAGAGAGAGAAAAAACAGGACATGTACTAAGAAAAGGAACGAAAGAATCCACCATACCCCTAAAAGCCCCTAAAGAGTCGGAAAATTAGAATGACGTTAGAGACAAACAGAAATAATTAGCCCCAATCTGCCAAATATTGTACAGGTTATTTCTGTTGTTAATGTTCTTTAGTTGTTGTTGTTTTAAAGGTGTTTCTGGCTTGCTTTGGAGTGTCTGAGTGTTCAGGGTTTTCGTAACTAAGGGGAGCAACTTTAATACACGTAAGATTAACAAGGATTGATAAAGAAAAATTTCATAAATGATAATAATTATTATTATCATTATGAAATTTTTCTTTATCAATCCTTGTTAATCTTATTTAAGTTGCTCCCCTTCACATTCACTGCAGTAAACATTACATTGTATAATTATCTTGTGGATCAATTTTATCCTCAGTTTAAAGTTTTCCTTCCTTTATTTTCAACTCATTACCATCAGACCTGCCAACTCTCATGATTCTGCCTTAGGTCTCAAGATTTTTTATCTTTTCTCATGGCCTCACAACAACACTCCCAATGGGGAATGCTAGCACCTTTTAAAGCCTTGTTGGAACTTTGTCTAACATTTTGGCCATGACTAGTTGGTTAATCTCAAAGAAATGACCTCTTCTGTTCAGTTTTATGATTGTTTGTTATGTGATAACCTCTTAGAATCATTGCAGAAAATTACAACATGGACCACAAATATAGCAAGGGAATATTTAAATAAATGCTTAATCCCCCTGCCCCACCCAAATCAATACCCAATGAAAAAAGGTTTGTTTAAATCTTGATATAGAAAAAATAGAATCTTTCCACTTCATGTAGAATCTCCAGATTGATTTTTCTTTCATGAGTCTCCATATTTTCCTTTATCAGGGGTTGGCCGGTCTACATGTACATCAGGCGTGGATCTAGGGTATATACTGACTGATTTCGTAAACCAGGGGCCAAGGGAGCGAGCTTCTTAGGGAGCCTGGGGGCATGCTTCCCTGGGAATTTTTTTGGATATTAACTCCCCAAAGTTCCCTTTCCCGGGTTTCATGATTCATTGAGGGGGCATCAAATGCCTGGATATTGGAAAAAGAAAACATTGTCCACACCATTTTCCAGATTTAAACACGGAAAGTTCTATTATTATATTAAAGATATGTTTATTATGAAAAATCTGACCAATTTCCATAAAACGGTGGAAACCGGTTTGGATCCGCACCTGTACATGTAGCTGTACCAACTGAACCAAGACCAACTAAGGATAAAATTGAACCGCAATGTACATTGTACACTACAGACTCTTTTTTTCTTGCAACAAACATTCAATATGGAAATTTCTGACTATGTACTTAATAATATGGCTTCTTTAAGTCCTGGTTAAGGCACAGGTGGCCCAAACTCGGTGGGAGTTTGTTGGGACTTTGAATTTACACAAGAAAATAATAATGTGAAAATAAACAAAATATGTGCTAAATTCCATTTTTGACCAAAAATATAGAAATGAAAATGACTAACCCTGGGTTTTTGTTTTGTTTCTTACTGTCTCTTCACTTCAAGAACTATTTGGAAGCCATTTAAGACGTTTAAGATTTTGAGTTAGTGCAACTCAAAATCTTAAACGTCGATAAAACAGCTTCCAAATAGCTCTAGAAGTGAAGAGACAGTAAAAAGCAACACAAAAACACAAGGCGAGTAATTTTTAATTCTATTTTTGTAAAAAAAATTAAATTCAGGACATAGTTTGTTTATTTTCATACATTCTAGTATACATTCAAAGTCTCAACGAACTCCCACAGAGTTTGGGCTGCCTGTGGTTAAGATCATCAAAAATTTAAAGTTGGCTTTGCGGTATCTCACGCTTGCTGCTTCTTAAACATACTTTTCAAAAAAAATTTTGATCCAGATAGAATAGACATGTAAAATGAAGATTAAATGTAATCTCACTTACCTCTATCTTGACGCTGAATGGTCTCGTGCTTGCTGGTTTTTCGTCGACCATGTTCCAGAAAATTGGAATGTTCTATCAGCCGCCTTCCGCGTGTATGACTCTCTCATACCACTCCATTGACTGAAACTGACGGTTTTAAACATTTCGTTCCACTATTGAGAAAATACACCTTTGCTTATAAACAAAAAATGTACGTTATCTCGGTCCTTGGTCAAAAGTCGTTCGCCATGCTTTTCAAACCGCTACCGAAAGTGTGTATGGGTGGCCTGTGGTGCAACTAATTTCGAGAAAGACTAGACACCAGTGTTAACAATGGCGGCGACCGTCGGCAGCCGCGGTAACTCTTCGGGGGGGTTAAAAAGTTCCTATAGCTTCAGCGGATTTCTCGATCTTCTTCAAAAAAGGTAAGAATGTACCTCCAAGAAAACATCTACGCAACATGGTGTTTAATTTTCTTGCCATGAGAAGCAACCGACTCTTCGAAACAAGTCCCCTTTCTCCCGCAAATTTTAAAATAGCTTCTTCCGCTGGTAAGCTAGCTTAATCTCACGAAGGTTCTTTCTAAAGAAACAAATCGACTAATTTGCATCAAAAACAACATATGCAGCATAAAACACGTTCATAATATATAGAAATAACTCACAGCAATATGACGTCGTTCGTACCTACTGTATACCTGCCAACTTTTTCTGAGATATAAGCGTGAGATTTTTATCCTGGGAGTGCTGGGATTTTTGAAGACGACACGATCATTTCCGAAGATTCCCGAAGAAGTCCGAAGTCTTCCGAAGACGTCCGAAGTCTGCCGAAGTCTGCCAAAGGCGAGCTCGTTCCCAGTGCTTTTCACTTCAAAAATCAGAGATCGCGAGGAAGGTATTGCTATTTATTCATTTTACACGTGGTTTTCGTTCCTTACATGGGTCTGAGTTAACATATTTTTGGAAATTGTGTCAAGCAGGACGGCAACAACTCACATTTTTCAATCAGGCGTGAGAAATTGGCCCGCAGGCGTGAGCCGGCGTGAGATCGAAGTTTTCAACCCGAAGGCGTGAGACTCACGGCTAAGGCGTGAGAGTTGGCAGGTGTACTACTGGCGCGCACACAGTCAACACTTATTGGGACATTTAATTCCCCACCCCCCTCCCCCCAAACTGAGGATTGCCCATTAATTGAAATTGAGTTGAGCTCGCGTTTTTTTCAAGAAGCCGCCAGAATTCAAAAGCTTTACACCATCCGCAACTATGGCTCAAATTTACATGTACTCCCATAAAAACCAGATCACACTGTACCTTGATATCACAGGATATATCTTATACCATAAAAAACGGACGGTACAGTACCTTAAAACAAGATCATGTTAAGGTAACTAGATCTCTCTTATACCATAGAAACCAGATCTTGCTGCATCTTGATACCACAGGATAAAGTAACTAGATCTCTCTTATACAATAGACACCAGATAATACTATACCTTAATACCACAGGATGAAGCGTCTCTCTTATACCATAAAAACCAGACCGTACTTTACCGTGATACCACAGGATTAAGTAGCTAGATCTCTTTTATTGACAATATACTGTTGCGTGTTCTGTGACATGTTGCTCCTTGAGGTTCAGAGAGCTTTTCACATCATCCCTGGTAGGTAAGGCCACACCTTTGAAAGACATCGCGGAAAGCTTCCGTAGAAAGGATCCTGAGACTTTCAGAGGTGACGACGGTGGCAGACGTATATATACGTATTTATTAAAAACTGAATCATTGGATAATGCAATTCTAGCATTTTGATTGGCTTAGCCGTTATGGTATATGAGCTATTATCCCATGCTGTCCATATATGGTCGGTGTACGCGTCAGTTTAAAATTGGAAGCTAGCTGAGATTTTTTTTCGCGAAGGATAGAACGGCGCCCGCAGCAAATCGTTTTAATTCATTTCTTAGAATACTAGAAATGCAATTTCATCGAAAGAAAAAAGACAAAAACAAGCAAAAAAGCCACAAGAGCTTGCTTGAAAGTTTGTCGAAAAACACATGAAAACACATGGAACTAAAGTACCTTGACCAGCTACGAAAGAAGACAAGTGTTGTTTCTTCATGATCGCGAAGCCATTCGCCCATCGAGTCACTCGCCGATAGATAACTGCGGCTTGTTTATCCGATATCAAGAATATAAATCACAAGTAACCAGCTACAAATACAGGCTATGCAGCCATTCACTAGAGCAATCGAGGCGGCAGTATAGCTTCTTTTCTCGTTCCGCAAAACCAGCTTGTGGGTTTAAACAACTTCATAACAAGCGACCGAGGTAATAGTTTTTCTCCGTTGTTCTTACTTTAAAACTGCACCGAAAATCCAACGTCACAGTAATTTCGACGGCTGTCACTTAAAAATTCTTTTCCTTCACATTATCTGCCAGGTTTTTTTACCTGTTCTGCTGTGTAAAATCCTAGAATCCCGATGAGTTTTTAAAAAACTAATGTTCATAGCTACAATATTTTGATTTTTCATTCATGCAGTCTAGGCAGTCCGTTCGCGCTTTGACAGTTTTGATAGACGTGTGACATGTGAATAGCGGAAGTCCCTTGTCTTTTCCGGTTTGTTCTAGTCGGGGAGATTCAACGAGATTTTGTGGGCGTTTTTAAAAAAACAATTATTCCACTCGCGCTTGTTGGATATGAGATGATTATAGCCAACTCGCCGCAACGCGCCTCGTTGGCTATCTATCATCTCATATCCAACGTGCCCTCGTGGAATAATTGTTAAATATACGTCCACCCGTCCATTCCCATTGTGAAGCTCGTATGGTCGTATGCTAACCTTAGATTGTCCAACGGCCTTAACTGGTTCCTTAGCATCACTGCCAATTGGAAAAATCCGGACACATTCAAATGTCAATCTGCGTGTCAGCAGTTTCAGTCCTTCTGGATATCTGTATGCGAGGTTTCTTTCTAACAGTCCTCAAAATAATGACTCATAAAATTGGATATGATCATAACACCCCCCTAAACAAGCTAAAACAAGTTATGGTGGGAGAAGTAAACATGACTACGAAACAGCAAAATTCATATGTGGATTAGGTGCATAACGTTCAATGATAGTGAAAATCTTCAGTAACTTGGACACATTACGGTAACATTTTACAAACTAAACATGGCAGGACGTCATAGCTTTTGCCAAAAACCTTCAATTTTTTCGTGATGACTTGGTGATTACTTTTCCCCTATCACATATATGTATACTCTACTCGACAACTTTGAGTATTAAACTTGACATAAAATCATTTTACATATTAATGTTTCACTAACAATTACTGTTCGTAAGTATTTACTTTCAGTACTAAGACTGATACATTGAAAATATAGTGCCCAACGACTTCCATTTGAAACCAAATTTTCCCGTCGTAGTATACGTGGTAATGTTAATTATAGGATAACAGATAAAAATGGATAAAAAAAGCAAAATCGAGGTGTTAAAAGAGTGTAAA
>OZ037777.1:16730676-16783176 GCA_964035525.1 Porites cylindrica
AAGAATTCAAACTTAAGAGGGAACTTGAACTTAGTAGAGCCAAGTTAAGAGTATGCAAAGAGATTGATAATGAGCAAACACCCTCCCTTGAAGAATATCTAGTCAATCTCCCTAGTGAGAGTAAAGGTGAAGGAGTGAAAAGATTCTTGCAATCTCTAACAGTAACTACCTGTGCAAATGAGACTAATACATCAGTTCAGTCCCAAGTACATGTATCCCAAACACCTGTTTTGACAACAACATTTACACCAAAGACTACAACATGTGGTTTGCGGGCTTCTGCTCCATCGTTCTTACCGGGCGCCGTAACACAGTCAGTATTTACTGTTCGTCATTTTGAACCTGAACTTGCTCTTCCTATTCAGACAGAAGCAGCTTGTACACAAGCTTTCTCGTCGCCAAAAACTGATCCTGTGGTAACTAACTCCATAAGTGGTCCATCACCAATTACCAGTCAAGTTACTAGTTTGTTCATCCTCAAGGTCAAGTTAACTCCTTCTGTGAAGGGTGGGAAAAAGTTGCTTCATCATTAGAAAGGTGTATGGACAAGTTAACAGAAGCTAACTTAGAACAAAGTACTGTGAGCAAAGAACTATTTCTTTCTGGACAACTTCCAAACTGACCATTCCAGTATTTGAAGGATACCCCCTGCAATACCCTGTGTGGAAGAGTGCCTTTAATGCTCTAGTTGACTCTAGACCACTGGCAGCAGACATCAAGTTGAATATATTGAATCAGTATGTAACTGGAAAGCCAAAGCAAGTTGTGGAACATTATCTCCTGATTGGGACAGAAGATGCTTATCAGAAAGCCAGGTCTGTATTGCAGGAAAGGTATGGAAACTGTAATGTTGTGAGTACAGCATTTATTAACAAGTTGGACAAGTGGCCTAAGATAGGACCCAAGGATTCCAGTGCCTTAAGGGAGTTCTCAGATATGTTAGACAAGGTATTAGCAGCAAAGAACACCATTCCAGGTCTTTCTGTACTGGACTATGCAAAGGAGGATGTAACGTTACTATCCAAGTTACCCTACTACCTTGAACCCAAGTGGAGAGATGCAATTAAACAATGGAGACATACCCATGGTGAAGCAAGTTACCCTACCTTTCTTAAGTTTGCGGATTTCATCAGAGAAGCAGCAGAGAAGGCAAACATCCCAGAGTTAGAAGACCTCGCTGCATCAAGTAGTCATAGATTTAACAGCAAACCAAAGCCGAAACCAGATAATGAGAAGGGTAGTTCTCTTTCTACATCAGCTAAGAGTGGTGGTAACGGTAAATCAGACCCCACTAATTCTAGTAAATCAAAAGACCCTAGTCCAAATGGTTTGACGAAGTGCCTGTTTTGTGGTGCAAAGCACAAGTTAGATGATTGCACTGGTTTCTGAAGAAAGCCTTTCCGTGAAAGGAGAAACCGCGAACGTTTGTGTATGGGTTGTGCAGCCAGTAAGAGTCATCAGGTAGCGAACTGCAAGGAGAGGTTGAAATGCAAAATTAAAACATGCTCAGGAACACATCCCACATGCCTTCACAAGGAACCAACACAAGACAATGCTGCCATCTCAAATTGTATGAGTGTATGTCTAATTCCTGAAAAAAGCGGTTGGATTTGATCACACCATGATAGTACCAGTGTGGGTCAGGCCAGTGGGAGAGCCAGAGAAGGAAATCTTGCAGTATGCAGTCCTCGACGATCATTCAAATGTCAGTTTTGTGTCTGAGACTCTTTGTGAACGGTTCAACCTGCAAGGCCCATCAAATGAGCTTCTGTTGACAACAATGCAGCAGCAAAATGCCCGTGTTAAAACTAAAAAGATATCTGGGCTAGAGATTCTGGACTACCATAGAGAATGCGTAGTGAAGATGCCAGTGGCCTTCACCCGCGAACTTGTTTCAGCTAACCGGTCGCAGTTTCCAAAACCTGCAGTGGCTAGGGAATGGCAACATCTGAAGCCCATCGCCGATAAGTTGACACCGTACCACCCAGATGCAGAAATTTCTATCCTGATTGGAAACAACTGCCCAAGAGCTATCCAACCCAGGGAAATAGTTGCTGGTGAAGATGACGAGCCGTACGCTCAGAGGACTCTACTTGGTTGGGGAGTTATTGGAAGAGTCTGCAAGTCAAGTGATGTTGAAAACACAGACAAGGGTGTGTGTAATAGAGTTGCAGCTTCAGAAATTTGTAGCTAGTTTGCATTCGCCACGAAGGCTAAAGAGATTATTGGCCCAGAGAAAGTTCTCCGTGTGTAAGAAACTGACTTTGTTGAGACAAGTCCTAAGTACAAACCTTATTCTATGGAAGATGAGAGATTTGTAAGGATTCTTGAGGACGGAGTAAAGAAACAATCAGATGGACGTTACGTGATGCCACTTCCCTTGAAATCAGACGGTGTGTGTCTTCCCAACAACCGCCAGCTTGCTGTAAAGAGGTGGAACCAGCTGAATGCCACATTCAAGAAGAATCTGAAGTTCTTTGCAGACTACCAGACCTTTATGAAGGACATAATTTTACAATGTGCAGAGGAAGTTCCTGTAGATCGTCTTAAGGTTCAAGATGGTAAAGTCAACTACGTCCCGCATACAGGTGTCTACCATCCAAAGAAACCAGGGCAGATAAGGGTGGTGTTTGACTGTTCGGCCCAGTTTAACGGAGTCATCCTCAATGACTACTTGCTGCAAGGTCCTGACTTTATGAACGATCTGTTGGTTATCTTGTTTCGTTTTCGCAAGGAAAGCGTTGCATTTATGACGGACATCAAGAGCATGTTCTATCAGTTCGTGGTTGCCGAAGAACACAGAGATCTGTTACGTTTTCTCTGGTGGTTGGATGGGGACCCACCCATCAAAGGAAGTAACCGACTATCGTATGAAAGTTCACCTGTTTGGTGCCAGCAGTTGCCCAGGTTGCGCGAACTTTAGGCTTAGGCAAGCAGCTGACGATGGCGAAGAAGAGTTCGGTACAGATGCTGCAGCGTTCATACGCAAGGACTTCTACGTAGATGATGGACTAAAATCTGTATCACCGTTACCCGAAGCCATCCAGTTAGTCAAGGCCAGTCAAGCAATTTGTAGCAAGGCTTGTCTCAGATTACATAAGATAGTCCCGAACAACAAAGAAGTTCTTGAAGCCTTTCTGGTTGATGACCATAAGAGACCATAAGAGATGAAATTTTACCTTTTTAGTTTAATTCTTGAATCTTCTGTGGTGTGAAGTGAAATGGAAGTTGTTTTACAATGCGAAAACTATGTTCAAGGCGACGCTTTAACCGTTGTTGATTTCACAATGCTTTATGTGGTCACGCGCACGCGCCGGTTATTATCGTCTCGCGTTTCATTAATAAAGGATTAAATTAACTGCAAAAACCGTGGACGAAGATCCTGCTAGTTGTAAACGTTGGATCTCTAGAGAAGAGATCTAATCAGCCAAAATATAAAGAACCAAGAACGAGAAGTTCAAAGACTACTGCAAAGCTGATTTAAAACAACGTGTATTGTTTTTTTATAACAATATTTCGGCTGGCCATAACAGCCTTCTTCAGGTTTACAGATGTTACTGAACTTATGTAGGAATCACAATATTATAGAGATGGAGAATGTCGCAATAAAAAGTGTTTAAAAGGGAGAGGTGGAAATGACGTACAACGTAAAAACTGGAAAGGAAAAAAATACTAAATGGATTACAATGATTCGTCACGGCGGTTCAGGCCATGAGGTTCAAGAGTCATTGCCTTTAGTGGCCTTACGAACTGAGTCACGTGAAGAACGAATTTTCTCTAGTGGGATTAACTGCATGTCAGTATGAGAATGGTTACAGTGAGAGAGAAAGTGTTCAGAAACAGTAGTGGGTTTAGATTTAATGTTAGTTTTGTCGACTGCACGTCTATGTTCGTTAAACCTGTCCTTGAGACGTCGCTTAGTTTCACCTGTATACAGGGTGTCCCCAAAGTTCGTTCCCCTAATTTCATGCGCTATAACTTTTGATCAAAACTTTTATTTTTACAGAAATTTCTAAAACATAATTATTACTCTGTGGAGTACTTGTGTTCAGAGGTACAGTTACCGGCATGCCCCCTTTGTTTTTTATCACACCCTGCAGCCGTTGCGGCATTAAGTGAGATAAGCCATGTAGCATGTAGAGCCCTAGATGATTCATTTTGAACTTTTTTTATCACCTAGTATGCAGGAGTCACTTCGACCACCAAACAAGATTAGGCAGCGAAAACAATATGTTTTAGGCATTGATCCAAGAAAAGATGATCATTCCGGCCCCTTTCCACAGTAAGGCTTTGGCTCTTCTTTACAAATTTTGAGACGAGCTGCACGTTGCTTGGCGGACCGCTCTGGCCGGAAGTAAAGTTTTTTTGCCATCTCAGGGGTCTCCAAACTTTGCTTTTCCTGAACCTGCTTCAGACTTAACTTGCTAACTGTTATAAGAGCTATCTCGTTGGGTTTCCTCTTTTGTATTTAGCCTTCTTTAAAACTATTTTAGCAGTTTTATTCAGGACTTTCGGTCTTCCCCCTCATTTATTGTCTGTAAAACTTTAATTAGTTTCTCCATGACCATCTTACCACCCAACATTCGGATTTTTCCATTTCTTTTTTACGAAATTCTTTAACTGATAAATCAGTAGATAGAAATACATGTTTCTGCTCCCACGTAGCTGAGTGTTTTTTCGTTGAGAGGGTTTATCTTTTAGGATATTCACAAAAACAAGTAAGGAGTTCGAGCATTTCGGGCTACAAAATAAAAAAAATATATGGCGGGAAAATTTACTCGTACAGCGCACCCTTGGCGCGAAATTACACAAACCAAATTTCGAGTCAAAAGATGGCACAAGAAGTATGAAATATTAAAGTAGATTGAAAGTCACAACTTTTGTTTAAATTATATGTTGATCAAGTCCGATCGTACTGCGTTACAGACTTATAAAGTCGACGAACGAACTTTTGGGACACCCTGTATTGTAAATTACAACGGTTACATTGAACCATTTAGATCACATTTTTAGTGTTACAAGTAATGTGAGAAGGGATGGAGCGTGTTTCACCTGTAGCGTAAAAGGTATATCTTGTGAGGTCGTTAGTAATGTATGGACAACTGGCACAATTCTGTCCACAGCGGAAGGAGCCTGACGAAAAATGATTGGTGGAGATAACGGGTAATTGTGCTTTAACTAAAAGGTCACGAAGATTAGAGCTACGTCTGTAAGCAACAAAAGGCAGTTGCTTAAAGACGTCTTTGCAACGGTTAGAGGAGTGTCAGATGTTAAAATGTTTGCGTAGGATATCAGAAATGCTTGGAAGTGCTGGGTTATATGTGACAACAAATGGTACAACATCGTTAGAAACTTAAGGTTTAGTCTGCAACGCGTTAGTACGAGAAATACTAGCAGCGCGTAGGAACTGTTCTTCTAGGAAATTATTATTATTATTATTATGATATTATTATTATGATATTATTATTTTTTTCTTTTATGATAATATTCAATTGTTCCTTTCTTTCTTGCTTAACTTTTATTTTACTTTTTTCATTTGTTATTGTTTTGGTGCTGAAATCTTCATGTCGAAGATAAAGTCAATAAAGTTGTTATTATAACCACGACCAAGGAGATATGTTTTATATAAGTTCATTAAAGCGATGTTTAAACTTAGCGTCTGTAGAGCAGATACGGCGGAGGCGGAGGGCTAAGCTGAATGGAATGGCTTTCTTAGTGTGGTGAGGATGGCATGATGAGCTGAGAAGGTGTTGATGTTCATCCGTGGGTTTACTAAATAGATCAGTTTCAATTATACCGTTATGTAGAGGCACCATGACGTCTAGAAAAGGAACGTTAGTAAGTGAGTGCGAGCTTGTGAACTTAATAGTGGGATGAATTTTATTGAGATAATCGACGAATATTTTCAAACGATCCGAACCTTCTGTCCAGATCATGAAAATATCATCGATATATCTCCACCATGTGTGAGGCTGCCAAGGGGCGTTAATGAGAGCGTTGGTTTCGAACATACCAAGAAAAAGGTTAGCAAAAGAAGGAGCCATTTTAGTACCCATAGCAGTACCTTGGATTTGAAGATAATGCTGTTGGTTAAATATGAAATTATTCATGGTGAGAATCATGCGTAAGAGATCACATAGTGTCTCTGTGGGGATGTGTTTGTTGGGGCGGGTATCAAGAAAATAACGGCATGCATCAATTCCTTGATTGTGTGGAGTGTTGGTGTAAAGCATGTAATGACACATCAAGAGTTACAAGAATAGCGTAGATTAGGTAGGTAGGTTACCGAGGTTAGAAAGTTTATTAAGGAAGTCAGTAGTGTCTTTAATGTGTGAATCCAAGGTAGAGACGAGAGGGTTAATGTGGTAGTCGACAAATTGTGAGATGCGTTCAGTAGGGTGGCTGTTAGATGAAACTAAGGGGCGTCCAGGATTTCCAGTTTTATGTATTTTAGGTAGTATGTAAAAACGTCCTGGTTTCACGTTTGTTTGTACCAGGTACGTTTTAGGCTTTTCGTCAATGTAACCGTCGTTAAACATACGTTCAATGTAAACCGTCACACGCTGTTGAATAGTGTCAGTAATGTCCCCGTCTAGTTGTCTGTAGAATTTAGCGTCATTTAACTCATTCGTTAAATGACGTCATTAAATTCATTCGTCTAGGTACCAGGATTTGTCCAAAACAACCGTTCCCGAGCCTTTCTCAGCTGGTTTGGTTATTATGTCTTGTCGCGTCTTGAGGTTGCGTAATGCCTGTCCTTCATCTTTGGTCAATTTGTCGGTGATGCGAGAATTATGATTGTAAATAAATGAAGGATGATCGTCGCAGTTTTATACGCGCCTTTTGCGGTTGCAAAAAGAAAGCCCGAAAAACTTCAGACGCTTTTTTTTTCTTTTTTTCGGGCTTTCTTTTCATTTAATTCTTCACTCGGCAGTTCACATATATGATTTTCATATCATTCAAAATTTCAACCCTGCTTGTGCTGAAAGGTTTCTCCGTGAGGAGTGCAAGCCAAAACCCGATGATGACAGCAACATAAGGCTATACCGAGAGGGAGGCGAATCGCATATAAGCTTCATGTCATCACAGAAAACATAACTAAACATGATGACAGCCTATCAAAGGAGGGTGGCAAACCTAAGACTGGCCTAAATTGCCTTTACAATTTCAACAATGAGAAAAGACACTATAAATATAAGGCGTCATATCAAATTGGCACCAAGTCGACAACATCTGAAGCAAGAAAAAGGAAAGAGCAGAGAAGGTGAAAAGGGGAAAAGAGGAAGCTCACAGCTTGTGAAAACAGAAGAAAAAGAGCGTGCCCTGTTTTCCATACCCTGGGAGGAGTCCCCCTTGCAAAGGACTTTGAGCCGAACATATTTGGTATTCTCCAACTGGAAACAGTTGATTGTGAAACTCTACATTTGCGCGACCTCTGCAGAGCAAACTGTTTCGCCAGGGAAGCCCAGGAGATTGTTTGGGACTTCTGCACCTGAGGGTGAATGAACTTACAACTGTCTTAAACGACAGTATCTAAGTACAAATGGTTTGTTTGGGACAAGTTACGTTTTTAGTTAATTGAGTTTGGCCTTGTAATGGATACTATAGGATAAGAGAAATCTTATGACACAAATCAATTGTTTTGCAAGGAAAATCAGGTAACATGTTTAAAATGTGATGACATTTTTATACATATATAAAATTCACATTTCCATCTGGTTTTTCAGCCCCTCCCCCCCTCCTTCTGATAATTATTGCACAGTCCCTTACTGATAAAAGTCACGCGCGCGAAACGTTTGGGAGAGGCGGGTAGAGTTAATTTGCAAAACTGTGAGTACCTCTGGAAAATCTCCAGCGACAACAACTCGATAATTTCTAGTTGCTCCAACCTCTGTTTTATAACTTTTGTAAGAGTGAAGCCTTGAATATGAAGAAGATTTTTTTTCGGGGAGTGGGGGGTGGGGGATTCCCATATGAAAGGGGCGGGGATGCTCGTCGTCTCGCTTTGGGGTGAAAATTTCTGATTTTGGTGAAAAGAATGTTTTTAAAAAGGCAAAAAATCCAAATAGATTCAAAAGAGACACCTCCACAAATGTTTAGTTTTTTTTAACTTAATCGTGACAGTGGTGATGCTTACATGCATAGCAGCGAAAGAAAATAAAAAACAAATAGGTAGGATTGCTGTTTTATTTTCAAGCTGACATTACATCAACGCACTTGGTAAGTGCCGTCTTGATTCTTAGCTGTAATGCGTTTTGGTTCGTCTGTAGTGAGTTACATTCACGGTTGAATCACTCTACTTTCGGCTTTGATGCCCGTCAAGCCTAAGGCAGCCTCTTGTAGACAATACCACAAGGGACATTTTGATTCCAACAGGATAGGTCATTCCAGTGTCCATTTATTCCGGGGGGATTTTGCCTGGACCAAAAATTGCTGCACGGTTCATGAGCATTTCCATTCGGCTCACCTGCAAACCATTTCTTGAATGTCGGAATTGAGTTGTCAGCCCAGATAAACGCTTTTCTTTGCGGGTTTCACTCCAGTGCCAGCCAAACCTGACGCAATGACGGAGCGCGCTTGTTAACCAGCTTCAGTACAAACTCGTTTTCTTCTTCACTGCTGATCTTCACCAGATCTCCTCCCAGTTCTTTGCAGAATTCTTGGGCCTGGTACTAAGCCTTGATGGAGTTGCTCACCAAGTAACCGTAGCCTTTAAAATACGTCCAGCCACTGGGACAAGGACCTTCTCAGTGAAAAAAAGATGATTATTTCTATGAACACTGTTGGAGTTATTCCTAAGGTTTCTCTTATGCTTAGTACACGATCAGAAAGTCAGCTCACCATAGTGTCCACAGTTAAGCTATTTAATTAGCGGGTAGGTTGAGTTTGATCGTCCGGGTGAACGTAGTCCTGAATAGGACTGTTGTTGTTGTTGACAGTGACTGACGTTTCGACAACCTGTGTGGTAGTCATAGTGGGTGTTGGTTTTTTGGCTAGAGCTGGTTAGTCGAAGGAGAGGTTCTCACTGGACGAAAAAATGGATTTGCTTTAAATTTGCTCAGCGCAAATACGGTGCAAATTTGCGCAAACTGGGGAATAAATCTGAGCAAAGGTGGTAAATGTCGAATTTGCATACCTACTTACACCCGGGTGTAAAAGGTATGCAAATTCGGAATTTACCACCTTTGCTCAGATTTATTCCCCAGTTTGCACAAATTAGCATCGTATTTGCGCTGCGCAAATCTGAAGCAAATCCATTTTTTCGTCCAGTGTCTGTTACCCGTTGTTGATATGCTTGGCTATTTTACCCTTTAAACCCTTAACAAAATCAGAAAACTCTTACTAACCAACTGGAGTCAAAATGTAAGTTTTGCCTGAAGTTACTTTCCAAATTTTAGTATGTGTTCAATACTTAGTAGAGTGGACAACAATGCCGCACCAGTGACACCTCGCGTGAATTTATCTTGAGTGAACTGTTAGAAAAAGAGAACATTTCACCGTTTTTCAGTAAAACTTGGTGAAAGTAGCTAATTCACGGCCAGCGAATTTTTTATTTAATATCAAAGTGTTTACAACGCCCTTGAATGGTGGTTAACGGCCACATGTGCACAAGGCATTTGAGTTAGGTTTAATAGTTGTCCGTGATTTATTTTGCAAATAATGTTTTGAAAGGTCTAATAACTTCCGTTGAATACTCGCGATTTACCCACGATTCCACTTATCTGAACAGATGAAACTTGTTACATGAAGTTGGATTAACCTCAGTTTTTCGGTCGCCTCAAAAACAGCAACTATTCAATCAGTTTAGCGCTCAGTTCTCAAGAAGAAGAGCGACAAATGAAGAGTCAATTAATCACTGTAAATCAGTAGATGCTTGTACTCTAAAAAGCCCCCTTTTACCAATACGTTATGCTATTTAATTTCTTCCGAAAACTCGTAAAAGTCTTGAGGAAGGGACTTTATCTGAAGCTTGTATCAGTCAAATGCAGGATTCGTTGAAACCAGAATTTACCATAATCAGGTTATCAATAATTATGTCATATTATCCTTATGTTCATAGCTTTACTTAACGCAGATATTAATGACATTTTGAGTAGGACCAAAGTAAAATACGTGATGGCTATGCTTTTGTTGATTATCTCAATAAACGTAAGCGTACAGTATAAACGTAAAAATGAAAACGCTCCCGAAACATGAATACGACATTCAATATACAACTTTGTTCGGTTACATCCAAGATAGCGAAAAAACAGAATGGAAATAACTTCAGAGACTTCAGAAGTCATAGGGAAAAAAAATGTTTTCAGTCGAGTACTCTATTGAAACAGAAGTTTCTCGGAATAAAGGCTCCTTCGGTGTCAAGCGATATGATCGGCCCCCTGGATCGGCCAGGTGAAATTACCGATACTGAAGCGGCCGCAAGATTTGTAGACCGCAGAATTGATTTCAGGGGCACCCAAAGTCAATTTTCGGAAAATATCTGTTCGGAAGACGATTTGAGATCTAGAATTTTCGGAACATTTGTTGTAAAATTTCTTGCTTGCCTGCCTCTCCTTAGAATTTTCGAACTTCTAAAAAATGGTATAATTGCCCATTATTAACTGATTTTTACCCTAAAAAGATCACCTAGAATTTTCGGGAGCCTTTTACCTGGCTGAAATTTTCGAAAAGGTAAGTTTTGATCCCTATAATTTACGGATCACTAGACTTTCAGCTAGGAAATCCGAGCAGATGAAAAAGTTTTAAATACTAAAATACGTTTAACAATGCTATGTTTAAGTGGTTTTGAAATATATTCTCGTTGGGTGTCCCTGTGATTTACCCCGTACCTTTGCCGAGCGCGATAAAAATCGGTAGAATTTAATAGTAAAAACCAGTTTCATATCAGCAGTTTCAGTCCTTCTAGACAGCTGTATGCAAGGTTTCTCTCTAACAGTCCTCAAAATAATGACTCATAGAATCGGTGTAAAGGACAAGACATAAAGAACAATATTGATTTCGTGATTTTCATGCTTTGCTCCTAGTTACTAGCGTATTTACAATGTTTACCTGATTTTCTATTGGTTTTGTAATGAGATATTTCGGCGTCCCCACGCGGGTATAAAAGCGCTCGTTAGGAATATTGGAATATTGTTTGAAATATTGGCGTCGTTTGAGTGTAACTTACATTTCATTTACATTCACATGTTTTAAATATTTGCCGGTCGATTGTCAACCCGAAAACGATAAAACATTCGGTTTTTGTCTACTTTTCATTTGTTATAAAGTTAAAGACATGCATTTCTCTTCACCCCTAAAAACCAGCGAATGGAAAAATTAGTAAATATCGGTCATCTCTATTTTGGGTGTTTGTCGTGAATTTGTTGCGATGGGAATGTTTTCACGGAGGAGAGATTTAAAAGTGTCTCTCTTATGCAAAAATTATAAGGCATAATTGTGATCAAACATCTGAAAATGAAGTTTGTTGAAAACCGAGTGTAAAATAAAATACAACTCGAAGATAAAAGGCGGAATGGCTTTATTAGGAAATAAGGTCGTTTAACTCTAGTCTCTATAAAGAAAATATACAAGAAAAAGTTATAAAAATTGTAAAATAAATTTTTAATAAAAAAAATTAAGAAAACGAATGGAAAACACGAATATTGTCCTGAAATCAATTTCACATTTACGCTAATGATTGGATTTCTATTTTCTGCAACTCTTTAAAATGTAAACTATAAGTACGCAAAAAAAGAGTGATCATTTGCAGTTTTGATATGTTAATGTTTTGACCTTAACTGTCACTTGTTTAGCCGTAGATTATCGCCGAAGTTTCAGTTTGATCCAGAACTCACGAACACCGTACTTTATGAACTTTAAAGCGAGTTTTTCATAGCTCGGAAGGGCTTCGTGAGTAAACATTTTTGTTTCTTACAACGTGAAATCGTTCAGTATTCGATAAAGTGAAATTTTGCATTTTCCTTTTTGGGCCGCTTATATATGAGAAAAATCACCAAACCACAACCTGCGTTTTTTTAAATATAGACACTTCCTGTAATACTAGCGCCATTCACCCTTCTTATAGGATTTTATGAATAACACGCGCTGTGTAAGTTATCTAAGCAAGGCCTCATAACTAAGAAAAAGATGAACTAACTAAAAGTTTTTTAAAAAAGGATTCATCATGGACCAACACGAAGCAGAACAGAACACTTCCTTCTTTTCGAACACAACCAGGTCAATGTTTTAATGCCCACACGAACCACAGTTCTGGGATTTTATAGAACACACTACTTTTCCTTGGGTTTTTGCCGCTGTCGCATCTATAATCTCTGCAACTGCAGTTCTTTTGAACACTTGTAATCATAGCAGTAAAGCAAAGGAAATAACTGCAGAGAGCTTCGAATGTCTTGCTATCAAGTACGGCCGTTACAGATCTTCTAGTAGGGGGTTTATACGTGCTGTGGTTGGACTGTTAGTTTCTTATCAATTACTAATTTAATTTAATTTCAAAAACTTATAAGGCGCAAATATCTATATAAATATATTCAAATGCGCCATTACAGTTTGTTTGCTGGAATTTGTTGCGATATGGTCCACGGTCATTCTCACGATTTGGTCTATTTTCCATCTTACAATGATGGCATGGGAAAGGTATACGTGGCCATTCCAAAATGGATTGACTATAGACTGTTATAGTGACTAGAAGCCGCTTGAAAAAGCTAGCGATAATAGCTTGGGTATCAGCAATAGTAACTGTATCTCGACCACTCTTAAGTACTTTTCTAGGATGATGGGGGAGAAAGAGTTTTAACTCTGGATTTTCCTCATTGTTCTTTCAATTTTGTTAGTCCTTGCCCTGGGTCTTATAATATATTTTTTATGTCATAGTGTGCCTTAGCGTTTGCAAACGTCATCAAATTTGCCAAGTCAACGAGCTAGTGAACGAACTGTACTCGAACACAAAGTAGCTATGACAACTACTTTGGTTTCCTTTTCTCAATTATTGTAGGTGGTATAATACAAGCAATTTATCCAACGTTTCGCGATGCGTATAGCGGACATCATATTTTTGTAAATCTAAATTCTATAGCTAATTCACTCGTTTACTGCTACTGGAGATTTTGAAGATTAAAGGAAAACCGCTTGTTGTGCTGACCGATGCGATGAAATGTACATTTCGTTCTAATGTAAAGATAGTTTATGACAAGAGCTATTCAACTGAGTGGCGGATTTTTTTTTTCCTCGTTTAAAGTTACCGGGTGCTTGGATTTCACGTTTGATTTCGACTGTGGACCCAAAAACGATAACACACTCAGTTTTTCTCAAAAATCTCTTCCATGTAAAGTTTAAGGCATAATTGTGACCAGACATCCGATAACGAAGCTTATTGAAAACCGACTGTAAAATAAAATACAATTTGAAGATAAAAGGCGGAACGGCTCAATTAACAAGTCATTTAATTGAAGTCTACATAAAGAAAAGAAGAGAAAGTTTTAATGAAATAATATTTTTTAAATAAAAAATTAGGGAAGAACTAATATTTTAAACATTTACGATAATGTTTGAGTTTTTACTTCCTGGAACTGTTTAAAAAGAGCGATCATTTGCGGTTTTGAAACGTTAATGTTTTTGACCTCAAAGTAATTTAAGTTATTAGAAAATTATAGGCCAGATTTCAGTTTGGCCCAGAACTCACGAACACTTCAAAATGAGTATTTCATAGCTCGTAAGTGTTTCGTAACTAAACACTTTTTTTTTGTTTCTTTCATGCGCTCCTTTCTGGGGCTGCTTGTGAGAAAATCTTCAAGCCACGACCTGTTCATGTAAACTCTTACAGAAACTGTAATGCTTGGCGTTATTGTTTAACGCCGAAGAAGAAAGATAACTAAACGTTTTGAAAAGAGATTTCGTCTGATGGACCAAAGCGAAGCAGAACTGAACACTTCTCCTTTTCGAACACAGCTAGGTCAGTGTTGGAGAGTGAGTTATTGCCCACACGAGCTACACTGTTAGTTTCGGATTTACATGACACTGCTTCGCCTTGGATTTTTGCCGCTGTCACATCTATAATGTCTTTAACCGCAGTTCTATTAAACACACTTGTGATCATAGCGGTAAATTTAATATTATTTCATGCCTCCTAAATGTTTCGTAACTAAACAATTTTTTTTTCTTTCATGCGCTCCTTTCTGGAGCCGCTTGTTAGAAAAATCTCCAAGCCACAACCTGTTTCTTTTCATATAAACACTTACTGTTAAGTAATCATTGCGTTATTTTACACTTAAATGTTTAGAATCACATGGGCTGTGTAAGCTATATAAACGAGGCCTCATAGCACGAAAGAAGAAAGATAACTAAACGTTTTGAAAAGATATTTCATCATGGACCAACGCAAAACAGAACTGAACACTTCCTCCATTTCGAACACAACCAGGTCAGTGTTTTCTTGTCCACATGATCCACATTTAGTTTGGGATTTACATGACACAACTTCGCCTTGGATTTTTGCCGCTGTGGCATCTATAATCTCTCCAACTGCAGTTCTTTTAAACGCACTTGTGATCATAGCAGTAAAGCAAAGGAAAGAACTGCAGAGAGCTTCCAATATCTTGCTATCAAGTATGGCCGTTACAGATCTTCTAGTAGGAAGTATATGTGTACCGTTATCTGCTGTGGTTGGACTGTTCGTTCCTTATCAAATACAGGCTGACCATTACATTTGCAAATTGGACTCTGTGGCGATTTCGTTCACGATCACCCTAGCAATTTGTTCGATTTTCCATCTGACAATGATTGCTTGGGAAAGGTACGTGGCCATTCAAAAATGGATTGACTACAGAGTTATAGTGACTAGAAGCCGCTTGAAAAAGCTGGCGATTATAGCTTGGGTATCATCAATAGTATCTGTATCGCCAACACATTTTATTACGGCACTCACAGGGATTTTGAGAGAGAATGAGATGGCTTTAGCTCTGGAAATTTTCTTTCTCGTTCTTTCAGCTTTCTTATTCCTTGCCCTAAGTCTTATCATATATTTTTATTTCATGGTGTACCTTGGAGTTCGCAAACGTAAATTAAGTCAAATTCGCCGGGTCAGCGAGTTAGTGAACGCGAAACTCGAACAGAGAGTAGCTGTGACGACTTCTTTAGTTACGGTTGCCCTGATTCTTTCTTTTTTCTCAAATGCTGTTATTGGTATGTTGGAAGGAGTTTATCCAGTTCTTCGTAAACGTTTTGTGTTACAATTAAGGGACACACTTCTGTATTCAAATTCTGTAGTAAATCCGCTTATTTACTGCTACAGAGACTGTCGTTTTAGGAACGCCGTGCTGGAGATTTTGAGGATCAGAAAACCAAAAGTAAGGCCGTGTGTTGTAACCGATGCAGCAAGATTCGCCAGAGGGAAGGATGTATTTGATTCAGAAAGAGATAAGGTACAAGGACAACATGTGGAAAACCCTGTTCGTTTGACAAGATCAGCATCGTGTGATTTGGTCCATTTCTTAGGTCGATTTCAACTTGAGTCTCACAAAAAAGCGTTCAAACGAACTATGTCATCTCCGTCTCTCCGTATGAGCAGTTTTCACAACGACTTATTGCAACAACCAGTCAGACTACAGTGATCCAGATAGTTATAATGCCCGACATTCGACGGCTTTCTCTAGCATGCACAGCAGACTAATGAGGAAACGTACTGTTGTCCTCTCAGTCATTATATCTATTTTATTTTTAGAAGTTTTCAGCATAAACATCTGCATTCAACTGTTTCTTAACACCCCGATATCTTATCACTGGTTGCCAGTTTTCCATGTGGACGTGACTGGATTAGTTGAAAGAGCAGCCAGTATTGGTGTCAAGTTTAAACCTTGGCGACTGAACCTAGGGGAACCTTCAAATGGGATACAGCTACCCTAGTGTTTTCCTCCTTGGAACAAGTAGATGTTCAGAGACGTTTTTCACCCAGCTTTTGTTCATTTAGCCTCCTTTCTTGAAATTTAGTAGTAAAGCTATTAGCTTAACTAAACTCATGATGCTCATCTTTGCAAGTCTTGCAGAGAAATAAAACGAATAACTCTCTTTCAAGTTCTCCTTTTTTTTCGCTGGATCTGGGTAAAAACTGACATTAGAAAAGATTTTATTACTAAGTAGTTCACTACTCTGCAACACAGCCACTCATTGTGTTGTCATGCAACGCTTCTAGCTGCTTCTCCTCACTAACGGGCTTGTGTGGAGGAGCGTTGCGTGACGACACAAGAAGGGCTGTTTAGCAGACTACTAGTTTACTGGCCTAAAATTCAGGGGCACCCAACGAGAAGATAGTTCAAAGCCACTTAAACATAACATTGTTAAACGTATTTTAGTTTTTAAAGGGTAGATACAGGCATATTTTTATCTCCTAAAACTTTTTCATCTGCTCGGATTTCCTATCTGAAAGTCTAGTGTGAACCGAAAATTATAGGGATCAAAACTTACCTTTTCGAAAATTTCAGCCAGAAAAAAGGCTCCCGAAAATTCTAGGTGACCTATTCAGGGTAAAAATTCGTTAAAAATGGGCAATTATACCACTTTTTAGGTGTTCGAAAATCCTAGGAGAGGCGGGCAAGCAAGAAATTTTACAACAAATGTTCCGAAAATTCTAGATCTCAAATCGTCTTCCGAACAACCGAACAGATATTTTCCGAAAATTGACCTTGGGTGCCCCTGTAAAATTATTGTTTTCCCTCCTAAACGAATGACTCCTGTGCTTTCTAAGATAAATAAAAACAAGAACAAAACATAAAAAGCAAAGCGAAGGAACGGATGGTTACTGAAGAATAACTTAAAAAGGGTGTAATTCTGCTTAAGCGTTTTCCAGATTAATTTGGCCTCACTTGAAAGTACCTCTGAAAAATCTCTGAGGACACCCATAAGCCAATTTCTAGTTCCCCCAACCTCTGCATGTTTTACAACTTTTGTAAGGGCGAAGGCCTCCTTTGCTTAGGGGTGTACATTTCAGATTTTGGTCTCACTTAGGGTGTTCTGGGCAAAACGCCATTTATATTTAGCCGTTAATATTTGGTGGTCATTTAATTCAAAATTTCCGTCGAGCATCCCCGTCACTTTCATATGGGAGTCCCCCCCCCACCCCCACGGGGATTTTTTTTCCCCTTGGAAATAAAATTCATTTTCTCAAGAAAGGCTTTGGATTTAGCTCGATTTCGACAGCGAAGGTCATGTTTTCTAACTCGAAATTTTCCCATTTAAAGTCAGTTCTTGGGAGAAAAACAAGCTTCAACGTTTGTATGTATGGCCGTTCCAGGTCTTCTAAGTTGGAGGTTTGTGTGTACTGTTATCTGCTGTGGTTGAACTGTTAGTTTCTTATCAAACACTGGCTGACCATTACAGTTTGCGTGCTGGACTTTGTTGCGATATGGTCCACGGTCATTATTACGATTTGTTCGATTGATTGCGTGGGAAAGGTACGTAGCCATTGGAAAACGGATTGACTACAAAGTGGTGGTGACTAAAAGCCTTATAAAAACCTGCCAATAATAGCTTGGGTAGCAGCAATAGATAACTGTATGTCTACCACTCTTAAGTACTTTTCGATTATAATGGGGGAGAACCTCTGGAGATTTTCCTCATTAGTCCTTGCCCTGGGTCTTATAATAGATTTTTCTGTCATGATGTACCTTAGCCATGTTGGCAAAAGTTCGCAAACGCAATCAAATTTGCCAAGTCAACGAGTTAGTGAAAGAAAAACTCGAACACAAAGCAGCTAAGTCGACTGCTATTAACGGTTGCCCTGTTTCTTTCCTTTTTCCCAGTTATTGTTTGTGGTATGATACAAGGACTTAATCAAGTCTTTCGTCAACGTTTGGCGATGAGTCTAGCGGACATATTTTTGGATATTTAAATTCTGTGGCTAATCCACTCGTTTACTTCTAAAGAGGATCGCTGTTTCAGGAACGCCGTGTTGGAGATTTTGAAGATTAGGAGACACAAAATAAAACCGCTTGTTGTACTGACCGATGCGATGAAATGTACATTTCGTTCTAATCGATGTAAAGATATAGTTTATGACAAGAGCTAAATTCAAGTGGCGGTTTTTTTTTTCTCGTTCAAAGCAACCGGGTGCTTGGATTTGACCTTTAATGTCGATTGTGGACCCGAGAACGATAAAACACTCAGTTTTTCTAAAAAAATCTCTCTCCCATGCAAATTTTAAGACATAATATTGTAATCAGACATGCGATAATGAAGCTTGTTGAACTGAGTCGACTGTAAAGTAAAATACAATTTGAATAATAAAAGGCGGTACGGCTGTATTAACAAGTTATTTAATTGAAGTCTACTTAAAGAAAAGAAGAGAAAGTTTTTATTAAATGATATTTTTATTAAATAATATTCTAAACATTTACGACGATGTTTAACTTTCTACTTTCTGAAACTGTTTAAAAAGAGCGATCATTTGCGGTTTTGAAATGTAATGTTTTGACGCCAAAGTAATTTAAATTATTAGAAAATTATCACCCAGATTTCAGTTTGATCCAGAACTCACCAACACTTAAAAATGAGTTTTTCATAGCTCGTAAGTGTTTCGTAACTAAACACTTTATTGTTTTCTTTCATGCGCTCCTTTCTGGGGCCGCTTGTGAGAAAATCTCGAAGCCACAACCTGTTTCTTTTCATATAAACACTTACGTATACTGTAATCATTGCGTTATTTTACATTAAAATGTTTAGAATCACATGGGCTGTGTAAGCTATATAAACGAGGCCTCATAGAACGAAAGACGAAAGATAACTAAAAGTTTTGAAAAGATACTTCATCATGGACCAACGCGAAGCAGAACTGAACACCTCCTCGATTTCGAACACAACCAGGTCAGTGTTTTCTTGTCCACACGATCCACAGTTAGTTTGGGATTTACATGACACAACTTCGTCTTGGATTTTTGCCGCTGTCGCATGTATAATCTCTCCAACTGCAGTTTTTTTAAACGTACTTGTGATCATAGAAGTAAAGCAAAGGAAAGAACTGCAGAGAGCTTCCAATATCTTGCTATCGAGTATGGCCGTTACAGATCTTCTAGTAGGAAGTTTATGTGTACCGTTATCTGCTGTGACTAGACTGTTGGTTCCCTATCAAATAGTGACCGACCATTACATTTGCAAGTTGGACTTTGTAGCCATATCGTCCACAATCACTCTTGCGATTTGCTCGATTTTCCATCTGACAATGATTGCTTGGGAAAGGTACGTGGCCATTCGAAAGTGGATTGACTACAGAGTTATAGTGACTAGAAGCCGCTTGAAAAAGCTGGCGATAATAGCTTGGGTATCAGCAATAGTAACTGTATCTCCAGCACACTTTACTATGGCACTCACAGGGATGTTGAGGGAGAATGAGATGGTTTTAGCTCTTGATATTTTCTTTATCATTCTTTCAGTTTTGGTTATGTCTACCCTGGGTCTTATCATATATTTTTATGTCATGGTGTACCTTGGAGTTCGCAAACGTAAATTAAGTCAAATTCGCCAAGTCAGCGATTTAGTGAACGCGAAACTCGAACAGAGAGTAGCTGTGACGACTACTTTAGTTACGGTTGCCCTGATTCTTTCCTTTTTCTCAAATGCTGTTATTGGTATGCTGGAAGGAGTTTATCCAGTTCTTCGCAAACGTTTTGTGGGAGACTTAAAAGCCACACTTCTGTATACAAATTCTGTAGTTAATCCGCTTATTTACTACTACAGAGACTGTCGTTTTAGGAACGCAGTTCTGGAGATTTTGAGAATCAGAAAACCAAAAGTAACGCCCTATCTTGTGACCGATACACCTACATTCGCCAGAGGAAATGATGTATTTGATTTAGAAAGAGATAAGGTACAAGGACAATTTGTGGAAAACCCTGTTCGTTTGACAAGATCAGCATCGTGTCATTTGGTCCATTTCTTAGGTCGATTTCAACTTGAGTCTCACAAAAAAGCGTTCAAACGAACTATGTCTTCTCCGTCTCTCCCTATCAGCAGTTTTGACGATGACTGATAACAACAACCAGCCGGACATTGTAACTGCCACTGCAGTGATCCAGATAACTAGAACGCCTGACGTTCGAGCTTAACTGTTTTATGCACAGCAGTCTAAAGAGGAAACATACTGTTGTCGTCTAATTGTAAAAAGGGTCATTACATTATACACTAATTTCACAAGAAATGGTCTGCACTTAGCCTCATTCTGAAAGTGAGGCTTTTTGGAACTCGGAAGTGGCCATTCAGGGAACCCACGCCCTCATTTGTAAACTGAAAATGGAAATTAAATAAGAGATGAAATTTTACCTTTTTAGTTTTATTCTTGAATCTGCTGTGGTGCGAAGTGAAATGGAAAACTATGTTCAAGTCGACTCTTTAACCGTTGTTGATTTCGCAATGCTTTATATGGTCACGCGCCGGCTGTTATTATCGTCTCGCGTTTCATTGTTGGTTATTAATTTATTTGAGTCATTCACAATCCAAGTAGTCCGTGTCATAGAGGTGTCCTTGCCATAGAGAGGATAGTGCAATGACTGAAAAATTGCATGGCCCAACTTAAAGAGGTGTTCGTTTAATAAGAGTAAGTTGAACTTACAATACTTTTTCCCGGGTTGAGTGAATAGCTCCAGCTGGTCCTAACTGGTGAAATGGAGTAGGTACATGATATTATATTCGTAAGGATGATTCAGCTGCGATGATCATCCTTCATTTAATTCTTCACTCCGCAGTCCACATATATGATTTTCATATCAGTCAAAACTTCAACCCTGCTTGTGCTGGAAGGTTTCTCCGAGAGGAGTACAAGCCAAAGCCCCACGATGACAGCAACATCCAGCGACAACCATTGGCCAATTTCTAGTTGCTCCGGCGTCTGTTTTATAACTTTTGTAAGGGTGAAGCCTTGAATATGAAAAAGATCCAAAAAAAAGATACCCATATGAGAGGGGCAGGGATGCTCGTCGTCTCGCTTTGGGGTGTAAATTTCGGATTTTGGTGAAAAGAATGCTTTTAAAAAGGCAAAAATTCCAAATAGATTCAAAAGAGGCCCCCTCACAAATGTTTAGTTTTTTAACTTAATCCTGGCAGTGATGCTTACATGCATAGCAGTGAAAGAAAATAAAAAACAAATAGGTAGGATTGCTGTTTTATTTTCAAGCTGACATTACATCTACGCACTTGGTAAGTGCCGTGTCTTGATTCTTAGCCGTAATGCGTTTTGGTTCGTCTCTAATGAGTTACCTTAGTTGAATCACTATACTTTCGGCTTTGATGCCGGTCAAGCCTAAGGCAGCCTCTTGCAGACAATACCACAGGGGACATTTTGATTCCAACAGGATGGGTCATTCCAGTGTCCATTTATTCCAGGGGGATTTTCCCTGGTCCAGAAATTGCCGCATGGTTGATGAGCATTTCCATTCGGCTCACCTGCAAACCATTTCTTGAATGTCGGAATTGAGTTGTCAGCCCAGATAAACGCTTTTCTTTGCGGGTTCCATTCCAGTGCCAGCCAAACCTGACGCAATGACGGAGAGCACTGTTCACCAGCTTCAGTACAAACTCGTTTTGTTCTTCACTGTTGATCTTCACCAGATCTTCTCCCAGTCTTTTACCGTAGGCTTGGGCCTGGTGCCAAGTCTTGATGGAGTTGCTCACCAAGTAACAGTAGCCTTTAAAATATGTCCAGCCACTCGGACAAGGACCTTCTCAATGAAAAACAAAAAAAAGGTTATTTCTATGAAAATTGTTGGAGTTATCCCTAAGGTTTCTCTTTAAGAAGCTTAGTACACGATCAGAAAGTCAGCCCACCATAGTTAGTCTACAGTTAAGCTATTTAATTAGTGGGTGTTGGTTTTTTGGCTAGAGCTACTGAGTTAGTCGAAGGAGTGGTTCTGTTATCAGTTTGTTGATATGCTTGGCTATTTTGCCCTTCAAACCTTTAACAAAATCAGAAAACTCTAACCAACTGGAGTGAAAATATAAGCTTTGCTTGAAGTTATTTACCAAATTTTAGTCTACGAGTGGACAGTAATGCCGCATCAGTGACATCTCGTCTTAATTAACTGTTAGAAAACAAGAACAGCTCACTGTTTTTCAGTAAAACTTGGTGAAAATAGCTAATTCACGGCAAGTTAATTTTTTATTAAATATCAAAATATTTACAACATCTGTGAATCAAGTGTATAAATAGAAATGGTGGATAAAGGCCACCAAATTTTATTGGCAGTGATTGTACATAATACATGTGCATAAGGCATTTGATTTAGGTTCAATAGTTGTCCTTGATTTATTTTGCGAATAATGTTTCCTTTAAAATGTTCTGTTTATCTAAAGAGTTGAAAGGTCTAATAACTTCCTTTGAATACTCACGATTCCACTTATCTGAACTGATGAAACTTGTTACATGCAGTTGATAAAAATAGAGCGAATTAACCTCAGTTTTTTGGTCGCCTCAATAAACAGTAACTGTTCAATCAGTTTAGCGCTCAGTTCTCAAGAAGAAGAGTAACAAATGAATTATCAATAAATCACTGTAAATAGATGCTCGTGCTCTAAAAAGCCTCCTGTTAATAATACGTTTTTTAATTTCTTCCGTAAACTTGTAAAAGTCCTGGAGAAGGGACTTTTAATTTGAAGCTCGTAGAAGTAAATGCAGGATTCGTTGAAGCCAGGATTTACCATAATTATGTTATCATAATTATGTCATAGTGCCCGTATGTTAATAGCTTTACTTCACGCGGACATTAATGACTTTTCGAGCAGACCAAGGTAAAATACGTGATGGCTATGCTTTTATGGATTATTTCAATAAAAGTAAACGTATAAACGTAAAAATAAAAACGCTTCCGAAACATGAATAAGACATTCAATACAACTTTGTTCCGATACATCCATGATAGCGAAAAAACAAAATGGAAATAACTTCAGATGTCATAGGAAAAAAGATGTTTTCAGTCGAGTGTTCAATTGAAATAAAGCAATAAAGGCTCCTTCGGTGTCAAGCGATATACAATCGGCCCTGTGACTGAATTACGAGACTAAAGCGGCCGCAAGATTTATAGACCGCAGAAATGATTTAAAGCGTACCTTTGCCGAGCGCGATAAAAATCGGTAGAATAGTAAAAACCAGTTTCATATCAGCAGTTTCAGTCCTTCTGGATAGCTGTATCCGAGGTTTCTCTATAACAGTCCCCAAAATAATGACTCATAGAATCTCCCCCCCCCCCCCCCCCCCACTCCCCCCACCCCAAACAAGCTAAAACAAGTTATGGTGGGAAAAGTAAACATGACTACGAAACAGTGAAATTCATAAGTGGATTAGCCAAGGCGCATAAGCTTCAATGATAGTTAAAATCTTCAGTAACTTGGACACATTACGGTAACATTTTACAAACTAAACATGGTAGGACGTCATAGCTTTTGCCAAAAACCTTCAATTTTAGTCTTGGTGATGACTTGGTGATTACTTTTCCCCTATCACATATACACCTAATTGCAATAACGTTGTCATAGAAAAAAGCAAAAAGCAAAAAGCCATATAGGAATAAATTAACCATGCGATTTACATTTGCGTATTTTAATTCAGTAGTTAACAATTATTTAAGAATTCATTCACAATAACAAGAGATAATTCTGTAATTCCGCGCTGTAAGATAGAAAGGCGCCATAGTCATTTTAGAGCCAACATTCTCCATCAACGTGTACAGACGTCGCACAATTCGAAAAAGAAAAAGGTAAATTGACGCGAGCAATGTTATGTCTTAGTTGTCGCACTTTCAGTCGCCAATCTATTATGTCCTGACAAACGAAGCTTGGTTTGTGGCTCAGGTGAGGAACTGGCAGAGGACCCCCTTACCCTCTCCGCGATGAAAAGTCCTGCCTACGTCCTTGATTTGCTGCTTGAAAATTATGATCAGATGATGTTGTGCACTGCAAACCATACGCAGACTGGCTTTTCTATTTAGCAATAATCTAAAACACGCTTTGAGTTCCTAGAATTTACCCCAGGCTATATTTATTGAAAGAAAATGGAGCCATTATTTCTTTAGTAGTTTTCCGATATACCTTTGTAATTCCAGCACGTTTGAAATTCAGTGGATGAATCAGCCTCGAATTGCATTAGAATGACACCAAGAAGCCGGCTGATGCAAATGATTTCTCTCATATTACGTGATTAATATTCAGCTATAAGCGTGTGTGTTGTGAATGTTGCAAGCTATGATAATTACATGCTAATTAATTCCTATTTAACCTTTTGCTTTTTGCTTTTTTCTATGACAACCTTATTGCAATTAGGTGTATGTATACTCTACTCGACAACTTTGAATATTAAACTTGACATAAAATCTTTTTGCATATGAATGTTTCACTAAAATTACTCTTCGTAAGAATTTACTTTCAGTACTAAGAGTGATACATTGAAAAGTGTCCAACGACTTCGATTTCCCTCTGAATTATATAAATTATACCAATTATAGGATAATGGATAAAAATAGATGAAACTTTTTTTGCTATAACGAGGTGAATGTCGTTGTTGACCGAGTTAACTGATACAGTCCCTAGAACAACTAGGTCTGTAGTTAATACAAGAAAGTCGGACTTATTTTTTTTTCAAGCAACAGTTAATTGGTGATGAATCTCTTTCTCTAACTGTTTCAAAATATTCCACAAGGTAAACTATTTATAAGCAAAAAAGAGTGATCATTTAAATTATCGCCAAAGCTTCAGACAATGTGAAATCGTTTCAGTATTCAATGAAGTGGAATTTTGCATTTTCTTTTTTGGGTCGCTTATATATGAGGAAAATCACCAAGCCACCACCTGCGTTTTTTTCATATAGACAGTTAATGTCATCCTAGCGCCGTTCGCCCTTCTTATAGGATTTTATGAATAACACGCGCTATGTAAGCTATTTAAACAAGGCCTCATAACTAAGAAAAAGATGAGGTAACTAAAAGTTTTTTAAAAAAGGATTCATCATGGACCAACACGAAGCAGAACTGAACACCTCCTTCTTTTCGAACACAACCAGGTCAATGTTTTATTGCCCACACGAACCACAGTTAGTTTGGGATTTTATACCCTGACATGACACTACTTTTCCTTGGGTTTATGCCGCAGTCGCATCTATAAACTCTCCAACTGCAGTTCGTTTGAACACTTGTCTTCAAAGCAGTAATTCCAATATCTTGCTATCAACTATGGCCGTTACAGATCTTTTAGTAGGAAGTTTGTGTGTACCGTTATCTGCTGTGGTTGCACTGTTAGTTTCTTATCAAATATTGACCGACCATTACATTTGCGTGCTGGACTTTGTTGCGATATCGTCCACGGTTACTCTTACGATTTGTTCGATTTTCCATCTGACAATAATGGCATGGCAAAGGTACGTGGCCATTCGAAAATTGATTGACTACAAAGTTATAGTGACTAAAAGCGTTATGAAAAAGCTGGCGATAATAGCTTGTAGCAATAGTAACTGTATCTCCAACACTCTTAAGTACTTTTCGAGGATGATGGAGGAGAACCACTGGAGATTTTCCTCATTGTTCTTTCAATTTTGTTAGTCGGTTCCCTGGGTCTTATGATCAATTTTTCTGTCATGATGTACCTTTTAGTAGAATGAGTTCGCAAACGCCATCAAATTTGCCAAGTCAACGAGTTAGTGAAAGAAAATAGCTAAGTCCACTGCTTTGGTTACGGTTGCCCTGTTTCTTTCCTTTTTCCCAATTATTGTTGGTGGTATAATACAAGAGCTATTCAAGTGGCGGGGTTTTTTTTCTCGTTTAAAGCAACCGGGTGCTTGGATTTGAGCTATGATATCGATTGTGGATCCGCGAATGATAAAACACTCAGTTTTTCCAAAAGATCTTTCTCTCATGCAAATTTTAAGGCGTAATTGTGATCAGACATCCGATAATGAAGCTTGTTGAATGCCGGCTGTGAAATAAAATACAATTTGAAGATAAAAGGCGGAACGGCTTTATTAAGATTTAATTGAACTCTGCGTAAACAAAAGAAGGGAAAGTTTTTATGAAATGATATTTTTTTAATGTACAAAAAGAGGAAAGAACTAATGTTTTAAACATTTACGATAATGTTTGAGTTTCTATTTTCTGGAGCTGTTTAAAAAGAGTGATCATTTGCGGTTTTGAAATGTTTTATAATGTTTATGACCCCAAAGTAATTTAATTATTAGAAAATTATCACCCAGATTTCAGTTTGATCCAGAACTCACCAACACTTTAAAATGAGTTTTTCATAGCTCGTAAGTGTTTTGTGAGAAAACAATTTTTTTTTCAACCTGATATCATTTTCTTTTCTTTTACGTGCCCCTTTCTGGGGCCGCTTGTGAGAAAAATCTCCAAGCCACAACCTGTTTCTTTTCATATAAACACTTACTGTTAAGTAATCATTACGTAATTTAAATTTACATTAAAATGTGTAGAATCACATAAGCTGTGTAAGCTATATAAACAAGGCCTCATAACGCGAAAGAAGAAAGATAACCAAAAGTTCTGAAAATAGATTTCATCATGGACCAACGCGAAGCAGAACTGAACACTTCCTCCTTTTCGAACTCAACCAGGTCAGTGTTTTATTGTCCAAAAGATCCACAGTTACCTTGGGATTTACATGACACAACTTCGCCTTGGATTTTTGCTGCAGTCGCATCTATAATCTCTCCAACTGCAGTTCTTTTGAACGTACTTGTGATCATAGCAGTAAAGCAAAGGAAAGAACTGCAGAGAGCTTCCAATATCTTGCTATCGAGTATGGCCGTTACAGATCTTCTAGTAGGAAGTTTATGTGTACCGTTATCTGCTGTGGTTGGACTGTTGGTTCCTTATCAAATAGTGACCGACCATTACATTTGCAAGTTGGACTCTGTGGCGATTTGGTTCATGATCACTCTAGCGATTTGTTCGATTTTCCATCTGACAATGATTGCTTGGGAAAGGTACGTGGCCATTCGAAAGTGGATTGACTACAAAGTTATAGTGACTAGAAGCCGCTTGACAAAGCTGGCGATAATAGCTTGGGTATCAGCAATAGTAACTGTATCTCCCACACACTTTACTATGACACTCACAGGGATGTTGAGGGAGGATGAAATGGCTTTAGCTCTGGATATTTTCTTTATCATTCTTTCAGTTTTGGTTATGTCTGCCCTGGGTCTTGTCATATATTTTTATTTCATGGTGTACCTTGGAGTTCGCAAACGTAAATTAAAATTAAGTCAAATTCGTCAAGTCAGCGAGTTAGTGAACGCGAAACTCGAACAGAGAGTAGCTGTGACGACTACTTTAGTTACGGTTGCCCTGATTCTTTCCTTTTTCTCAAATGCTGTTATTAGTATGTTGGAAGGAGTTTATCCTGTTCTTCGTAAACGTTTTGTGGTAGACTTAAAAGCCACATTTCTGTACACAAATTCTGTAGTTAATCCGCTTATTTACTGCTACAGAGACTGTCGTTTTAGGAACGCAGTGCTGGAGACTTTGAGGATCAGAAAACCAAAAGTAACGCCGTGTCTTGTAACCGATACAGCAAGATTCGCCAGGGGGAAGGATGTATTTGATTCAGAAACAGGTAACAAGGACAAAAACTGGAAACCCCGGTCGTTTGACAAGATCAGCATCGTGTGATTTGATCCACTTGTAACGTCGATTTCAACTTGAGTCTCACAAAAAATCGCTCAAACGAATTATGTCATCTCCGTCTCTCCCTATCAGCCGTTTTTACGACTGATTGCAACAACCAGCCGGACATTGTGACTGCCACTGCAGGGATCCAGATAACTAGAACGCCTGACGTTCGAGCTTAACCTTTTTTATGCACAGCAGTCTAAAGAGGAAACATACTGTTGTCGTCTCATTGTAAAAAGCGTTATTACATTATACAATACATTACTTTTCATTACATAAAACTTCAATGTAACACTGTAAAAAAAATAAAAGTGATTTCTCACTAAGGCGAGTTAATGGGCCATTCCGAGTTCGTCCGGGCCTCTGAATCAAAACGAGGTTAAGTGCTCAGTCTTTGATATGGAACTGATTTTTCATTCTCATGCAAATGAAACTCATTTTCGCAAGAAATGTTCTGCACTTGGCCTCATTTTGAAAGTGAGGGTTTTGGAACTCGGAAGTGGCTCATTGTAAATATTCAAATGGAATGTACATAAGCCAGCAGCCCTCTGACAGAAATAAAAAGCTTTACGTGCCATCCTATCTATTGGCATATTGTTATTTTATTTTACTTGAAAGATTTCATTTGAAATCATTTCTCTCTATCTTAAAGATATTAGTTTGTTAGCTACACTTACTTTCGGGGGATAAAAAGATTTCAAAATGTATTGTTGGGTTGTTCGAGCAACTCGCTCGCTAAGCGAAAAGGGAATGCCAAGAATCTTCTTTTACACTGTACAGTGCAGTACAATATCTTTATTAAATCTCCACACTATGTGGCTCTTCCGATTTATTTTCCAGTTTGGAAAAGGAAAGTAAAATAAAGTCTAATTTACAAATCTAATTATATACTATATACATATACTTGTTACTGACCTTTAAATACTCTAATGACATATAAAAACTGTTGTATTCATGCAGTCAGTCACCTAGTTCTCCATGTGACATACCTCAAATTTTGCACCGCGCTTAAAGGTGGTGAGCGTTTTACTATTTCTAGTGCTTGCGCTTAGGGCGGTTCCAAGTGTTGATAGATCGATAGTGAAAAAAAAAGAGGTGTCCGTTAAGATTAAGTTAACTGTACAACACTTTTTTGGAATAGGTATAGAGCGTTTTCGCATGACGTCACGGCGGCCATATTGGTGTCCCAAAACAATGAAACGGTGGCCGTGTTGGTGTCTCAAACCAGTCCTCTGGGAGTTGAACTCTTTTCTTATGCAAACGCTTTCTTTTGTTCCAAGACATTTGCACAGATGCTGGCCACGTGAGTGAAAACACTATTCCTCTTGAAACAAGTAACGATTAGCATTATTTTCCCCGGTTTCCCTAACTTGCTTGGCAAGCACAAAAACGGGAGGGGAAGGGGGAAGGAGAACCCTAACCCTTAGCCAGAAATTCCAAAAATTATTGTCGCTCTACGCTCATGAAACGTGAAATGGCAGCAGCCTATCACTAGGCTCCTGATTTTAGAGCCCACCCCAACATATAGCTCGCCCGGCAAACAAAATTTTGTTCATCCTGCTTTTACTTTCTAGCCTCAGTGGCAGGCGTATAAAGGGGAAGGGGGAGAGGGAGAGGTTGAGAAAAGCGTGAAAGGGAAAAGGTCCATTATCTTCTCTCCCCAAACCCCCTCCCTCCCTTTTTCCCCTTCGTCCCAGTCCCCTACCCCTTTCTACCCCTGCCAGTTCTTGGAATAGACATTATTCACGATCCCCAGTTCGACTCCGCAGTTGGAAACAAATTAAGTCTGTATAGTTACTTGAGAAAAGGAAGTCAGATTTGAATTTATCTTGATTTAATAAAGAACGTTAAGACAAGAGTGGCAGTAACCAAAATGCAGATTTCTTGCCACTTGCTACCTATTGAATCTGGCGCTACAAGGAGATACCCAGAGTTGAGAGGCTTTGCCCCCTTTGTAATAGATTCGAAATTGGTGATGAATTCCACTATTTGTTGAAATGTACTCACTCATCACTTTCGCATATAAGGGGTATCTTCTCAGAGAGCCTATACTCGATAAACAGTAATTTTACGAATATGTCTTGCAAGCCACTATTCTTATATATCATGTCTATGTGCGACGAGAACATCATAAATCTTAGTGCCTCTTATTTTGAAAATATTCTAAATTGTTGTAAATCCGAACTCTAATTAAACTTTCTTACCATTCGAGTAGCGTAGAAGCCGTACATAGCCAAGTAATTTTTCTTTTATGATAATATTCAATATATAGTTGTTGTTACTTTCTTTCTTACTTAACTTTTATTTTACTTTGTTTCATTTGTCATTGTATTGACTGTTTTGGTACTGAAATCGTCATGTCGAAGATAAAGTCAATAATGTTGTTGTTGACACGATCCCCATCATCTTTGCACGCGCTTTAGGATCGATGGGATAAAAGCAATGTCACGTGGTAAAATTTGCCAATGCCAGAAATCGCGGACGACTTTGTTCATTCTCTCAAAACGAAACGACGATTTAATAGTCAAGCAAAATGTACGGTTTGAGTTTCGACAAAATCAACGTCATTATTGCTTGTACGGTTGTACCGCACTAAAAAATGTAACAGTGATCACTTCTACCCATAATTTGCTATTATCGTCTATAAAAAGTTGTTCATTTTTTGTTGTCAGGAATAAACAAACTCGACTGCGATTTCTCGTATTGGAATAATTGCCCCCCGAGAAGCCACGTGACATCGCTTTTAACCCCATCAGTCCTTATGAGGTTTCAATCCTTTATGCCTCTGTTCATGTGTGTTTTGCACTATGACGAGTAGGCAAAGTCTTTACAGTAACACAATGTTAAAGTTTGCAATGATAAGGTTTTTCTCCGGTGTGTTTAAGTTCATGTGACTTGCAACTTGATGACTGTATAAAGCACTTGTCACAATACTTGCATCAATAAGGTTTCACTCCTGTATGTTTCTCTTCGTGTGTTTTGCGCTGTGAAGAGTAGGCAAAACACATATCACAATGTTTGCACTGATAAGGTGTTTCTCTGGTATGTTTGATTTCATGTGACTTGCAACTCGATGACTGTATAAAGCACTTGTCACAATACTTGCATTTGTAAGGTTTCACTCCTGTATGCTTGCGTTCGTGCGTTACGCAAGATGATGAGAAGGCAAAACGTTCATCACAATGCTTGCACTGGTAAGGTTTTTCTCCAGTATGTAAACGTTCATGCAACTTGCAAACGCTTGACAGTGAAAAGCACTTGTCACAATACATGCACTTGTACGGTTTTTCTCCTGTATGTAAACGTTCATGGCCCTTACATTTTGATGGGTGGGCGTAACGCTTGTCACAATATTTGCACTGATAAGGTTTTTCTCCTGTATGTGTTCGTTCGTGTCTCTTGCAAAGTGATGGGTAAGCAAAACACTTATCACAATAATTGCACTTGTGAGGTTTCATTCCTGTGTGTCTGTTCATGTATCTGTCAATGTCATGGTGAGCTGAAGCACTTATCACAATACTTGAACTGACAAAGTTTCACTCCTGGAGGATCAGTCAATGCTGCTTGCAACTCGATGAAGTGTTTCCACCCTGCATCTCTGTTATTTCTTGTCGTGTTTTTATTTTTCTAAAAAAAAGAAAAGCCAGAATTAGTTTAGATAGGAATTAAATAGCAACCAGAGGCTGCAAATAATTTAGAAGAGAACACTATTGCCGCGTTGGCTATGACAAACACATTCTACAGGATTTACAATTTCTACATCCCCTGAAAGATCTAGAGATCCCAAGATAAGTGGTCCCAAGGTGGAGTGTACATGTACATTGCAGCCCAAATGTTATGCAACATAAAAAATAGTAGTTTATTTTACATAACATATTTTATTCCAGGAATCTACCTACAGAAACTACAGTGCTACAATGTAAGAGTTTAAATCAGCAGACCATCATCATATTCTATGCTTATACATTTTGTAAATAATAATAATAAATGGATATTAATTTTTTATTACTTGTTATTCCACAAGTAATCATACAAAATTATACTGATCAAATGCGCATTACACTAAAAACTCTAACTAATAAAACGGACTAAAAATAAATAATTTATACATATATTGAATATTATAATAATTACATGAATGATAATAAAATAAAAGTAAAAAACAATAATTAAATAATACAAAAGGAATCTCCGCTTACTTGCTTACACCAAGTCACGTTAAAGACAATTATTACAATGACAACTCAAAAAATATGTTAATTTAATTAATTAATTTAATTTCAATTTATTTATTGATTGATTTATTTTATTTATTTATTTATGTACATCAGTACTGCGTTAGAAATTATAAGCAAGTCTAAAATAGTCTCTAACTGCTTTTATAAAAAAATCATAATAAGTCTTGCTTCCTACAACACATAAAGTATAAATCTAGTGCACTGTTCCAAATTTTTTCTAGTCAGCTACAGTACAGCCAAACCTCTTCACAATAGTGAACTTATGCAACAGGATGAGAGAGGGAAGAAGACAGCAAACCTTGAGTGACAAGACTGACAATAATTTTGTTTGCAACAACTTTTTGCCAATCTTCACTTTCCTTTAAACAGATCTTTTTGTAAAAGACCAGAAAACATTAACATTTAGTGAAGATCATGACAAAACACATAAGTAATAGCCCTGTCACGTTTGTCATACATGAGCATTTTGCCATCCTCTTCTTCCTGCTGTTCTGTTGCATAAAATCACATAGCCACCTTGGGGACAGAAGAAAGTGGCCGTTGTGGTGAGGCCATTGTTATGGGGAGGTAGGGGTGTTAAATGACAATTTTATTTTTTTACGGAAGTACTACATGTTTATTGTGCCAAGTTCAGGGTTATTGTATCCCATAATGGTAATCCAATCATAAAATTACTGAGATATACAAATAAAATACACAAAAATTAACTTAAATAATGATTTGAATCAAAATGTCAAAAATGAACAGCTTACTGCAGCAGAATAAATGGATCAAGGTAAAACTATGATTGTCGCAATTCATCATCAACGTGCCATACGGATCAGATTTCTGACCATTCCACTCAGTCACTGAAAAAACTGGCCAATGTCAAGATATTATTTAGGTAGCTGGGGGCACACAGTAGTGCCATTGCTGTTGTAGGGAGGTGGCCATTGCAAACAGGTTTAAACAAGAGCCAATGTATGAACTGCCCACTGGGACAAAAACAGTGGCCATTGTAGAGAGGTGGCCATTAGTGGGAGGTTCGAATGTACATGTTCAAGAAAATCACCCAAATGGATAATTAAAAAAATTGTCTTTGTTTTTCTCAAAATAAGATTCTGGTGGTGCAGGATTGGATGTCACAGGGCATTGTGTGTTAACCAATCCAACCAGACCAGAATCTGGGGTGAACTTGGCACGGCTCAATGATTGTCTTTTTGGACCGAGCATCACATCAAAAGACAGGCCACCATGTTGTTACCATGATTTGTCTATTCTCAACCTGACAACCCTTGAAACCCACGCTAAATCTCGCCCTAAAAGATCTTTAGCTTCTTCAATTTCACCTAACTGAGGGAAATTTTGCTCAGTTTGCAAAGCACTGGGAAGCCCCACTTGTTTAAAGTGTGGATAATGCTATCCACCAGATAATCTCGATCGAGTGGATAACGCAATCAGCTTCCCTGAATACAGTACTTATTGGATAGTGACTATCTATAGTGACTATAGTGAGTATAGTCACTATCCAATGTTTGAACAACCTCAGCCAGCTGTAGATGAGTAGACATCCCACTCTTTCTCCACATATATGGCAGCAGTCATTATATGTTTCAATAATAATGCTCACAAAATGTTTCATCGCTTGAGAAAATGGAGTAAGACTAAACTACATAATGCAGGGCCACTTGTTACCATTATATACAGAATGACTTAGTCAGGACTAAAAGCAAAGCTCTTGTTAATATACTTATAGTTTACTCAAAGACAAAAATTAAATAGTTTAATGCTAAACAGCAACAACAATGACAATGGCATAAAAAAATCAATAGGTCTAATTAGCAAAAAAAAGGACAACTTTGCATATGCAGCACACGTTTTTGTGCGTTGCTTTGCCATTGTTTGCCAAGACTACAACATGGAACTTCCAGAAACTTCCTTATAGTTTATACATGTTTTATTGAGGAAATTCACTTTTTTCCACTGCTGCTCATTTCCACCTTAGTGGCCATATTTAGCATTTGTCATTTCCTCACTGCCACAAGAACGCGCTCACAGCGGCATGCAGGTCTCGCCTGCTTGGAGATTAGATCGAGAAATGAGGAGGCGATTAATTCTACAAGAAACATGATTTACTCGCTAAAGGTTTTTTACTTCTTACTTTATCATCGTCGATACTTTTTATTTGTTTCTCAATTGATTTAGTACACGTGTTAGCAACTACCACAAATACCTCTGTGGTAGCAGGCTATACGCGTGTATAAATACACGAAAATTCAAGGGCCTCGATTCCAGAGAAATTACATCATTGCCAGATATCGAAAAAGTGATTTATACGGCACGTCATTTCAATCATCGCCGAAAATAAATCGCATGCTCATCACAAGACACACTTGCATACAGTGAAAGTTTACAACACCCGACCATCGCAATTTTGCTAATTAAGATTCTTATTTTTTTTTACCACTCAGTAGTGTTCACTTGCTCCAAAGTAATCAAAGCTTTCAAGCGATAGAATTCATGGACTGACACGTTTCGGAAAAGCTCTAAATTTAATCTTTCCTACGCTTTCTCCGCAAAACATGCATGGCTTCAATCATGCAACGATTCTTAGTCCCAGTTTCCACGGTCTCCGCAAGGAACACCTGGCAAAATCACCTGCCTTTTGTGTCCTAAATTATTCATTCGTATGTCCGCCCCTTCATGTAAGCTGGGGTGAAATTCGCATTTAAAGCACCTGCGCGTTTATGCAGTAAATTGTATGGCCCCCCCAGACTGTTTGAGAGAAAAAACAACAGCAAAGCTAAGTCTGTCTTTTTTTCAACTAAATCTTAATGTTTACACAGACATGGTTAACAGAGAAAGAGTGAGAGATAAAAAAAAATACAAAGGAGACGAATTTTCTTTTTACTGTGTGCGTACGTTGGTATTGGATTTAATCGTGATATCGTTACGTACGAGATCTACTGCAGTCTAATTAGACACGTTTCTCCTCTAGTCTGTGTACATTGATATCTTAGTCTGATGAAAAGTTTGTTCGACATTAGACCTATTCTAGATCGATTATCAAAGTCTGATAACTATCTGATAAATGATATCCTTTCGACTTTATGTCGAATTGAACGTCACAACCACTAGAATGCTGATGAAATCAGGGGCTTCTTGTTTCGAGATAATTTCATTGCATGTTACCTAGATATTCACTAGACACATTCCTACCTTTACCGAGAAGATCGAAAAGTCTCCTGAAGTGATGACAATGACGAGCAGTCAGACAACCATGTAATTTGATTATTCGCGCCTTGAAATGAATTGTGGGAGGGTGAGAACCTCGTCCCCAGGGTCTTCTCTTTTTCCAAAACGAGGTTGGCCGGTCTGGAGGTGTGACGTCATAAAAAATCATGGGATTTGTCAGGATATTCTGAAAGAATAATGTCCAAGAGGCCTACTTGCCAAAAATGAGCATTTCGGGGCAAATTGTCTCTGAGATGTTAGCCGGTTATACTCAGAAAACTCCATACAAACCCTTCTAAATTTTTCTGGGGTCACCCAACAACAATCAATTTTTTTTTTCTCTTCTGTTTTTCGAAAAAGCAGAGCTATAAACACTGCAACCCATGGCCAGAACTCTTCTGCTTATTGCTTATCGAATTCTATTTTAAAAAACGTAATTTTGACGACAATTTCTCTGCTAAAATGGAAGTAGATGGATGAATGAAAACAGACATGGCCGCCGCAAGCTACCAACCGAAATATGGGCAGACGGGTAACGTGAAACCGTTAAAAAGAAAACCGCAAACCGCAGTTTGTCGTTTCAGTAAAATGACAAAATCCCATCTCGGAATTCAGACTTTCTTTCCCAGCGCTTATTCAGGCTACAACGCTAAAAGCGAGAAAAGAGCCAGAAAGAGAACCCTGGGAACGAATTTTCAAACCACTGGACGCATTTTGGCGGGAAATCATACTTAATTGGCAACCCGCGTTATTCGGCGGGAAAATCGAACCGAAGAAAGCTCAAACAAACTCTTTAGACATGGCCAGAAGAAAAAAATATCTCAAGTTGTATAACGTTTGGTGGCTTTAAAGAGGAAACTCCAATCCAGGTGAGACTTAGTAATACATGTATTTGTATAAATCGTCAACTGTACTGTTCTGGCGCCCAGAAACGTATCCCAAGAATTGTCACTATCAAAAATCTGAGGACGAAATCCCATGTTATTGCATGGTGTGGTTCCCTTTCACACAAAAACCTCTTTCACAAAACGTTAGCAAAGACCTCGTTTATTTTGTAGCTGTAAGTAGGAGTGAGTTAGTCAAGTATTTAACAAATAAAGAAGCTTTGGGCGCTTTCCATTTAGTCAAAATTTCCGGAATTTCTGGTTATGTGGTAAATGGAACACGTTTCGTCGGCTCGTCCCACTGGAAAATTCCCAGAAAAGTGGAAAATCTAAAAAGGTGGGCCCGTTTTCCCGGTTGGAATTTCCGAAGGGAATGTCGTGTTCCATTAACCTTTCTCGTAGTTTGTACCAAGTCCAGGTCCACGGTCGGGCATGGCGACGTACCGGTGTTTGCGACCAAATGGAACAACGTTTTACCAATCGGAAATTCCACTTTTGCTCCCACCGAAATTTCCGGGTTTTTTTCCTAAATGGAAAGCGCCCCTTCTCTGTACTCTGTTCTGTTGTAAAGCGCGCAGGAGGCGGCTACAAAGAGCATGAAGTGCTCTAGCCGCTTCGATTAAATTCTTAAGTGCTTTACAACAGAAACTGGTTTGTTTTTATTTGTCTTATGATCGAGAATCCGTCAAATTTAATACGCATTACTTTCTAATTTTCAAAACAAACTATTGGCAGATGGCTCGACAGCTTTAGCTCTGTGTTTTATATTCCTAAATTAGATTTTGCCAGGGCTATATAAAAGCAAAGCTCTCGATAATATTTATAGTTTGCTTAAACAAAATATAGAATCGTGTAATGCGGCGAAGGCAACGTGAACGGTGAAAAAACAGCAATAGGTTTAATTAGCAAAAAAGCCACTTTGCACGTGCAGCACACTTTTTTATATATTAATAATTCCTTTACCGTTGTTTACGACAGTCACGACTACAAAGTGAAACTTCCAGAAACGTCCTAAGTTACACGTTTTATGGAGGAAATGTCGTACGTGATCTAGTTCACTTTTCTTTTCACTGCCCCTCATTTTCATTGTGGTAGTGGCCACTAGCAATTCTCTTTTTCTGACTGCCGCTACAAAATTTTCATGGTTTTCTTCCAACAAAGAATACCTCTTTTGTTTTTATCTCTCGCTCTAGCTCTCTGTCGCCCTTTTTCTCGTTGAGTTTCGCTGGCCTGTCGCCTACTGTCTCTTTTTCTCTGTCTCTCTCTTTCTCTATATTCCAAATTTGCAGATATGACAATTAATCTAAGCTTAATATTTTAGACAACGTGTCTCTACTTCACAAGACGCGGGTGGCTATGCGATTTCCCGCCAAAATAACCTCGAGTTGCATTTGGGTTACCATTCCTGTTGATTGAGTTATTTTACATTGGTATGTCTGTGGTGCGGACGGCGGTCAGTCGGGCGTACGGTCACGTAATTACCAACATTTCTCGGATGGGTAGGTTACCACATTTTCTTAGGTATGGGGCTAAGCTCTAGCCTGAATTTCATCCGATTACCTCGAGTCGTTATTACTCCCTCAGTAACGTCTGAATCGACCGGCCGTTAATGCCGTCCAGTGACGTCACTACTCTTTGACCTTTGCTTTAATTCATGCAAAAAGTAAAACACGATTTTCAAGTGGCAAACCGAGAAATATCGTTTGGAAATGTCTGCATGATACAGAATTGCATTTTTTTTTTTTTCGATCGTAGTTCATGTTTAACGTTCAAACTATCAACTGCTTGCCGTACAACTCTGAACCGGTTGTACTGAAATGAAACTCGGTCGCAATCACGCAATGAAATAAACACACACACGGAACACTTAGTTCAAAAACACAATGATTTGCTTTAATTGAAAAGAAGTTATTTGGTCCTTAACGAAGAAATAAACAAGGAAACAAGAAAGAAAAGCTAACAGAATCATTACACTTGACAGTAAAAACAGCAAGAAGGTCGAATTATAATATTAATCTCAGAAAACTTCGCGTAAACAAAATCACCGGCCGCAGAAACCACACTGAACTGCACAAAGCGGCTCCAAATGAAAAACCTCTGAAAGCTACCGACTTTCCGCAATGATTCTTCATTCGCAGTTCAATTTAGCATTTTAGTTTCGAAGACAAGGGCAATTTTGCTGTTTAAGATAAAGATTAAACTTTTCGAAATGTTTGAACTACACGAAAGAATGCCAGGGATGCGATCCGCTGAATATCTTGCAGCGACAATCCCGCTAAAAATTTTCATAATTATACATAATTATGCGAATGTTTAGACAATCAACCAATCAAAATCACTACCCGGTTTTCGGAAAGTGAGTGACGTCAATGGACGGCATTAACGGCCAGTCGATTCAGACTTCGTTGAGAGGAGAAAACGACTCGAAGTAATCGGATGAATTTCAGGCTAGCTGAGCTCGAGCGCTTCGCGCGCGTGTGGAGCTCCGCTATTAAGAACGTGTTTTCAACCAATCAGGGAGAAAAGGTGATTCCATGAGAAGTTTGTAACTGAGGGAAATTTCCGGTAACAATATATTAAGGCAGTGATTGCTTAAAAAAGGGTGTTGGATATAGAAATAGACATAAAATAGTTTACATAAAACTCTCTGGTGAAGAAAAAATGATCGAAAATTATGAAAGGAATAAGTAAAAACAGGAGACCATCAAAGGGATAACTTGAAAGACAGACAAATGCAGCAATTATTTTTTTACTCATAACAAATTATAATGACACATTGAGTAAAAAGACCTAAAAATATATAATTTACAACACCAGTAATAATGAAAAATTAATTACACATAGCCTTAATACGTACATATCTGACAGTCATTACCTTAATTCAAAATCGCAACCAAACAGGTAGGAGATGAAAGTCTCATATTTCAATGACCAACCATTGGTAACAGAAGGAATTATTTTCCTTGAAGATCAGAGAGAAATTTTATTTGTAAAAAAGCTACCTGTTGAGTGTATTCTTCTATATAAGCTTTGCCATATTACCGGGTAATGTTTTGTGTTAAGTTTGCTGTCAATAAAATGCTGCAATGAAACAAAATCATTTATACACAAGCTTACACAAGAATAACCATTACTGTTATTATTAAAAAGAATAAGTAAAAACGTATATTGGAAAAGATTGCCATTGGAAGGAAAACACGATAGTGAACATATTGGGATTCTTTTAAATACTGTTTTTTCTAGTAAAATAATCTGGGCAAGGATAAGCCCTCGGTCTCCAAAAAGGACAATAGCTTCATGTTCGCATGGATTTTTAAACCATTTTCAAGTTTAATTTACAAATGCAATGTCAGTTGAGTTACTGACAACCAATTTTGTAGTATTCCTAGAAGCCGCATTTCCAAAGCTTATCATTTTCTTAAAATATTAGCTAATTGTGTGAATAGCATGCTATTTCACTGTTTTTATGATCCTTAAAACTTCATTTCAAAATGTTTCCAAAACGCTCTCATAGAATTATTTTGGTTCAAGCTTTGCCATAATTGATGCAATTATGGCAGGTGGCAGATGAGGCAAATTTTTCTCAGCAAAATAGTCTAATTTTACAGAAAAAGGTGTCTGGTTAGACAAGGTTCTGAATTTCAAGGACTTTTCAAGACCTAATAAAGAAATCAAGAACTTTTCAAGGACCTAAACTGAATTCAAAGACCTTTCAAGATGACTAGTAAAATTCAAGACCTTTTCAAGATTGTATGAACCATACAATTAAAGAGATGCGTCCTCTGTGGAAAGGGTGTAAATTACGAGACAGCAATATTATCTCAATGTTCCAAACAAAGGTGTAACCAAACAAAACAAGCAAGGTTACCCTGCAAGCAAAGGTTTCTCTCTTGCATGGCTTTTAGCTCTTATGAAGTCATTCGCGTGGCTTGCCTGCAGCAAAGTTGGTTTGTTTACTCCCTGTGAGAAACAAACCAACTACGCAACAGACAAGCTACGCGAATGACTTCGTAAACTCTAAAAGCCAATATGCAAGAGAGAAACCTCTGCTCACATACATCAGTGAGGTATTTCATACATGTATATAGCCTTAAAAGACACACTTTAGTGAAGGTGGTTGCTATGGGGTTAAAACAAGATTGCCCATTAACAGGGTGCAAAGAAGAGTCATTTTTAAAGCTTGCCATTCGGGAAAGCTGAAGCTAGCATATACTAGCCCAAATGCCATTTCAACTAGCCCTAAAAACCTTTTGAGGAAGAGAATTGATTTCACAGTTCTTGTGTAATTTGAATTCCTCAAAAAACTTCACTTGCCCATCGAGCAAGTTAAGAACAGAATTCACTAGCCCAATAAAAAAACCCACTAGCCCCAGGCTATCAGACACTACTTTCCTTGCACACTGCATATAATAGACTCCATTGGGAAAGTAAGCCCCAGTGTGACTGTAACTCTGAAGGGTTAACTCCAGCACTTGTAAGTATAGTCTGTAAACTGAGCTAAACCTATTAAGAATTCATCACACATCTTTGGTAATACAACTAGACTGGTTTCATACGTACAGTGATTTTGTTTAACCTCTGTGTCCTGTGTCCCTGACACATAAAAATCCCAACGGCACAAAATTATAATTAATGGCATGCATCCCATAGGACGCAAAGATGGATCAATCAATCTGAACATGACTGTGTATTTGTAGAAGTATCCGTCCTGTTCGTGTAATTTCTGTGGCACTTATTTTAAAATAGAAGAACTATATTTTAAGGTGCCTCGACCCAGTTATTAGTTGTCAGGGTACCATCCTACTTTGAAGCTCTCTGGTATCCCCACCTTTACTTTGATCGTAAGTATAACATATATAAAGCATTGATAACATATAGATCAATCTACAATACAGCATAAAAATTTTGACGATCGGAGTATAAAATGTCATGTGGTTATAGTGCTAAGCCTCTTTGGGGTCTGAGTCGAAATTCTGCTGTTGCCGGCATTTCTTCGTGAAAATCTCTTGACTACTTATAGTTCGCATTAGTGCCTTGCGTTGAACAGAGTTTCACCAGAATCGCAAAGACCCAATGCGAGAAATTCAGCGGTTTCCAAATTTAGGTCATAATTTACGTGAAAATGATAAGCAATCAGAGATCTTTATAACAGATGGGTCCTTGCAAGTCAGCAAAAAGCTTTAGGGCCTTAAAAATGTGCGCAAATAAACAATAGAAGACTCCCAAAGCACAAACTCAGCCAAAATGCTAAAAATCTTCAAAGTTTACTCAAGTTTGGCCTTATAGAAGATAATGTCACAGTTTTTCAATGACCATGAAATTCAGAATCCGGGTAGTTAGTTAATCAATTTATTGTGGCCCTGAAAAAATTTGAAGGAAAAAAAAACTAGAATTTTTAAGAAAATGCTTTTTTCATGAGAAGCACTCTTAAATGCCTACAAGCGTCAACAAATATCTAATACTATAATTTCTATATGTTTGCATTGCTCTAAATCGCGCGCATTTACAAGGCCATAAAGCTTTTTGCTGACTTGCACAGACCCATCTGTTATAAAGATCGACAAAATAAAGGGATAAATCTCATAGTTTATTAGATATAATCGTTTAAAGTTTGCTTATCATTTTCACATAAATTATGACCTAAATTTGGAAACCGCTGAAATTCTCGCATTGGGTCTTTGCGATTTTGGTGAAACTCTGTTCAACGCAAGGCACTAATGCGAACTATACGTAGCCGTGTGATTTTCACGAAAAAATGCTGGCAACAGCAGAATTTCAACTCCGACCCCAAAGAGGTGTGGCACTATAACCACATGACATTTACTCTGATCACCAAAAATTTTGTGCTGTATTGTAGATTGATCTAATATGTTATCCATAGTTACATCAAAATAAAGGTGGGGATACCAGAGAGCTTCAAAGGAGGATGGTACCCTCACAAAATAATTGGGTTGAGTCACCTTAATATAAGTATACTGTAATACAGAGTTTTTTAGTCTGTATTCACATTAACTGTCTGATTACATAAAGACCCAAGTATTTTCAATTTTGGACTCTTTTTTTTTCAACTGGGAATCATTGGTTCTGAACTGGGACTCATGATTTTTCACAAGATGAGTCCCAAGATGAGTAACCATTAATTTTGTTAGTAACAAAATCACTGTATGTACCAAGGAGGCAGGCATTCAGGGGTTTAAAAGGTGCAGTCTCCCACCCCCAAAGTAGATTTTACACTTGTCCAAGATGGCTGTCTGTAACACAAAGGGTTCGATCTTGATAAATTTACAGAAAAATAGGGGAATGTGAACAGACTATCATAAAACCAATACAAATACCTATTAAACCTACCTATTGGAAAAATCAATACTGTAATGACCCATTGTTAACTCAGGTGTCACTTCAGTATCATATGCTTATCATAGTGATCCAAAAGAAGTTCCTGACTACTCAATTCCTCTTGACAAATCCAACAAATCAAGTTGTTAACAACTTCTTTTGAAGATTTCACTTCATTGTCAATTTGGTCACGTATTTTACAACTTGGTGACCAATTGCATGTAAAGCATTTTTCACCATTATACTTACATTGATCATTTTTCAATCCTGTGTGTACAAGTTCTTGTCGCTCACAATAATTTGATGAGCAGTTAAAGAATTCAAAGCAATACTTGCACTGATAAGGTTTTACCCCATTTTGTGCATGATCATGCCATTTGCAACTTGCTGATTGGTTAAAGCACATACATGTATCACAAAACTTGCACAGACAAGATTTTACGGCTGTACTTACATGTACAAGCTCATGCCACTTGCAAACTAATGATGAGCAAAAGCTCTTATTGCAGTACTTACACTCATAAGGTCTTTGCTCATTGTTGCAAGCACCTTGTTCCATAGAGTTAACTGCCTTATTTGATCTCCTTATTTTTTTTTCTCCCAACATAGGTTTGATTTGTGTGTGTAAGAGTTCATGTCGCTTGCAACTTGATGAGCGGTTGAAGCACTTAGCACAATACTTGCACTGATAAGGTGTCACTCCATTGTGTAAAACTTCATGTCGCTTGCAATTTGATGAGCGGTTGAAGCACTTATCACAATACTTGCACTGATAAGGTTTCACTCCATTGTGTAAAACTTCATGTCGCTTGCAATTTGATGAGCGGTTGAAGCACTTATCACAATACTTGCACTGATAAGGTTTCACTCCATTGTGTAAAACTTCATGTCGCTTGCAATTTGATGAGCAGTTGAAGCACTTATCACAATACTTGCACTGATAAGGTTTCACTCCATTGTGTAAAACTTCATGTCGCTTGCAGTTTGATGAGAGGTTGAAGCACTTATCACAATACTTGCACTGATAAGGTTTCACTCCATTGTGTAAAGCTTCATGTCGCTGGCAATTTGATGAACGATTGAAGGACTTATCACAATACTTGCACTGATAAGGTTTCACTCCATTGTGTAAAACTTCATGTCGCTTGCAGTTTGATGGGTAGTTGAAGCACTTATCACAATACTTGCACTGATAAGGTTTCACTCCATTGTGTAAATCTTCATGTTGCTTGCACTTTGATGGGTAGTTGAAGCACTTATCACAATACTTGCATTGATATAGTTTCAATCCTGAGTGTATAAGCTCGTGCTCATTGCAATCTGACGATAAGTGAAGGCACTTTTCATCACAATACTTGAACTTATTGTCTCCCATCATTGTTGCAAGCAAGTTGTTTTGTTGAGTTAACTGCCTCCTTTGTTTACTAATTATGCTTTTCCGTTCATACACATTATTATTGTCATCTCTCTATACCTGCAAAGAAAATTCACCTTTTAATAAAAAAAAGTGAAGAAATACCAAAACCTACACAGTAACTGTACATATAGTGTTTTTTTTATTGCATTACAACTTATCCTAGCCCTCAAATTTTTTCAATTCAGTAGAATCGTTAGGCAGAAAGCTTTATTGTTTATAATTCATATTTTTTTCAGAAGAGCCGTTTTACAGAAATTATTCAACATAAGATTCTCATACAAACACTGTTAAATTTCTCACGTAGTTGCCTATATACTTGTCAAGATGGCTTCCAAAACCATCAAATATGAAATAATTTATTATTAGCTTACTGGTATTGATAGCATGAACAAAAAGTCTTTGACATAAAAATTTGGAATGAGGGTATTAACCACATTTGTATGCATACAACAATCATCATAGGACTTTGAGACAATTGCTGTATCCTACTTGATCACAAGCCCTAGGATTTCACGGTAATGATCACTTACGGTACCATGTTGTTATCATGATCTTAAAATAATGGAAACCAAAAATAGTTTCCCAGTGACATATCCTAATGTATTCAGGCTGTGAGATCAAAATACACAAATTTGGTCTATTTCCATATGGATTCTTCTTAACGAGTAGAGCAATAATTCTTTGGTTACGACTTGGCTTAAAAACAAAATTAAAACGTTACCATTTTTTATCTACAATTTGAATCATTCCCATTATGTGCAATTATACATGTTACTGATGACTCGTGCATGAAAGATGTTTAACTTTGAGTCCTTAAATGCATAAGGGAAAGATTTAATGAGAGTTAAATTCAGAATTTACAAGGAGTTGTATGGAAAACCACTCAAATGTGACTGAGTGGAAGGAGTTGTTTTTCTCATACAAATTCTTCTAATTTTCGGCAGCTACTGCAATCGCTACATTTGAGATATACGGCTGAAAATTTACAGGTTACCTACATCTGTAATTTTAATATGCTCTTCCAGCTCATGCTAACAAAATTTTATAACAGCAAACTGTTTATGTGTTTACTGAAAGTTGATCCCGTGATCAACTACTGCAAAAGGCCTATCTCTTTATGTAAAGATAAGATCTGTGGCAAAAATTTCAAGAGAGTAAACTTCTTCAGTTGGATCGAAGAGGAGTCTGGAGTTTTGGACACTTTAGTGCACACACATTTGACACTTAAATTGACCTTCTTCTGACATTTTAATAGGCCTTGAAGTTTTTTGTAAACAATAGTACACAATGATGTTCTTTAATTTTAAAGTATGTTTAACAACATGTTTCTGTGTATTAAAAGAAATAAAAGTGGGTTCCCATGAATTTTCACAGAACCAAAAAATTGTTACAGATGGTTTCCTATGATCTCTGGGCATGCTTGCAACCAAAAAATTATTATCTGCGGGATTTTAAACCCTAGAGGTTGTGATCAGTTGCACACTCACACAGGTATTGGTAAGGGTTGTACATGTACAAGAGCCATAATGGGACAGAGACGGAAATGCCCAGTCTAGCCCTTGGGATATTTGAATTTCACCAAAGTTATTTTTAGACCAATTAAACACTTGAATTAATCGAAATTGGTTTCCCGAGAGGTCCGCAAACTTTTATTCAGTACTGTCAAGACATAATGGCGTCCCATGTAGAGGTGCGTTTCATCGACCAAAGTGATTTTGTAGACAAAGGAAATGGTTTTCTCTTGAAAGGTTCTCCCGATTGGGAGCTAGATTCCACGATTTCATTGGAAATGACTGATTTGCTAGATGATATATCAGTTTAATAGGAGGAATTGAAGTCCCGGACAGTGATCCTAATTTCAGGAAATTTCAATTTTGGTACTGGATCCTCGGCAGGAAGAAATAAACAACAGAAAAAGGCAAACAGAGTCCTGAGTGGGAATAATTATTGTCACACAAAACAATCAAAGCAACCAAACGTAACTCCAGTGAAGCAACCTCGACGCGTAATTCGAACAAAAACGCTAAAATGCAAGCAAATCACAGCAGAAATCAAAACAGGAAACCAGCAGAGGTACTGACAAAAAAAGGACTAGAAAGTAAACTTTGTCCCATGTGTCAGAACGTCGTATCAGAACAGCTCTAACAATAAGTCATGAAAAATTGGAAACCAATTGAAAGCTAATGGCTAATCTTCAGTGGCAGAGGACACAAACAAAACCTATCACGTTCATTTGACATTCGAGGTTGTGGGTCCAGCGTGTCAAAATATTGCAGGAAACCATCACATTCAAGGACAAAAGACAATCGCTATTAGTTATTCAGATCCAGGAGGCACTTTGGAGAAAATTAAACAACTTAAAACCCTTATTTAGCCGCAACAAAGAGGGTTAAGTTTGGATCAGAGGGCCAATCCTGCTGACCAGAGACAAAACCCATAGAAAATCAATATGCGTGTCATGACCTCTCAATATGAAACAAGTGGCAAAAATCTCATTTGTTAAATCAAAACTTAGAACCCTCCAGAGCATAATCTACCCGCCAGAAGGACAAAACTTATTGGAACAAACAGCATCATTTTAAGCATATTTAGTTAATTCTTTGAATTTCGTCCGTTTCTTTTCATAATTAAGCGGACTCCTTCTCACGGCTTTCTCACAAGGGAAACAGAATTTGAGTCCTCTTTGGACAAATCATCGCTTATCCTACGCTTGCGAGTAGGAACGCTAACTTCAATTTCTTGAACTGAAATGTGCTCATAAGGCTCATCTAAATATTGATGCCGAAATCTGGACGCCTGTAAATCTGACTTGAAAAGGTCATTTTCAGTATTCAACAGTTGCCATTACAACATTTTGCCTTGTTTGCTTTGAGGCAGTCGCATGTGAACTTGATGACGTGTTTATTTTGGAGGACGCTTCAAAATTACTAATTCCCCACATCGTAGATCAGTTCGTGGGTTTTGTCATTTATCACTCATCAGCATTGCGTAATAGCTTTATTGATCTCGCTGCATGTTCAGCACGTGATTTATTGTTACATGTAGTTTAACCTGCGCTGCAGGCGTATTGTACACTTATCTAGAATTATCATCTTGCAAGTTTTTGCTCGAACGTGTTCTTGATCCGTTTGTACATTTCCTTTACCCATCCCTCCAACCCAGGTGGTGGGCAGAAAGCTTTAACAAATGGTGTGTCCTATTTTATTGGTTGTTAGTTTGCTTAGATATCCCCGGGGAATTTTTCAAACAATCGATTAAAATGAGCGGACGTCCCAGGAATTAAACTTCCGTTTGATTACAACCTCTAAAAATAACAGTAATTTACTTCAGTGAAATTCACATATCCCGGCCAACGCCCTAAGAAGTCAAAAGTCTTGAGTTTGACTCCCACCAGGTGAAATGTTTTTCCTTGTTTTGTAGTTGTTTGTTTGTTTTTTGTATTTTTTTTTTGCTTTGTTTTGTTTTTTAAAAACATATGGGAAGTGTTTTGCAGCATCAATTTATTAGGAAATGATGTCACATACGACAGTAAACCTAAAAAAGCTCGAACGCACTTCCTAATCTGAGATTACTACTAGTCATACAAATAATTTGGAATAGAGAGGAGAAGTTGTTACGTTCCGTTGTCATGGAAGCAAAATCTATGGATGACAACAAATAGAAAACGTCCCTTAAAAAAGAATTCGCACTGTTTAAAACTTCATCAATCTTTTCCTTTTTCATTTAATTTCTCAAATTTTGGCAAAATTTCCTGGGGTTAAGTCCGAAAGGATCGTATCTAACTTTAGGAAATTAAAGAAAAGAAGCCTGTTGTGTTCACGTATTCCATTAACTAGGAGTCTTGTGAAAGTGGGCGCTTGAAATTAGGAAGTTTCATGTCGCAGTCGTGCAACGACGACTAAGAAATGTACAAAAAAAGCGTGATACACACGCAAAGTTGTTGTTTTGCTAATATACACCTCTTGCTAGTTTGCCGTTCTCGTTACCGTGGCCATCGCCCGGGCCGTCGTTGTTGCTTATAAGCAATAGGGAGTTTTCCCGGGGGAGTTTTATACTATGTTATCTTAAAAGATGTTCATGAAGGCATATTCTTACCTGTTTTAGAAATCTCACAAAGGAGCAGCAACAACATACAGCATACAATTCACGAGAAAGTCATTGATCAGTACACATATCATGAAATGTAAAAGGCCACACAGTCTGCACTGCAGCGCGAAAGCGCCGCCATGTTTCGAACAACAAGGACGAAATGAATTGTGGGAGGGTAAAAGGCGAAAACCTCCACAGGCATACCAACGGCTACAGTGTGGGCAACCAGACGATTTGTTGGGTTCCTGAAGGGTAAAAATGGCTTATTGAGGAGAAAAAACATAATTATTAGATTTATATTTGTGCTATATGTATGCGTTAGTAACCAAGTGTGAGTTCAAGAAGGCTGAATATTGGTTCTTTTATGGAATACCGTGACAGAAGATGCAAAAAAAGGAATGAGCCAATAGTAAGCCATTGAGACCCTAACAAGCTTGGGTGAATGGTGGGTTTTTTCTATGGCAAACGCATTTTTTTTCTTGTGTTACAAAGTGCATGATCCCGAGTGGTCAAGATAGGCCCATCTCGACTTCGGGCGTAGCCAATCAGAACACCGGATTCGCCTCATCTTGCCGGCTCAAGGTTTTTGCAGTTAGTGTGCTAAACAGCCGTTCTTTACAAAGAAAGGCTTTGTAGCAAACTACGTTCCAGCCTGGTAACTCAATTTGTAGTCTTTAATTCTGTTTTGCAAGCCCGTCTTTCAATTACTTTTGTCGAATTAAAGCCAGTCCATACAATGATATATACGTCATAAACTGGCGGTTACGCTACACATCATGCTGATCCGCCAGCGAGCAAAGGGAGGCAAATCCTGTGTCCTGATTGCCTACCCGTTCAGGATTTCCAGTTTTGGGCCCGCAAGGAAAAGTTACTCTTATCCACATTATGTCAGTCTTTTCTACTCAAGACTAGGAGAACGGAGAAATAGCTATGCAAGGAGAAAAGTGGATGTTTTCTTTAGAGATCACCGAGTGGTTTTTGACTGTTTTGTCAGTATACTCCAAGGCCCGGTTCCTCGAAAGATGGTTGAGTTTAACCCAGGATTAAGCCAAATTTCAAGCGCGGTTTTCTTATGCAACTCGAGATTGCACAATACTGTTGAGCCTTTACAAAGAGATACCGTAATGATAACACAAAATGTGACCCTAGAATGCACAGGAATGTAAAATACTAAAACGGAACAAAATTTTAATCCTGGATTAACGCTTCAGGAACCGGGCCCAGTATCGCTTTCATAAATTGAAGAAATTAATACATTTACAACAAGAAAAATTTCTCAAGGCGTTATCCGAAGACAGAAAAATCTGTGAGTGTTCCCCTTGTTGGTTTTGAAACGTGATTTCTTTTCGTTATCCCTTATTGGTGCATGAACGTGCTTACGGTAGTTATTGTAAATCGATTATCGCCTACATAAATGATGATTTTTATTGATAAGCCCACGGCTACTTTCCCAGCCCTTTTTTGTTATGTCCGCCTGGGAAATACGTAATAATTTCTAGATCGTTTTCAAGCACGTTTTCTTTATTACAAATTTAGCGTTTTCATCTTAGTTAGTTCAGTTCTAGTGTAGACTTCATGGTGTCTAACTTCTGTCAGCCATTGGGGCTTCATTTCTATCTACACTCGTGCTCATCAACTATCAAGTTCAGCTTAGCTTTTGATTCAAGATAACACCGGTGTGTGTGTAAACCAAAGTGAGTATAGTTTTCCTTTTCTTTTTAGTTTTTTCAGTATCGATGTCATTATAGGAATAATAGAGCTTAGTTTTGGTTATCGACTTGCAACATCTTTGTTGTAATTTTTACTGTTTATGTGAGGAATCTATTTAGTCTTGTCATCACTGAGCTACAGTGGTTTTAAGGGTCTTATGCGCTACTCTTCAACATGAGTATGCTGAGTGATTGATACCAGCAGTTTTATCGCCGTATTACTTTAATAACTTTATAGGCTGATTTAATGTATTTTCTAGTGTTATTTAGTTCTCATTCGCTATTTGGTATCATCGGTTTTTAGTCAGATATATTTGCACTCTATGTATTCTTAGCTAAGTTTTCGTTCGATTTTATCGTTTTCAGTTCGAACCGACTTTGTACGACTTGTACCGATTTCACAACTTAAGGACCTTTTGTCTTGTCAATCGACCCCGTCGATTCTTCTGTATCAAGTTGTGACCTCTGTGCTAGGAACATTGATCTCTGGTTCAATAAATCTGTTCATGTTACTTCCTTCACTTCTCGTCGAGTTCGTTTTATGTCGCGCACCGTGTTAAGTGGTTTACTTGGATTTATGGTTCTGGTATTCTGTCCTTGTAAATTACACCCCTACTTACATAGATATGCATGCATTTCTTAAAAGTGGTCAGTAATATCTTTCCAGTTATCAGTAGATAGACTCCTCTAGCTCCCTCTACAACTAAAAACGTCACTCTGTTCTCTAAAAATGAAACTTAGAATTGGCCCCACTTGTTCTTCAGTCGCCTTCCTTGAACCCGTAAGGCGGGCATCTCCCTTAAACGGACACCAGGAGTTGGACGAGTTGGTCTTTTCGAAATCCCGTTCTTCAGTCATTTTCTTTGATACTCTATACTGAGACAGATATTTTCTAACACATCTGCATGGTGACAAAGCCGAGTTCACCTCGTGTTTTCTCAATGTTTTAACTTTTAAGGGAATGTGCGTGCGAAATTCTCTGATCAAACAACTTAAAGAAATGTTTTGAGCAACCTTTCAACGTCTGCAAGGTACTTTTTGGTTTTAAAGTTTTTTGTTTGCGAGATAACTGGGAAATATCAGTGGATGAAGAACTGACCCTGCAAGGAATTCTCCCAGTACTTTATACTAAGTCATGAACAGCAGTTAATTTCATCTTATTTAAACCGGCGATTGCAAAACATTAAATATTTCTCGAATGGCTACTTTGCTGTTACGGTTTTATTCATAACCGCCATTTTCCAACATCTTAAAAAAATGAATGTGCAAGTCGGATGAATTAGTCATTTATGTTAACATGTTCTTGCAATTAAACTATTTACTCTTGGTAAAAAAATCTTTTTTAATTATATACAATTAATCATTCCAAAATTATAAAAATTTTAAGCTGTAAGGCCCAAAGCAAGGCATAATTTAAATTGCAGATGTTTTTTCATTAATATTCAATTATTCAACGTTTTCTCGCACGTTTTTCTCGAGAAGAAAATGGCGGACTAACCAAAATTTAGATATCGTTTCTTAGCTTTCTAAGAGCATGTCTCTAACTGGAAACAGACCAGTAGATCGTATGTTTAAAGTGGCACCAAGACCTACCGGCTTTCTTCACGAAAGAACTTTGACTTGAAGGCTGTTGAAGGGCAGTTTTAACTCAAAACATGGACCTGCAACGTTCATTTGATGGTTTTTTCTCTACTTGGAGCAACGCTTAAAGGAGAGGTAACTAAATAATTACAAACCATATTTCTATGTGTTGAAGCATGAAATTGACTTAAACAAACTGGCAGTGTCATGGCCTGCAGCTCTCCGGCGTTCGGCCGGATATAGCATCAGCGATAGTCATAAATTAATTTTGTCCTTAAATATTTGAACAGGAACTGAAGTCACCAGTTTACACTTGTAACGTAGCCTTAGTTTCCTTTCAATATACTGACTCAGGATCTGCAAAAGTTTACAATATACGGTTTAATCTAACTAAGAGCCAGCCTGTTTGCATGGAAGTGGTGGACCCAATTAGGTGAGGTAACATGCAGGGGTCACCCCACCTATCATTAATGGCGTAATGTAGAGAAAACTGTACATTTATAAATATTATTACTGCTCATTAAAACAGACAATGGCCAATGTAACAAATACAAGTGTACGCATTACAGAGATCTCCATGTTATAGGGATAGGAAATACACTTAGCTCTTTTTATACGGGCTCAAAAGGCACAGCATCAAGTGTGCGCATTACAGAGATCTCTAGGCTGAATAGATAGGAAATGCAGTTAGCTCTTTAATACAAACTCCGAAGGGACAGTATCAAGTATGCACATTGCAGTGGCGTCTGTGCTATAGAGATAGGAAATACAGTTGACGTGAAGAAGGCCATTTTGCCGTCGCGTATTAAGTGTGCGTATTGCAGTGGCGTCTAAGCTACAGAGATAGGAAATACAGTTAGCTCTTTAATACGGACTCCGAAGGTACAGTATCAAGTAGGCGCATTGCAGTGGTGCCTATGTTATAGAGAGAGAAAATACACTTAACTCTTTAATAGGGAGTCCGAAGGGACAGTATCAAGTGTGCGCATTACAGAGATGTCTGTTCTATAGAGATAGGAGATACAGTTAACTCTTTAATACGGACTACAAAGGCACAGTATCAAGTAGGCGCATTGCATTGATGCCTATGCTATAGAGATAGGAAATACAGTTAACTCTTTAATACGGACTAAAAAGGGACAGTATCAAGTGTGCGCATTACAGAGATGTCTGTGCTACAGAGACAGGAAATACAGTTAACTCTTTAATATGGACTACAAATGGACAGTATCAAGTGTGCGCATTACAGAGATGTCTGTGCCATAGAGAGAGGAAATACAGTTAACTCTTTAATACGGACTACAAAGGAAAAGTATCAAGTGCGCCCATTACAGAGATGTCTATGCTATAGAGATAGGAAATACAGTTAACTCTTTAATATGGACTACAAAGGGA
>OZ037777.1:16788176-16828176 GCA_964035525.1 Porites cylindrica
GTACAGCTTCAGTTTAAGCTGCAATTCTTTCTTTTAAATTTAGAGGGTGTCTTCCAAACGAAGACCCAAAACCGAAGTCCCAATTGTCAAATGCCGAGAGACACGAAAAGGATATGGTCTTTGTTTTGTAGTTTACCCCAGGTCAAACTACAAAACAAAGACCTTCACTAAAACACTTTGTGAGATGTCAAGAGACACGGAAAGGATACAGTCTTTGTTTTGTAGTTTACCCTGGGTCAAACTACAAAACTAAGACCTTCGCAAAATGGATTTGTAAGGTGGTAAGAAGGAAAAATATGGTAAATGTCTATTATACCAGCTTTTTTTCTTAAAACAATTACTTGGGGCTGAGGCTGACCGTCTTATTTTTTCACGATTTGAGCCAGAAAACTCATTGTTAACATGTTCTTAAAAAATTTCAACCCCAAACTGAGTTGTTCTGCAGTTTATTATGCAATGAGAAAACCACATAGTTAATGTTAAAAAATTGTCCTAGGTATTTGAGATGATTGTTCTATGAAACTGAAGTTTTCATTTCTTTTACCTTTACTGTATACTACTCAGATGAAAAGGGGAAAATAAAGATGTTCATAACTGACACTCAGTCTGGGTATGTTTGCAGTATTTTCAGTTAAAATATTATTATTATTTGTTAAAAAGTTTCTTATAAAGAAGATTCATAAGTTACCCTGAGTGTGCCGTGAGACTGTTTTCAAACGAAAGGAAATTGGTTCTGTGGGATGCCACAGGTTTTTGTTTTTTCTTTGTGCTAGTCAGAAACTGCAGTCTCTTAGGGCCACTTATTTAAAATAGTTTTAAAAGAAGTCTTAATTAGATCGCAGCTTAAGACAATTGACTATTTTCCAATTGCCCATAATACACTCTGTTTGCCCCCCAAATTTTGCATAACTTATTGTCTTAAAATGCTCTTGGGAAAATGCAATACTCCCAGGAGCATTTTAAAACAATGGTTTATGCAGAATTTGGGGGGCAAACAGAGTGTATTATGGGCAATTGGAAAATAGAGAATTGGTAAATGTTACCCCCAAATTTTTTTATAAGTGCTTCATTTTTTAGGCAGATAAATGGTTATTTTGTGTGCGCTATGCGTCTTCTTGATGCTGCTCATAATAAACAATTCAGTTATGCGTGGAATTTGATTAAAATCAAATTCAGTATGGCTTAGAACGCGGTTTTGTTGTACAGATAGATAGATAGATAGTTTATTTGTAAAAAGCTTGCAGCTACTAAGCTGAATTGTGTATTTACAATATAACATATAATATAATATAACAGAATCTTACAATAGTGAGTATAATAAAATGATAATGATAAAGTCCTAAATAAATAATAACATCCTATAAATACAAAAAAGCTTAAAACTGTTAAAATACATACAACGTCATCGATCTCATTTACAAAACTCACCAAGCGCTAAAATTCGTTATCAATACATGATCTTAGTACAAAGCTCTTTTTGAAACGCTCGGTCTTACATTTGGGAATCGCAAAACGCCTTTTGCACCGAAGATTATAACACGACGGCCCTGACGATTCAAGCATGTTATGTAAGCAATGGGCCGGGTCATTAGCAATCAAGAGGAAGGTCTTGTTACATAAGCTAGTGATGTAGTCATTGATAGACATAATATTATTTTGAAAGCCCTAAGGCCTTTCTATAGGCCAGTCCCGGGCAAATGATTGATAAGGCCCATTTCTCTACATTCTCTAGATCTTTCTTTAAATACAATGGCAGGGCGTAGAAAAACGCAGGCGATGCGTTGGTCATGACTGACCTTATACATGATGTATAAAAAGAATTAATTCATGCCTTGCGACATTGGCCCTTTTCAATTGTATTAGGAAATACATGCGTTTAGAAGCTTTCTTTATGATTTGATCAATGCATATTCCATGTAAGGTTGTTGGAGATCGTAACACCTAGTAATTTGGTGCTTTCAACACATTCTAGCTCTTGATTATTTACTACTATAGGGGCGAGTTGTAGTTTGTTCTTTGCAAATGAAATCCTAAGCTCTTTACTTTTTTCACTGTTTAGTTTTACTCTGTTCTCAAAAGACCACTGCACGACAGTATCTGCAATCAATTGGGAATTGCTACTGGCTCCTTTCACAACGATCTCGGATGTAGTTGTATCATCAACATACTTCCAGATATTGCCTGCATTACTGATTTCTAGATCGTTGATGAGCACCAAAAACAACCACGGGCCTAGTTTCGTCTTCTGGGGTCCCTCGGATGGGACTGATCCCCACTCGGAGTAACATCCCTCTGAGAGTTTGATTCTCTGGGAACGATCACTTAGGAAATCTATTATCCAATTGATTATTTCAGTCGGCAGATCTAATTTGCATAACTTATTAACAAGAACTGGCTAAACTCTGTTTGAACAACCAACCCTCAGTTTTTAACAAGCCCACAATTCTTTCAATTTTAGAGGAAAAACTAAAAAAAGAAACGTCCCCTTCCAAGGTTCGTGCTCGAGCTTTTGAACCACCTCTGGATTAAAGAAAGACTGAAAAATCCTCCCTGTTGGGTTAACGATGTGTTCAATAATACACTAATTTTGTTTCATAACATGAGCAGTAGTCCTGCTTTCCATAAACTGCTTGCAGTCCACCTTTTCTCTTAAAATCTGTCTATTTCTTGGTCTCATCCGGCACGATTGCAAACCACAATGTTATTACATGGGGATCTAGACAAGACGAGAAAAGACGGACTGCTGACTCTTTTCTAGTAAACAAACCCTCCGTCAGCCCAGAAACAACTGTTGACAGATCATTGACTGGTCTGTGGCAAGATTGCAAGCAATAAAAACAGTCACGCATCACAAACAACTGCAAACAATATCGAACCAAGCAGTAACCTCAGTAATAAAACTTTGAAAGATATCTTACAGAAGGAAACTGCTATAAATTTCCTCAAGGGAAATGAATTCAAGGCAATCTTACCGGATTTAAAGAAAGTGTAATATTTTCAGTTGTTTATGTTCTATCTATAAATCGTTTCAAGTAATTCGGGTTTAATTGATCAATTAAGTTACCTTGACAGCTTCGTTGTCCCCAGACAGAACAAAATAGTCAGCCGTATTGTTTCTCGTGGCAAGCGGCTTTGCTTAGGTTTTGCGTGCAGTAACTTTGCAAAGAAAAATAAGAGACTGCTCGCAGTCTATGCTTTCCACAGAGCCGTGCACAGCAAGTGAATTTTTTTTTTATGCTGGTGTACACCCTTGTTTCTTGTGGTTCATTGCTTCGCCACCTGCCGCTTATGTGTCACGACCTATTGTTGCACACCAAGAGTTTTTGCTGCAGAGCCACAAGTGAGAGGCCTGTCATAGCGCTCATGGAAACCTTCTCAACTAGTGTCTTTCTGGGCATCTGACTGTCAGAATTTCATTAAAGGTCTTCATTTTGAGTTTGACCTGGGTTAAACTACAAAGCGAAGGCCCTATCCTTTTCATATCTCTCGACATCTGAAAAAGCGTTTTAGCGAAGGTTTTTGTTTTGTAGTTTGACCCGGGGTAAACTACAAAACAAAGACCCTATCCTTTTCAGGTTTCTCGACATTTAACAAAGCGTTTTAGCGCAGGTCTTTGTTTTGTAGTTTGACCTGAGGTAAACTACAAAGCAAAGACCCTATCCATTTCGTGTGTCTTGATGTCTAAAAAGGGTTTTAGTGAAGGTCCTCGTTTTGTAGTTTGACCCAGGGTAAACTGCAAAAGATAGACCCTATCCAGGGTTCAAATAGCAGACTACACTTGCCGGTGACTTGTCACCAAAGAAGTAGAAAATGTCGTGCTTTGATTGGTAAACTGAAATAATTGTTGTAATGATGTAGTAAACATTTTATATCAGACAATAAAGCATACAAGAAACTTTTTAAATACTTTTTGTAAACGTTTTAAAATGAGTAGAAAGAGTAGGAAAAGAGGAGGAAAAGGTTTGGAAATTTAATACGTGCTGCAAAAGTTGAAAAGGAGAATTCTTGTTCACCGTCACAACATAAAATAATTCTTATTTTACATCTTTGTTCAACCATGAAACATACAACAAACTGTTGCATTACCACCTTTATGTTCCTGCATTTATAAGCAAGATTTTCTTTGTATTAAAACTTGTTTCATGCCGTTTGTGAGCCAGGCCTTTTCACTCTTTCATATGACAAATTAGAGTCAGTTTTGTATTCATATTGCTCCACCCTGGTTTGTGAGAGAAGAGGCGAGACCAAAATGTTTTAGCCGTCTTTAGCCTGTCAACACTTTATTTCACAACTGTTGATTGTTCACTTACCACACAAATAAAACAATGGGAAAGGAATGTTGTGTTTGGTTGAGCAGGCGTTTGTGAGGAGGGATGAAAAATGAGCTCTCCCAAAAACGCCTGCATGGGAGGCTTTCCTTTACTTGTCTCTCAGCATCTAGCGAAGTGTTTTAGCAAAGATCTTCATTTTGTAGTTTGACCCAAGGTAAACTACAAAACAAAAGATCCTATCCTTTTTGTGTCTCTCAGCATCTGACAATTGGGTCTTCAGTTTTGGGTCTTCAGTCTTTGGTCAGCAGTCTTCGGTCTTTGTTTTGTAGACACCCAAATGTGGATCCGCAAATCACCATCTGTGACAATTTTACATTCTGCAAAGAAAACTACAACAAGCTTGGCCCACCTTGATACAACATTGCAGAAAAACATCACATTCATGGACTAATTGTTTAGTTATTCAGATCCAGGGGGTACTTTGGATAAAATTAACGAAATTTGAACCCTTATTTGTGTGAAAAAAGCTGCCAAAATCCCATTTCATCAGACAAAACATAAAACCCTCCAGAGCATAATCTACATGCCTGAGAAAGAACTTATTTTGACAGAGGACATTTTGGCTTGAGCTAAAAGTCGTGTAGGCCTGCCACGCCCTTATTAGTCTCACTTGCGTAAGCAGCAAGGCTCATAATCTGCAAGCCATTTTTCTTCTTCGTATGTAGGACACAAAAGGGCTGTTGGGGCCCCAGGTGTTCCTAGCGGAGACCGTGGAAACTGGGAATAAGAATCATTGTGCAACTGAAGCCACTCATTTTTGCGAAGAAAGCACAGGAACTAGATTAATTTTAGAGCTTTTTCAGAACAGGTCGGTCCACGAATTCTTGGTCCTTGAAAGCGTAGATTACTAATGGAACAAGTGAACACTACAGTGGTCTAAAAAACCAGAAGAATCTCAATTAGCAAAACTGCGATGGTCGGGTGTTGTAAACTTTCATGGTATGCAAATGGTCTTGTGATGAGCATGCAGTTTATTTTTGGCGATGATTGAAATGATGTGCCACGTAAACCACTTTTTTGATCTCTGGCAATGATGTAATTTGTCTGGAATTGAGCAGGGTTGTCAGAAAGTTTTGAAGTAGATGGCTGAGTTGTCAAAGTAAGCAGCCAGTCCAGGGGTATTTTATTTTAAAAACGCCATCCACTTTTATTATTATTATAAAGAGATGCTAAGCAGAGAAGCCCGCTGATACTAAACAAGTAGGCGGCAATTTTCAGTGGCAGCTGGCTACTTTGACAACCGTGATTGAGGCCCTTGAATTTTCGTGTATTTATACATGCGTATAGCCTGCGACCGCAGATGTATTTCCGGTTGTCACTAACACGCATGCTAAATCAATTCAGAAACAGATAAAAAGTAAATATCCTGAAGAATACTTGACCATCGATAAAGTAGGAAGTGAAAAACCTCTAAAGCAAGTAAATACTGTTTTGTGTAGAATTAATTAAAATACCATAACATACCATAATGCTCTTTGTTTGTCACCCTGAAAGTTTGCATAGGCATTGTCTTCATTTTCTCTTGGGAGTTAAAATGGCCCCAAGAGAAACTGAAAACAATGCCAATGCAAAATTTTGGGGTGGCAAACAAAGAGCATTATGGTATGTTATGGTATTTTCTGGAGTGGTCAATTGCCTCCTCATTCCTCGATCTAATCTCCAAGCAAGCCGGACTTAACGCCACTTTTAGAGCATTCTTGAATCCCTCTAAATCTATTCACTTACTACCTGACTTTGGCAGTCATCTAGCTAGACCTAGTTAAAAGCCATATCGGGGCCCAGTTGCATAATCGTACTATCAGATGTGATGGTTAAATGGTAGCTTTCAACACAGTCTTAGGTACCAACAAGGGTCTGATGTTGAGTTGACTTTCCCAATAGGTTTTTCAGAATCCTGGATTTTCCTTTTTTAAAACAGGGGCACCCAATGACGGTCTACGTTGACTATCTGTTTTTGAGAAGTAAATATTGCCTACTAGAATTTTCTATAACTTGAGGACTGGATGACCGTTCCATTCGCGTACAATTTTTGAAGCTTATCTAATAAAATAATTCCCCACAATTTTAATGAAGTTTAATTTTTCACATTTCACCGCCCAGGTTAAGTAAATTTTTTGTCCAAAAATGGAAACTCAAAATTTTTGATACAAAAATGTGATGGAGAGTGGAATCAGAAAAATTCTCACTTTTGCAATAAGTTAAATTGCATCTAAAATTTTCAGGAAAACAATACTCAAGCCCTTGTTATTTCGAAAAGACAATGCAAATTTTATAGCGCTGCTTAGAATGCATTTCTAGAGATCTAAAAGTACTCTGGATAGCCTAAAAGGTGTTTTTAATTTATTAGGGAGGAAACCATCAATGGGCGCCCCATTAAAAGACTCGGATTCAGTATATTAAAGTATGCATGGGATGAGTGGTGTCAAAAATCGCCGTCAGGATTGGGTTTCAAGTGATGGGATTATAATGGAAACCTTTGAAATCCCTCTGAGTTATGATAAGGCAATTTGCCAGTGTCATGGCTCAGAAGCTCAAAATAAATGGATTTCCGTTGTTGCTGCCATTGTCATTTCGCAGTCTACAGAACCATAAATTTTACGTCATCAACAGGCAGTGTGTTTGATCCTTTTTACTTTTTTTGCAGAAACAGGGAATGACCACACTCTTAAAGCTACAACTCAGTCTGGTAATATGTCAAGTTAGTATCAGAAATATTATTATATCCCACATATTTTTAGGGCCTGTTTACGTGGGTATGGGGGACCGTAGGGAGGTGAGGTACCCCGCTTAGGTGGGGTAACCTGCCTGGCCATATGTCTTATTTTGATTTGATCACATTTACATTATAGGTGGGGTGACCTGTGGCATGTTACCTCGCACCTATCTGGGGTCCCCCATCTCCATTTAAACAGGCCCTAAGTTTGTCATGGGCAAGGGGGATCAGTGCAACAGCTCACAACACCACTTCACTTGTCCATGTGTTGCGACCATCTTATTAACAAATCTACAAACCTTGGTTCATAGGTGTCTTGGATGTTCATTACAGTTTAACCACGCTGTATGGACATCCTTTTAATATGAACACTTCATTATTATGGACAGTTTTCATTGTCTCTAGCCCTTACATTTTCTCTAAATTCAACCTGTTTAATATGGATACTTCATGTCTTTATTTTAGACAGTTTGCTTTGTCCCTGCGGAAAGAAAGCCCCTACATTTTCTCTAAATTCAACCTGCTTAATATGGACTTGCTGTTAATACTGACACATTCCATGGCCCCCTCAGTGTCCATATTAACCGAGTTTGACTGTATTTATATTCATGTGCAGTTTGCTTTCTATACGAGGTAGTGTGAGGCGAGAGAAAACATTTGACTCACCGTTTTCCATACAATGAGTTCATTCTGACCAAGGGTTCAAAAATGTCGTCAAGCTGTAAAAAATGTATTCACAACTCCACCCTCTTTGTAAATTTGATGCACCTGGTGATTTTTTTCGCAAGAGAACAGTGTGTGTTATTGTTTGCACTTGGCTTCAAATCTTGTGTTGAAAGTTGTACATAATTGATCCCCAGTAATTCCAAAGCAGTCTTGAGCATTGTTTCCGTGTACAATGTAGTGTTTTCTGGAAGGTCAATAAATGAGTGGAAGTGGCAGTATGCTGACAAAGTCTGTTCCTGTTCCTCAAAGAGGGAGAAACCCGAGCCAATCACTTCAGATAATTGTAGAATGTGCGGCTGTTGTTTCAAAACACAGTTCAGCAATTTTAAGAGTGGATGGATAAGCTCTTGAAAATATGTTTGTTGCCCCTACTAGAAAAAGGTGAAATGTTACCAAAGCTGACCGTCCTTCTAATAAATGAAGTTTTCGTTGTCGTCGATGAATAAGAGTCTTTCTCCACAAGAGCTTTATCGCGGTGCAGAACAAAGGTTAAACCTGTGCTGCGATGCTTTCGCAAATTAGAGAAAAACTGGACATGCCAACAGACAATGAATTCATTACTGGAGGGAACATGGCGAATGACTTGTGAGAAACATAATTTGACAGCTTGCTAACAGCTTGCATCAAACTTTAGCCAATGGGAACTGCTTGTGGCTGGAAGAAGCGGGTAATTCAAACAAATATAACGTAACGTATGCAAAACAGACAGTGACCCATATTTTTAGTGTCTCTCCCCAGTCTCACTCTCCGTTTTCAGCCTTGCTCAAGACCTTTTGTTTAACTTTTGGCACATACTTGAATACACAAAAATACAGACTGTACAACAAGAAGAGCTATTGAGATGGTATCAAAGAAGGGAGGGTTCAAAAGGAAGACTTCAACTTTTTATTTAAACTTTTTCATCTATTGTACATGAAAAATTACAAGAATGGTCTCCCGCCTCCATTAGAAAAAGCCAATCTTTCCGGGGGTTGGAGTCTACTGGGGAAAGGAGTGACCCCTAAAAATATATGTAAAAAAAAATGGGGGGGGGGTCTTTGTTTTCAAGACACCCAAGCTAATTGAGGTACTCAATTTGATTCATGTTTCTTCCTCTGCAAAGCAACTAGGCTTACCGGTAATTACATGGAGGCATTCCCATCTTTTCACTTTTGGTCTACTAATAAAAGGTGTGCGTTTCTACTGCTTATAAGAAATGACACAATTTATTTTTGCAATCACTGAGTTTCAAAACAACAAAGACAGATGGCTTTTTTTACCCCAGACAGGAAGCCATGTGCTCTGCTCGAGTCCGCTTATTTTTTTTTAGCATACTCATATCTTGTGCGTGGGCTGAAGATGTCAGAGGGTGATTTGTGCCAGAACAAAAAACGAAGTCTGTTTTACAGCTTGGGTGTTTCCTTTGGAAGCCATAGCAATTACATACCTCAGTTGTCTTTTGAGTTTTTAATGGACTAATTAGTCTTATGTTTGCTTTTGTGTTTGTTTTGCCAAGTTAGAATGTCAATAATTTTTTTAGGTATAGAAACTTATCATAGCAATCTCTCACAGCAGTATAGACGGCCTTATAACTTTGTTTTGGTGTCCTCAATTAGTAGAGGGTCTTTTCCCCACATCAATACATCGCTGATGTTGTTAATAAAGTTTCATCACCTATCATCTATATTCAGCTGAGTGTCAAACTCTTTACTTTTTATAAGTGAAAAACATTGAGATGATGCCTGACATTACGTCATTAAGCATCTCGCTCAGCTGTTCCTTTAACGTAAGGGTATCATCATATAAGAGGGAGATTTGTGTGATGTAACTTAATACTTTTCTTTCCTACAGTTATAACAGGTAAGCTGGACTCCTCAAGTTACAAACAATGTTCTCAGTCATAACCGTGGGACATATTAAAAGGCACTAACATGAAAGGGTCCTGTATGACAGGTTAGTATCAGAATAGTTTCATATACTGTTTTGTAATCTTTTAATCGCAGAAATAGATGAAAAATAAATCACACCACTCGTGACTATTGAGTCAAATGATCAGTACAACAAAAAGAATTATTATAGTTTCGACTTTTACTTGTCTTCCCTGAGCTGGGACCATCTAATGATTTGACCCATAGATGGCACGTGTCCGGGAAGTTGGTCATTTGTATTTTTCTGCAGCTCCTGAATTGTTACTTGAAGACTGTTAAGGTGAAGCTACAGGGGTATGTGATTATAAGGTGATAAAGAGTTTGAATACCCACAAAGCTGGCACAAACAGATCTTCATACCAAAAGAACTTACAAGAAATCACCAACCTGTTGTCAGATGCTATCAAATTATCTTCTGTTCAAACATCCCTGGGGGGACCCCTTGGGGCAGTAATAAAAAGCTTTTCGTGCAACAATGGTGGCGAGGGCTATAAGGGAACGGAAAAAAGGCAATAGATTAGATTAGCAAAACTACAAATCTGCATTTGCATCACCCATTTTTTTTTTTACAATTCTGGGCCATGGTTGCCCCACTACAACGTGAAAGCGCCTAATTTTTCTTTTCTGAACTTTGATACAGTTCTTAATAATTATAAAAAATTGCCCACATATGGCAAATTAAATGAGATGGAATAAGCGCGGTAACGTTTGTGGCAGCGCAAATTCACTTTTAAGCGATCTTTTTGTAGCCGTCGCCGTCATTGTTGCTTAAACTCCCTAATACCTCAGCAGTAGAGGCAGGTTCAGTTTTTCTCTCCTAAAAATGTCTCTAAATGAAATACAGACGGCTCCCTGAAATGGACATGGCTAGATTGTCCCTGCTGTTTCCAAGTCATTTTCCATTTTCATTTATCAATTCTGACTAATATTAGCTGGACACCTCTCTAAGACGGACCTTACTTCCCTACTGCTGGTCCATGCAGTTGTATCCAGCTTCTTGGAGAGATGTGAATGAATAATTTTAACACACCGTGTCTGTCCTTTTAGCTGAATAGCACAAATTAACTGAAAAACCAGGAGGATGGAAAACACATGCAAGAGTGTAAGTGAGCTAAATTTGCATTCTTCCATCATCAATAATTGTACAACATATCAATGAAATTTTTCCCTACTGAATTTACATGGTTCACGATAAGGCGGAAGTCTGTTTTTATGCAAGACTTTAAATCTTCCAAATGAAGTTCGTTAGGCAGTTCTATTTTTTCTCTGTTATTCTTGGTTTGCACATTCAAAATGCTGAAAAAGAATACTTGTGATTTGTATGATTAGTTTCGCACCATTTTGACCTTACATATATAAATAATTAAAAGTAGATGGAAGAGTAACTATTAGGGAAATCGGTAACTGTCAGAGCAGTTGGTACTGATATTGTTCCATGAAATAGGTAAATGATAATCTTTTGCGTACACAGATCTAGATAGCTGGGGCCTCTTTGTACATTTTCAAAATTTTTCTCTGTAGAGCCTTCTAGTATTCAAGGGCAGGCAACCTGATTTACAAGGGGAGCCTTGTTAAAGACACCATGATAGCAGCAGTATTTAATGATGTCGAATTTTGAACTCTAAAATATTGACCATGTTACGTTAAATATGTTTTTTGCTTTTTAAAGTGGAGCTTGAGATTTTAGTAGAAGCACGCAGTCATTGACTTATTCAGTAGTTTACTTATACATTAGTCTTTCAAAAAGTGCTTAAGACTTGAGCAAGCTTTTACAACCACAAGACAAACACGTGAGTTTAATCAACAATGTGCCAGCATTCCATGAAAGGTTTTGACGATTTTTTACCAAGCCACATTATCAAGCTTGAAAACATAATGGCTTGACGAACGCATTCAAATATTATGTATACTGAATATGCTTTGCTAGCCTTACTTAGCCAAACACACTTGCCATCAGTTTCCGTGTACTTAATTAGCAATTAATGAATGAGGCTACATACATACATACATACATACATAAACTTAATTTATCCTCGGATTTTAGTGTAGCTTACATAGCTAGTATCTCCGATCCTAACTAATTTTAAAAGTTACAACATATATAATATAATATTAATTAATGTAGTATTAACTAAAACCGTGCACTAACAATTTGCGCTTAAATTCACTATAATCTACAGTCTTTCTAAAGTGATCAGGTAGAGAATTCCAGTACTTAACAGATGAATAGCTAAAGGAATTTAGACCATAATTGTGTGGTTGTAGACGGCTTAGGAAGTGATAAAATATTAGTACCCCGTAGGGAGTAAGCTGTAGATCTTAACTTGATCAGTTGTTTTAAATAGCACGGATATTTACCAAAATGGAGACATTTGAATATACAAATCATCATATTTTGTATCCTCCTGTTGGCTAAACCACACACACCAGCCTTGTCTAGAAGAGCATCATAGTTCGAGTTCCAGTCCTTTAAAACAAATCTTAAAATACGTCTATTTAAGGTGTCCAGTTTGACAGAATCTTCTGAATTACAAAAGTGCCATATCATTGAACAGTAGTGAAAGTGGGGTAAGATAAACGCTTTATAAAGGCGAAGCGTAATTTCAGATCAGATAAGTTTGCCAAATCTTTTGAAGACACTGAACTGATTATTTATTTTTTTGCATACAGAGGATATGTGATCCTTGAAATTAAGTTCATTGTCTAGAGATATTCCAAAAAGATCCAGGCATCTTGTGGTTAAAAAGGAGAAACGGTAATCGGTTTTGCCAAGAACCATCCCTTGATGTTTAGCAGGGTTTGCTTTCATCCCTCCAGTCCTCAGTCAGCCTAAGTAAAGATGTCTCACAGCTATGGTGCCTCCTGTAGGCAGATATGTATTCAGACAATATGTTCTGGTAAAAGTCGCCCATTTGAGCTGAAAGTAGCCTCTCAAAAACGTTATTGAGCGCAGGTAATACGTTCACTGGTCGATAATTGCTTTTGTTTAGTTCATCGTCCTTTTTAAATAAAGGAGTAACTTGACCTAATTTCAAGCGCGACGGATACTGTCCTGTCCTAATCGAGTGATTCATTATCGCAGCTATAGGACCAGCAATCGCGTTGGCAGACTCTTTTACCAGTCGCGGTGGTATTCCGTCATAACCACAGGATTTACGGGAGTTGATTTTGAGTAACAAAGCTTCCACTTGGGTTTTATTAGTATATTGAAAAGCAAAATTGTTTCTCGCAGCGATCTGCTCATTGTTATTAAAAATCGCCTGAATGCTAGGATGTGCATCAAACCCTTTTCCATAAATCTGTTCAGTAATCTCTGGCACGCCGTCCGCGATGTTCACGAAATAACTATTAAAAAGCTCCGCTATTTGTTTCTTGTCTGTTATTACGACATCGTGTTCTTTTAGTACTATGTCATTAGCTTGCGTACTTTTCCTTGAATGCAAAAATGGGCGGTATGTGTCCCAAAACTCCCTTGGGTTTTCCGACTCACTTTTCTTGTCAAAGAAAGTTTTAATAGCTTTACGTCTTAGAGAAGTGCAAATGATCCTTTGTCTCTTGTACAATTCATAATTAGTATCAGTTCTTTCACGAATGAAGCACTTCCACAAACGGTTCTTCTGACGAATAGCTCTGCGCCATTGTTCATTCATAAAGGGAACTTGATTTCCCTTTATGCGGACCTGTTTCAAAGGTGCGTGCTTACAAAGAATGTCCTCATATAAACAATCAAACACGTAGAGCCTATCATCAACGTCGTCAAATATTTCAGCTACTTGGAAAGGAACATGCAAATCATGTAGAAAATGCTGTTTATCAAAATTCTTAAGGCTTCTAAATCGTATTTCCCGAGATCGTATTCTCGGTTCCTATGCTCTGAGAATGGCAAACACAAGAGAGTGATCACTTATGTGAACATGGACTACGCCCGATGACTGTATTTTCTTCACGTTGTCAGTGAGAAAAAGGTCCAGTAGGCTTAGTAGGATATGAAGAATTAAGCAGATCGAATGAGTGATTACTTCTTCAAAATGTGTCAGTTATTTTTTAGAGAATTATTGTCGAAAATACAGGCCCCTCTCCTTCCGTTTGAATGCTTTTTTTTTATCTAAATGGTACGTCTTCTTTTAAAACTTGGTTACTTAATTATCTTTGTAATTAGTCATAATTATTTTATTATTTCTGGCCATATTTGGAGTTTTTTTTTTTGTTGTTAATTATTTCAGCAGTTCCTCTTGTATCTTTTTCGTTTTTCCTTACATAATGTATAGCTATATATCTTAGATATTCTATTTTTAATTGTATTATCTTTTAGTTTTGGAGGGCATTTTTTATATGGGAATTCAGTTTCTCTCTATTGCTTTCCTTTACCTACTGTACTTTTACATATAGTCCTTTTTTTATGATAATGATTGTTATTATTGGAGTATATTTTTGTACAGTGGTAAAAAGTATCATTAAACGTGACATGAATAGACAAGTATTTATTCATTTTTTCCCTTCGATTTCCTTGCAGAAAGGTGAGCAGATTGGTGCATAGATTGTACAGTGAATCAAGGCAGGAGCCTCGCAGGGAGGATCAAGGAACACGGAGGAATATCAAAGAACTTCACTACACATCTATCAAAGTAAAAGGAAGATTTGATGGAGGAAGTAAAGGTGGCAAGTGTAGATATTTAAATTTTCTTTCTCGAAAAAATAGGGCAAGTATTGAAGAAGGTCTGAATGGATGCATCATGACTGATTGTCTCAGTGAAAGCTTATTGCAGTTGTCAATCTTGTGCGACCTTGACTTCATTGTAGAGCGAAGTAAGCTAAATTTAGTGAATGTCAATCAAAGAAAAGTAGTTATTCCCTGCGAGCAGAGGTTCTTTCTTGCATGGCTTTTAGCGTTTACGAAGTCATTCGCGTGGCTTGTCTGTCGCATTGTAAACAAACCAACTACGCGATAGACAGGCCACGCGAACGACTTCGTAAACGCTAAAAGCCATGCAAGAGAGACTGAACCTCTGCTCGTAGGGTAAGCAGCTGCATTGTTTTTTTTACAATTCTGTCACGATGTTTCAAGGCAAAGGAGCCCAAAGATGATCGACTTATTTAATTGCCGGGAAAAGATTGGAGATGACCAAAAACGTTTTCCAAATAAAATTTCGTAATTGTTTTAAAAAAATTAAAAATCGTTGGTGCAAAGAAAGACTAACCATGAGAAGGAAGAAACACAGACAAGATCAGAGCCAATAAAATGATCAGAGGAAGCCCAATAAAACATGATCAGGTTCAAAAGTAAATTGCCTGTTAAAATTTCCAAAAGCTTTACGCCAAAAATATTTCAAATCAGTTTTGCAAAGTATATTTTATTGAGCAAAAAAATCGTTTGTAACGTCAACTATTCTAAGTCCTGTTTTACATGAGAATTTAAGGCCTTGATGATCTGTAGGCGAAATTCTATTGTTAGTGGCTGCACACAAGGCCAAATTTTATAGAAGAGGGCTCTTGACAATTTAAGGTGAAAGTTTTTTTGAGCAATTATTTAAACTAAATGAACAACAATCCAAAACCAGTCGAAAAATAAATAAAATAGAATTTTGATTGACAAACAAACAAACACACACTAGTTTAAGCTGTTAAATATGCAATGGTCGCCACATTATTGGAAACGGCTTAAGCAATTGCTCAGGAAATCAGCCCACGATGCAACATTACTTTTCACTTTTTAAGAAAGAACGGGATCGCCATTGCTGGATTTGAGTTTCTGCCAAAACAGACGAACGTTCAATACTGCAGAAAATAGCGCCGGAAATCGGGAAATTTTGTAGATTTGAACGTATTTATTTTCTACCAGCAATAATATGGCGTGGTTAATTTGATTGTGTTTGTATTGTGGTAGGAAGCAAATTGCTTTCGAGTGTGCAAGCTATTTCTATTGCCATACAAGCAAAATTAACCGAGCTATTTGGATCTCCTGCGATCTTTTACACAATTGATATGTTCAAATTTCACAGCGTTTCCTAGTTTTAAGCGCTCTGTTCTATAGCATCGTTTGTTTTTCTGTCTTTGCGGAAATTTAAGTCTAATTGTTTTTGGTGTACTCGCGGTGTAAATGTTTAAACGTACAAATTTCAATTCTCCATTCAGACCTTCTTTATTTTTTTTAAGAAGCGGCTAAGATTTCAAATTCAGAAACAAGCTTTAAGTACTTTTCTTGGTAAATTATGCAGCGCAATTTCTTTCTGAAAATCTTATTGTTGTTTAGATAAATCTTTATGTTAATTTCTTGTCTTCACGAAAATATGATTGGAATGTGGCTCCAAAAGACTTAGAAAAATACGGCGCGCCCACGGCGCATGCGTCGTATTTTTTAAAAAAAAATATAAAAGTTTGTTTACTTCAACTACTATTAATACTAATAAAACAACAAGAGAATAAAAAAGTATTTTTCAACTTGTCGTTTATTTCTTCCTCCTACTATTATTACAATACAATAAAGCAATCAACACTTTGTTCTATGTTAACTGTCTTTTATTTATTATTACTTTCAAAAATATACTAAGTCTTTTGGCGGGAAAATCTGAGCAAATTTGCACAGCGTTTCCCCTGACAATATTTTCGAAACAAAGATATGCAAGACGTGCCTTTAAAAATTTTCAGCTAAAACTTTAATACAACTTCGCCTGCAAAATTTTTTAAGTGAAACTTCCCAAAATTTCCTTTAACTTGTCGCGCACAAGGCTTGTTAGTGCGCGTATTACCTTCTACCCGCTAAGTAAATTTTCACGCTGAAAAGAGTCTAAGTCTCTTCTATACTTTGCTCTACGAATAAAAGTTGAACAGGTAGACGCTAAAACACACAAACTGAATCTGTGTGCTTCACCATCCACCCGTTCAATTACTTTTCGTGTTGCCGAGGGTAGAAGAGACTTCGACTCTTTGCAGCGTGAAATTTTGTTGAGCGGGTAGAAGGTAGTAAGCGCAACAAACCACATCTTGCCTTGCAACGTAGCCTTGTGCGCGACAAGTTACAGGAAATTATTGCTCGTATTCCTTGATCTTAGAAGTTAGAAGCAAAACTGGCAAGGTGAAAAAAGCTCAGTGTGAAAGACAGAAAATGCGAATCTACTCGAAAGGTTTAAAGCCAAACGAAATATTTCTGAGAAAAAATATATATATATATTTTCCTTGCGACAATTTATCGCTTTTTGGAAAGTTTCCCTCCCTTTTGTAATTCTATTAAAAAAAAAACCAGATTTATAGCTTGCCAAGTTGCCTCCTACGCCTCCTCGTGCAACAAAATTTTTCTACTGACACCTATTTCAGCTGACACAATTCATATTCATAGCACAGGAACCGACAAAAGTAAACTTTAAACTGCAGAATTTTAAAATTCCCCTTTAATACGTTTCTTTCGGTACGCGTTTGCATCTCTTTGCTGTTCACCCAAGTTTTTATATAGTTTCAAACCGCAAACCGTCCCCACCATAATTGAAAAAAAAAAGTGATTATCACCCCCCATTATTAGATATTTTTCCTGTGCCACGTGAATTGTTCACTGAAATAAGCCTTTTACCAAACTAATGATAACAATAGCTTAGAGTAAAACCCGTTGTCTGGTTTTAAAATGAAAATAAATTTGCTTGTATTGATTAATCAAAAAGTGAATTGAATGAAACTTGGACAGACCACATAACCAAATTAACATCGAACGACAAAATGTTCAACCAAGAAAATGGATGTTTTGTAAATCATATCACGAGTTGTAAGGAAACAAAATCAACGAAATGCTGAGTTGCTTTCTATCCACCGATTTTTCAAACATCTATGATCATCACTCGAAATAACCTAATATTCAAGAATAAAAATAAGCGGAAAGAGTTTCACACAACGTTTCCATGTCGCCATGATGAGGTGACAAAATAAAGTCGAGAACAAAGGTAACGAGTTTGCACGTGTGAGTGAAAATGAAATATGTTAAACAGTTTCGTCCAGATGGACGCATATTGCAAAAATTTATTAAATAGCCTTATTATAAAATTTTTATTGAGGGAAAATCTAATAGTGAAAAGTTGGAACAGTAGAAGAGTCGGTACTTTAAATCTTCTTCTTGTTTTTGTCAAAATATTGCAGCATAATGTCAGTCTTGACTACTTGGAGACGGTGCTGAAACACTTGAACTAATGTAAACGTACTTTGATTTCATGTCACGCAAAATTGCCGAAAGTTATTGAACAGCTTTACAATTTTCAGTTTTATTTTTTGAAAATCTAGTTGTGAGAAAACATTTTGCATCTCTAACTCAAGTTTGGTCCAGTTGAAAGCCGATCATGTATGTTCCATGATAAGTTTTATCCTTTTGAAATCATTATGTACCACCACTTCAACTCTGTCAAGATGCCAGCACACATACAGAATAAAGGGTCACAGTAGATATCATGTAAACCATTTTTGTCTTTTGTCTTATGCCTTAAAAATTTTGAAACTGTGAGATTTTTTATCGTCTGGAAATTGGTAGTTCTTCTTAGTGCGTAAAATTACAATTAATTAATTGATTAATTGTTCCAATCTATTAAGGAAAAGCTACGGACTGAAAAACAGTACCATCTTTGGTTATGAATACACTTTTAACATCAAAATATATGGTTGTTACTTTTGCAGTTTTTGTTTATTACGTGACCCTTTCAAGGGACTCTCTTTGACTTTCTCAATTAAGTTTCGCTAAATTTGTTATTTTTGTAATTTTATCTATAATTGCAACCTTCTTGATGGCCCCTTTTCCTCTCTGATATATTATTCTTTCTATTTGGGCAATTTTATTTTTGCCATCAAGTTTTTCACGTCCGAGAAGAATTTTCCTAGTTCTGTTTTATTTTTTGCTGAAATTACAGCTGAAATTATGGCGAAAATTCGATGGCCAACGTGCTTGGTAATCTTCGAAGGAATTTTTCTAAAAAAATTTCTTGGTTCATCAATTTCAGAGCTAACGTTTAATCGAAATGCTTGCTTTGTGTTTTTGCCTAGGTAACTTAAAACAAATAAAGACAGACCGAGAGCTAATTTCGTTCCGTGCCAAACACATTGTTCGTTTAATAACTGGATTAATGAGTTCTTCTTCTACTAAAGGGAAAACTGGGATGACTTATTGAAACTTTGGTCACTTTTCCTTCTTTTGCCTTCAAGTCTGTGACACTCAAAACGTGGTGAAAACAGCTCGTTTATTTTTAATTAGATGCCTTTTACGAGGCAGATTTTTATTCCAAACGTGGTTCTTCATTTTCTTTGAAAAAATTTATCCGGAAATTCAATTTTCTACTGATGTTGCTGTCCGATACTGCTACTCCAGGACAACGAAAAATGAGAAACAAAAATACATGTTGCCCTTTTTAACCTGAGTTCTTCTGAAAGCCTTGTTTGTTTTGCTAAAAATTTTTCAAACCACAGATAATTGGCAATTTTTTGAACCAAAAGAATTTTCGGGGAAAAATAAAATTCATCAACTGGAATGACGTAATCAAACTTGCTTCTTTTGCATCAAGGTCTATGACATTCAAAACTTGGTCAACACAGCCTCTTACGTTTAATTAGATGCCTCTATCGAAGCAGATTTTTATTCCAAACCATCGGAAAAGATCCTGAAATCGAAGGAACAAAATGTGTGAATGGTTAGAAAATCTCTCTAGAATTTTTGTCGGCCGTCTCTCTTAAATTTTTTACAAGCTTTCAAAACAATAACGCTGCTTTTCGTTGTCACATATTGCCAAGAGCCAAGGGAACGATTGCAGCGGTCAAATGACGTAATAATGATTCAAAATGGCGCACGACAGGAAAGGGCCGTGTTTGACTATCGGTTTTGTGTGTTCTTTTACCTTGCTTTGTTACAAAAATAAATTTTAAGTTCAATTTGACGAGAGGCTGCTTTTTATTATAAGCAAAATTCATGATCTTTTTTAACTGAATTTGATGAAAAGCGTAGTTGACTTAGTTTTTTATGTTTTTTTTTATTTCTTATTTTTTTTATTTCATGTTTAGGATTGTAAGCTGTAACAAAGTGAATTTGCCAGCAGATTTCGTTAATAATTTTATGCAGAACAGAAACAGCAAGGAAATGAAAAATTGTTCAAAAAAACAAATAATTCTCTCTACAAATCAAAATTCTTACTACATGTGCAACTTTTTTCCATCAAGGTCTTCACAAGACAGAGAAAATTCTTGGTACTTTTTCAACAGTTGCTAAATTCGCGGCCTTCTCTAGGGACCTTTTTTCCTCTCTAAAATTTGAATTCTTTTATTTTGCTAAATTTGTTATCGTGGCTTTTTTCTTCGATTCTCGATAGCAAGTTTGTTTTGCATTACAAGACAAATTCTTGCTAAATACACAGCCTTCTTTGAGTTTTTCAATTTATTAGTTTTTTCTTTTACTAAATTTTTTTATTTTTGCGAGTTTTGGTAGCATTTTTTTCAGTGTTGTAGAGATAATTCTCGACACTTGTAAATTAAGCTAACATCGCAACTTTCTCGAGGGCTCCCCTTTTTCTCTCTGATTTTTAACCCTTCTATTTTGCTTAATTTGTTATTTTTGCTATTTGTGTTTGGCATTTTTTTAATATTTGTTCACATTACAGACACATTTGCTTCAGCTTTTTTTTCTATTTTCTTTTTATTTTCAATGTAGTTATAATTGTTTTTCCACCACTGAAAATTTCATTTACATTATTTTTTGCTAAAATTGAGGCGAAAATTTGGTGACCAATTTTTTTTCAACTTTCAGTTGTGGACATAAATTTTCTCGTATGAAGTTATTGAATATTTTCTGTAGTCCCTCTAAACTGCTACTAGCAAAAACTTGTATGAATAAATTGCTTGGTAATATATACGCACTAAACTAAGCCCAGATGATTAATCCATTTCTAAGGAATTTTTCCAAAAATAATTAGATCTGCCATTTCAGAGGTAACTTTTAATCGAAATTCTTGTTTTGTTTTTATGTCTTAGAATTTTGGATCAAGTTGCTGAATATTCTCCATAGTGCCTCTAAACTGCTACTAACAAAAACTTACTTGGTAATACGCATGGTTCGTATAATCTTAAAAAGTCCTAGAATTCTACGCCGGACACCGTTTTCTGTAAAATTAGATTGTTTTGCCGAGAAAAATTCGGCTTATCCTCGGTGTAAGAACCTGTAAAACGCACGGGTAACAGAAACATTTTTGTGCATGAACAATATCTTATTTCTGTTTCTTTATTTCAAATGCTATTTCTGTACCTTAGATGCAATTGCAAGTCATATCCAGTCATTTTGCAAAGTCTTGTTGCGGAAAGTAATAATGTAATCGACAATGGCCAAAAAAGTAAATTTCTTTATGACTCTATTACGTGTTTTAGCCAATAGGGTGATCACAGTTGGTTAAAGAGCTACTTTGTAATCGAAATGCTTGTTTCGTCTTTATGGCTTAGAATTTTGGATCGTATAAAGATTAATCGAGACCAATTGTGTTATCTGCCAGACGTATTGTTCGTTTTGCAACTGGAATAATGACTTTTTTTCTTAGGAAAACCTGGAATGACTCAGTCAAACTTTGTTCACCTTATCTTCTTGTGCATCAAGGTCTGTGACACTCAAAACTTGGTCAGCACAGCCGGTTCATGCGTAATTAGATGCCTCTTTGGCAGCAGATTTTTATTCCAAATGTGATCTTTCTTCTTTTTTAAATTCAATCCAGAAATTCGAATTTCAGTGTTACTCTCCTACATTATTACTCAAGGATAAAGAAAAATTAAAAGCATCTGTGTCGCTGTTTTAAACCTGAGTTCTAGTGAAAGCCATGTTTGTTCTCTTAAAATTTTGCAAAGCCATTGCTAACTGACAATTTTTTCTCCCAAAAGAATGTTCAGAGAATAGCAAAGTAGAAGCATAAGTTCATCAACTCGAACTGAGACAAGTGAAAGAAAAACTGAAAAAAAATCTACGCCTTAAGAATTTTTTTAGATTAACTAGCCTTAAACATGGCTTTTAAAATGGCTGAAATAATCTGGCAAAACTACTTATGCCATGTCGTTTCAGACTCTGTGAACTCGAGGAACGATTTTGATACAAAATACTTGATTTATGTGGTATGTATAAACTGAATTGGAATGTTTTAATCCAGACATGAGGGTTTTATCAGTTAAGCTCGTGCTACCGACAAAAGAACAGAGACCCTTCGAGTACGACATTTTTTTCATGTTGTCAAACCTTACCCCAACCCTCCACCCCTCATTGTTTATTTTAAAAAACTTTACAACGTTCTAGAGATATCTGTTCTCTTATCGGATGACTAATTTGTAGTTGGATGATGCAGAGAAGGTAATATTAATATGGTGGCACTGTCGAACAAGTCTTGTTAATTCTCACAATCCGTAAAACTCTCCAAAAAGCATGTCTTAGATTTTAGCATTAAATTTGAAATCTTAGGGCGAAGCAATTTGCATTTTTGATATATTCTTGCACCAAAGCAACCATTTGTGAAATGAATTTTTTTGATATAGCCTCACATTGCCACTCAAGTAATTTTCCCTTTCTCATCACCGTCGTTATAACAACCAAAAGGAACTGACGAAAAGAGATCTTGAGCTGTGACGTCCAAAAAAACTAAGCGTTACTGAAAGCAGTTGACAATTTACCTAAAAATAATAATGGTGCTTTTTCGAAGGAATTATATCAAGCTAAAAGGATTTTGGTTTGAGAAAAAAAAACGTTAACTATTAATATGAAGCTATAGCGAGATCGCTCAAAATTTCTAGGCAACCCTTGCGCTTAGAGTCAATTTTTAAAATACAATTTGTGTTTCTAACTTTCGAGTCTGTGGGTAAGATCCTTGTTAGCAGTTGAGTGCATTAACGTTCAAACGAGCTTGATCATTCTCCAGCACAACAGTGCTTGCTGTATTGTTGTTTTGTTGTCGTGTTATTCACGACAACTTTAGCTTTTTAGTCTGTGGGCGAAATCCAATAGTGTGATAATTATTTTCTCCATTGTAACGTATTTGTCTTTTTAAAATCAGTAGTGTACAGCTTATGATTTTAACTGAAATGATATTTTAGGCGCATAACATTCAGTTCCTTTTGGTAACTAAACTAAACGTAAATGGTGGCTGATAAAAACTGATTTAGCGCATAAATATAGTTTCTGCGCTTGACGTGTTTTTTCTAACCTCAATACCCTGAAGCCAATTGGCAATTCCGCTGCGTGTTAGGTGTTACATTCCTTTAGAAAATTGCGTATTTATCACCTTCAGCCACCATTTTGTTAATATTATTAAAATTTCAAATTTCTTATCTTTGAAGCGTTTTCTCCTTGTTAAGTCTTGTATTTGTCCTTTATCCTTCCATTGAGATATTTCCCTTCTTCGTCTTCCCCAGTATCTTCCACATCGTGTGATGGTAATCTGAAGAAAAGAAATAAAAGTTTGATTAGCAAGGTGGACATGTTCATTTGACTTATATTTTCTGCTTAAATTAACTGATTTTTAACTGATTATTTGCATTAGTTCGTACATTGGAGTGAAGGGAAAAAAATTGGCAAATTTTATACAGGTTCTAAAACATTCTAACGCATAAATGTTCGTCGTACGCAATTGCTTATGCGTAGTCGCATAAACTACAAAGTGTTTTCATCAATCCAAAAGAAGCAAATTACAAGCGGTTTTGCGTGTCTATCTGCAGTACAAAAAAATGACCACATAGGTGCACGTTTTGGCCATGTCACCGCTAAAATACCAAAATTTCTTGTAGTTTTTAAAAAAATTCGTTTGAAACTGCGCTTACCTTTCGTTCTTCTCTCTCTGAATTCTCTCTTTACTTCTTATCTTCACTCCCTTGTTTAACTCCTTCGCCCTTCTCTTCAGTTCTGAATTAAAAACAAATTATTTCAGTTTTCGGCGCAAAATTTACACAGTATTCACTGAAACCAGTTCGCTTACCTTCCACTGAACTCGTTTGAAGACTTCTCCCCTCATTTCGCCTTCTAAATTCCTCTCGTTGCCCTTTTTTTGAAGACAAATTCTCTCTCATCCGACAACTACAAAGCTTTCATTCAAATGGGACCTGATTTGGAATGTGACACTTTTCGCATTTTTCATGAATATGGATTACGAGCAAAGAAACCAATCGCTTAACAGAACTATACAGATCTAACGCAACGGGGCTGAATCCAAAACTGCGAACAAGACATACATGCCACATACGAAAAAAGTGCAAACCTGCAGATGCGGGTTTATTTTCCATGACAGACTGAAAAAACTGCAGTGAAGAAGAATTCTATATGATTGGGGACCCTGGTTTTCTTGGGTGCGTGCGGTATATTTTCGTAACCAGGTCTCACTCATTTACATTTACCGTTTACAGCGTACACCTCACATTTGAGGATTATTGGCTGGGTTGGCCAGCAAAAACAAAATAGAAGTAACGAAAAAGAAAAACAGACAAAAAAGTTAACTTAATAGGCTATTAAACAGGTGAGTGATTTAGGCAGTTTACATGGGCGTTGAAAGTATCAAAAGGGCAGTGTTCGCTAAAGACAGAGGCAGACAAATTGTTCCACTGAATATTTGTTCTTGAGAAAAAGGATAGATACTCAGAGGACAGGCTAGTTTGAAGCGGGATGAAATTTCCGAGTGCGAGTGACGGGTCCTGCGCATGTCAGGGCGCAGAAGCCCGTGAGAGTTAACAGAGAGGAGCCCCCGGGTGATTTTAAAGAGTACCGTGAGCCAACTGTCAATCGGACGTTGCTCGGACCTCTCGGACGCGGCCGTAGGAGATTGTGCGCGCCTCTGTTTTTATGCTTTGACTGTTGCCATAAGAGCTAGGAAATAGCTCAGACATTAACTTGTGTTCAGTGAAGGTGTTAATAAAAGAAGAGTCCAATTTTAAAAATACTACAACTTGCAATCGTTTTTTCTTAATTTCATGCATTCGCTCTTTTAACAGAGACAGCGTTCATGATTCGAGGCGTCATAAACAAGACGTACATAAGATTAGGAACATAATGAAAACATAAATCCCTGAAATTATTGAAATTCAAGAGTGTGGTTAGGCAATGAAGATGTAGTTAAAAAAAGGAGCGGCAACGAACGCATAAAAAAGCCATGGGTTTAGTATGCTGAACAACAACTCCGAAAGTACATCACGCTTCTGGTAGGTTTCTTTGCTGTCACTTACGTGGAGAATTCTAAAAAGTGACGTTTTACAAAGGGCATGAACACATAACGACAAATTTTTCCTCCCTTTCTTAACTGACTTAATTACAGTCCCCGAAGAAAACGCGCGTGTTTATTTTAATAGTTAGAAACGTAAAAAACGGCGAAGACAACGGGAACGTCAAAAAAGCAAAGGATTTCTGGTGCATCACAGTAACATTTCTTTGCCGTCTCAAAACGCCTAAGATGGACGTTAAATGTTCCAATTTCACATTTTATGGAGGGCTTTAACCACCATAGGAGAAATGTCGATTTCTCTTTATTTGACTACCGTCCTTAACAATTTAATTTCAGAAACACTCACTATCATATAATGACAAATTTAATGAGACGCAATAAAAGCGATGAAGTTTGAAACGGCGCCAATTCAGTTTTTCAGTTGCCGTTCTCGCGCCGACGCCGTCTTTGGTGCTGAAGCTTGCTCGCCATTAATTGCGAGCGGACGCCCTCCTCGCACTCGCGTGTTCTTTCGAGTGCAATCTCGACCCTAGTGCTTACGCGCGTGACGTCTCACGAATACCCCAAACGGAGAGCTTGCTCGCAGGCCCAAGCTTTCTGATGGAAAGCACAAAGTGGCTGTAACTGTAAGTTATGACGATAAACGTGCTGGTATACAAACTGGCCTTTAAAAAAAAATCAGGAAAAATACACCAGTTCACTCTCAAATCGGGAAGCAAGTACACGAGAAAGCTAGTGCACAGGTCGTCAACTTTTCAGCCCCAATTTTGTTTTAAAAATATCCAAAATAATGAGTATCCGAGAATCGAACCCGGGCTCACCTACCGTGCTATCTCCCTTACCACTACACTACGACGCTGACTACATGCCACTCTGAAAATTTTCACTATAAAATTGTAAATTTATACACTGATTTTCACAATAAAGAGTGACAGTAGACCTATCCTGAACTGTGAAAGATTTCCGTAAAGTCCTATCAATTTTTATATATTGGATACATGTGTCGACTCTTTTCATATACTAAACTGTTTCTGATGAACAGTATGAGATTACTGCATGCATAATGATGTATCAGGCTGTGTGGAAATCTTAGTCCTATCTGTTTTCACTTGGTTTATTTCAGCTTGGTTGGAAAATACGATATATCTACTGCTAGCTAGTTTGATTTTACTTTTTTTTTCGCTTTTTTTGTATGCCGGAAACGCACTTTGCGGTCTATATGCTCCAAACAAAATGAATCAGTGACTCAGCCACACCTTCTGTGTCTTCGTTTTGTTCTTTTCAGAAGTAATCAAATGGTTACACAAACAATCAAACAATGTCAGGAGAAATCAGAACCTATTTGAAATTGTCTGGAAACTCGATGTAAAAGTGTCAAGAAAAAAAAAACTATTGATGAGGTAAAGGAAAAGCTGAGCCTTCAGGTGCGATCTCGATCAACACCAATTAACCGAGAATCGAACCCGGGCTTCCATTTACCACTTAACCACTCCACTACTACCCAGATCTGTCAAAGACTGTTCAAAATTTATTATATCATTATAATTTAGCACCCTTTAATAACGAAAAAGTGACTCTCATCCTTCATCAAAATCAGTAACCAGTAAAATTTTGACTTTAATTTAACTTGGATCGGAAACGCGATTTCACTTAACTTACATTTTTGTTTCCCGTCATGGGGGCTCTTTTTTCCTTAGGTCACGTCGCACTGTCCTTGCTAAATTTCTTTTATAATGGAACGCTCTGACTGTAAACGCGACAGTGCGATCGCGTTGTTTTGGTGTTGTTTTCACTGAAGTAGTCAGTACTTTTTTGAGGTTTTCAAGAGACCAAATAACAATTCCTTTGTGCGGAGAAAGAGCTGCGGAAAAGCGCTTTCTAAACATTTATGGTGACCAAGAATTCATTTTAAATAATTTATGATTCCAGCCTGCGAGCGGCAGAGGTTTCTCCTCCCTCATATTTTCCCCTACAATTTGATGATTGGATGCTCAAAAAATAGAGAAAATTACTTGGGAGAATGGCTTTGAAAAAGAGAAAAAGAAACGGGGGTAAAAATTTAACCCCGAGTTATAACAGCGCTAATCGGCCTGCCTTCGAAGAACTGATCCCAGGGGTAAAAGTGAGGGATAAAGACGGTAGAAAGGAAGGTTTTGGATGGGTTATTTGAAAACCATTTACATATTTTTATTAGCTTTTGTAGAACCGATACAGTCTCTTCTCTAAACAACCCCAATAAAGATGGGCTGTCACCGTGATTTAGGTATTCTCTTGTTTGGGATCCCCTTCTAGTACCCTAATCACTTGTGATGTGGGTATCCCCTTCTCATATTACTTGAGTGTTCGAGGTATCCCCGGGTACCCTCCCAGGTTACCTAAAACGCCAATGATTTGGGTCTGCTGTTACAGTGATTCCCGTGCTCTATCCTTTCAACAAAAAATCCTGGTTTCAAAGTTTCAAAAAGTTCCATGTGCCCTATGGAACGGTTCATTCCCGTTGCACAGACCTAACCCAGGCCACCGCACTTTTAATTAGCGCCAAATACAAACATGCACGACAAAAGTTAAAATAAAACAGAAATCACGTGAGAAATGACGGACTCATTCATCAAGACATTATACATTTACCTATCTGTGATTTTTGAGCATGGGTGCCCGCTTGGGTGTCCGCTGTTCTATACGCACAAATGGAGGATTCGTACAGAGATTCACAAACATCTGCCATATTGTAATCGTGAACAAGACACAGAGGAGTGGTACTGGGGACAACAGTTTGCCTGATTAAAAGGGATAGAGTATTATGGTCCGCCCGGTAGGTGGTCCCAAATATTCCGGTCTGACCGAAACGAAATGGTCCGTTTCATTTAATTTCTTGGCGAAATTTCTTGAATTTGGGGCTGAGTGGAAAGCGGCCCCAATTTTCTCCTAGCTCGATATCCCAATCTCCTCGTCTAAACCCACTGATTGGCCTGTTAACAAGCCAACACTTTGAAATTTAAGATTTGTTTTCAATGGCGACGGAGTCAGAGTCGTAATACAAGAAAAGGAAAGCCTAATGATATAATGCAAACAGTGCTCTAGCCTGTGTTCATCCACCCCACCCCCCCCCCCAACTCCCCCCCCCCCCCCCAAAAAAAAAAGCGTCTAGGAGGATGTGCACAAGCTACAGTGCTTCGGTTCCGCTTTATAACTGCGTTGGTTGCTCGGTTACTGGAGTCTGAAGAAGGCTAAGCCAAAGAAATAAAACCAAACATGACGCATGATGGGAGCACGCATTGTGACTGGCTCATTCGTTCGTTTCTGCTTCTGACTCTTGCTACCATGCCATTAAAATAACTGACAGTTTAGTCCTACTAGATTGTAAGCGCAGATTAATGAGCGAAGTTGGAAGAAATCAGTGGATCTTACTGATTCTTGCGACTCTGTTTTAATTATTATAGTTACTCAATCTCTCCTCGCTCCCCTCCCCCTCCCTTCCACAGGGGACATTTCGCGAGTGAGACACTCGGTTGCATGATATTTCTAGCAAGCTTTACAGGTCCACCATGAATATTGAAAAACGCCGGCTAGAACACAGAAAATATAATAGAAAAGAGAGTTTTTTTTTTCTGAAGAAAAAAAGGGAAAGGAAAATTGTTGAACTACTTCTGAAGTTCTCTTACGGCGACTTTTTACATACCTTGCTCATTGCTGTCGTGAAATATTGATTTTCACAACATTTCTTGTTGGATACTTCTTTACAAAAACAGTTATTAGTAATAAAAAAACTTTGTTTCCATATGCAAACCAGGGGAAAAACTTTTAGCTGATGATTGAAATGTAAGTAGACTATGTTTTACCAAAAACTTTATCAAAACTACTCAGTCAAACGCCAAAAACGTTGTATGCACTAACGTATTGAAAAAATCTTTTCCAAGCACATATCTCAGTTCCAAAAAAAATAAATAGATAAATGAATGCATGAATAAAGTTTTAAATCCTTTCGCAAAAAATTTAACCTATCAGGAACAAGAAAAAAAGCTCTAAAATTCAGCTTACTTATAACTTAAAAGCGAGTAAAGTGACATTTACTTCACGCCATCGAATTGCATGGTAAAATAACACGTTTACCAACTGTTTCTCTATTTAAGAGCTCTTTTAAATAAGAGCCCTACAACGCCAAGAACGAGGGATTTCATACGCTTAGGTGGAAGGGGGTTGCATGCAATGATCCTCTACTTTAAGTCGGTATATTAGCCTGTTCACTGGCAGACTCTATTGCCTTTTTAGCGATCTAGTCTGGAAACAAGATTAGGTACCCCTCTGATCATGATTTGTTGCACCACGATTCTTCCCATAAAAATGAGTGAAGAAGTTCAGACATTGAATTGTCTTCAGTCACAGTATTTTCACTGAACAAAGAATCAAGAGAAAGATAATTTTGATACTACCAACAAAAACATAAGTTGAATTCTTTACTGCATGCGTCCGTTCCACTGTCGAGTAATTTTTACACGCGTGCGCTCGTAAATTTTACGCAATACAATAGAGGCAATACATACAATAGAGGCAATGTATGAGGTGTTCTTAAGTTAACATGCGACCTTTCATGCACTGCCTGTCTTTTATATGCACCTAAGCACGTAAAAAATACGCGACAGCCTGAAATTCACCCAAATAAAAAACACGCACGTTTTCAATTGGCGGTATCAGGAAAATTCTCTCGAATTTTGAGCAAGCTAGGCCAGAACTATAAAGACCGAACATTATCATCCTTGAAAATACGATAGATACATCAATAGGCCCTATTCATATTCCCCGACGGCCCTTGATCGACATACTTCTTATCATGATTGCGAGGCTAAGGCGGCCGTTTCTCGAAAGTCCCGGTGACTTTTCGCGCTCGGAGAGCTGTTTTGTGTTTGTTGTTTTTGGATTCAATATCAAATTTTGAATAATGTTAAAAACAATACAATGAAACTCTCCGTTAAATATTAACGAGGCAAAACTGATTCCCGAATTGCCAGTTTAATGAGGCGAACAATAAGTGTCGCGAACGTGACGCTAGAATTAAGTGACTCATATTAAGTCAATAATCAAGAAAGGACGTGTATATTAACGATGACAAAATCATATTTTCAATTATTCTGGGACAATGGCTCGGTCCTTCTGATCCGGCTGTGTCCGGCCACCGGATGACACAACAACCCTTGGGAAACTTAAATTTCGAAGGAAGACTAGACTTTGTTTTGCCCTGGTACATTCCTTGTAGATCCATATCAAGACATAATCACAAATGACTCGTGGTCAATTGAATCTATAATTCACGTACAAACATGAATTGAACTTCTTGTGGACAATGTGACCTGCTCCCAAAGTCAATGGCTTCATAGCTCAGTTGGTAGAGCATCGCACCAGTATCCCGAGGTCACGGGTTCAAACCCCGTTGAAGTCCTGAATTTTTTTCAGGCTTCTTTACGCAATTGCATAAATTGCGTTTACTGCGACGATCATTTCTTCATTTTCGATGTGAAAACATGTTTGTTTGTTTTCTGTCTGAGAAGCGGTTCCCAGAAGATCCTTGGCACCTGTTCTAGGCCGTCCCATAAGGTTTATTTCCCTCTCTAAAAGGTGGACCCAAATCTTCATTAACAGAAAGTTTTTAATGTTTTTTCACTCGAAGTATACACTTCGCTCCAATTTTCTGACTGTGATTGAATCGATTGTACACTCATTTGAGAAACTAGCAGACAGGCACATTTAGTAATATTTTTATCACAGAGACACTTTTCTACTCCCCTATCAGAGCGTATTCACATGACGTCACGGTGGTCATATTCGTGTTCCAAAACAATGAAACGGCGGCCATGTTGTTGTACCAAGACAACCCTGTGGGAATTGAACTCTTTTCTTATGTAAAAACTTGCTTTCGTTCGTATAAATTAGCATAGATGCTGGCCACGTGATTGAATACGCTCTGTAGTAGAGAGTGCGCAAAACCCTCTCTCAGAAGGTTTATTTTCCAAGCCCTCATTCGTCAGTGGGGGGGGATGCTCCCTATAACGGCCTATAGGACAAGGCCCCGTCCGAATTAAGTTCACCTATCTCAGGCCTTATATGCAAGGATAGGGATTTCACAAGTTGATATATATCAAAGGGTGAAAAAGTTAAGAAAATGATCATATTTTAAAGACTAGGTCTATGTGAAAGGGTTACCATTTTTTGATAGAAAGTATACAAAAGGCGTACCTTTTCTGTCAAAAATTGTATATAGAGGGGTAAGGGGTTGGACCGCGGGGCGGAGTGTTGCCATACTAAACGTTTTTGAGTACCTCCTCCCATTTTACTAACTCAATAATCTGTTCCTAATTTTTTATTAGAAACACTGGTCTCACCTGTTTCGGAAGCGCAACTTCTTTTAAAACCAGAAAATGTTTATCTACGCATTCAACGTTACTTTCATATAGAAAACTTTGCTTCTAGAACAAGTTATTTTGCTCAAAGGTAAAAGATAATTTAACAATTAATGAATGAGGCTGAGTATCTTATGAAGAATTATGGAGATCGAGGAGGAAGAATTATGGAGATCGAAGATAAACTTTTTGGTGTTATCCGTGGTAACATTCGCCGAGATCTTCATAATTCTTCATATGATACGAAAGCCGAATTCAATAATTGTTTTATTATTCATTCAAAATAATTCCTAGTTGGCTAAAACATGCTTACCTCCATCGATCCATCGAAGTTATGTTCATCTTCGATAGTGCACGTTCAGGGTTGTTCAGCTCCGCAAATATTCTGCAAATAGCAGATGTCGCCCTTCGAGTTGTATTCTTGCAGTTCTTGCCATGTTTCTAGCCATTATTTCGCCTAAGTTCTTACTCTTGAAACGAGTGAAATGTCCGCCATATTTGTTTCCACAACCAAAACAACTCAACCTCGTCCCCAGGTCTTCTCGGTTAACGGCTGCATTTTTGACGTCGTTTCCACGCTAAACACAAAATTCTTACAAATTTTAGACTACGAGGAGTCTCTCTTTTTTCTGTAGTCCATCGAGCAAAACGCGAGACACGCACATTGCTCTCACTAAATCTGAAGAAAAAAAGAGACTGCTCGCAGTCTATCCAAATTTGGTCATCAGTAACTGGTTATGGTGAATTATGCCTGTACTTTTAGCCAATCAGAATCGGGGAAATATTTTGATCATTAATTAAATTGTACAAAGTTGCCGACGAAGTGGAGAGTGGGTACACACTGGAGTAAAAATGGTTTGTAGGAGAAACAATACATTGCGTATACAAACATTACAATAGACCAATTCCGATCTATTAAAATTCATACTTAGCTGCGAGGCTTGGGGGAATAAAACAAAAGAAATCATCTTGAGGTGTAGCAATGAATAATACATTTCTTTTGTTTTATTCCCCCAAGCCTCGCAACCAAGTACGAATTTTAATCAATCGAAAATGGTCTAGTGGCCTTGTAAATCATGGGGAACAGAAGCGTCTTAAGTCGTTTTAAAAGAACTGAGTTAAACTGAAGTTTCTTATTTTATTGAATCGATTGCATTTGGTGAGTTCGCAAAGAGTTAATTATCTTTTGATTTATTTTGGGTTAGTTCATGTGGACATTTTGCCCCATTGATGAATTTAAATCGTATAGTTCTGGCCCCAGTTATTCAAACGTTGGATAGCGCTATCCACCGGATAAATCACTATCCAGCGGATAGCGTAATTGATTTCCGTAATACTTGTCAGCTGGATAGTGATTTATCCGGTGGATAGCGCTATCCAACGTTTGAACAACCGGGGCCTGTTCTATCTACAAAACCAAAGAGCTGTAGAATTTCAAAAACCAAGTTCAGGAAGGATTGGTTTTTGGCATCTGCCAGTTGAACTGAGAGTTTGAGACATTGTCTCGCAATAATATTTTCTGGACGATTTTCGAGATGGATCCAAAATTTAAGAATCATTAAATACATGTTTAATTTCAGGGACGGCCTTCCCATTTCGTTTCGAAATGCCACATTTGGGGCCCTTCTGTTTAAACCAAGATAGTGCTTATAAAATTGCCTATGGAGTCTTTCCACGGGATCTTTTTCCCATTTTCCGAGGACAAGATTGTCATATGCTCTCCAAACTTCCGCACTATACTAACAATAGTATAGGAAGAAAGAGGGTATCGAAAAGTTTATTGCATAAAGATATACAATTAAAGTCTAGATATTGCTTGCGGGCGAAAATCGATCTCCTAGTTTTTTCTATTGGTCGTTGTTTTCAGGTTGAAAAATTTCCGTTTGAACTTAAGGTTGTACCTAGATAAGTGTATTCTTCGGCATTTTAATTTCTTTTCCATTTAAAGAGAAGATATATATTTTTCTCGGGTTGATATACGATTTTCTTCAAATTCGTTGATAGGAGCCTCTTCTGACAATAATTTTGAAGAGTAGTTAATTGCTTCTGGAGATCGGCGGCACTTCTAGATATCAGAGCTAAGTCATCTGCCATTACGAGGAGAGCCATTCGGGAGTGTAACTGAGTTCGTGTCTTTAGAGTCTAAAATAGTCGGCAGTACATTCGAATATAGAGGAATTGCCTTTATTTACAATACATTCATTTGTACACACATAACCTATTACATTACTACAAGGCAAGAGATCAAGCAAGCTCTGTCAGAGCTTTTACACGATCTCCGCTTTATTCTAAGCAGATGTAAAGAATAAAGAAGGCGGACCTCCTGTTTTACGAACTGATATGAACTAAAACTATTACAATTAAATCTTACAATGTAATCACATACTCTCTGACTTTTTTCTTAAACATATTATATTATACATATTATACAGGTTAAACAAGAGAGGGGAAAGGATACATCCTTGTCTTACCCCTCTATCAAAGGAAAAGAAATTGGCTCTTTTATCACCAGATCGGATGACACACCTTAATTTTGAGTACATATCTGAGAGAAGGCCAAAAAAGCGCCAACCTATTTTGTTGTGTATTAATGTTGACAGTAAACCATCATGCCATACCGAGTCAAACGCTGTTGGAAGTCGACGAAACAACAGAACAGTTTATCTCTGTTTTCATTTTTAACATATTTATCAATAAGAGTTCTCATCAAAATAAAGATATAATCTGTTGTTCGGTATCCGCGTAGAAAACCATTCTGAAGAGTGTAAAATATTCTGATCGTGAAAATATATGTTTAATCTTGTATTCAGGATAGGGCAAAATAACACAAAAGCCTCTGTAATTTGAAGGTCTGATCTATTTCCTGATTTGAAAATTGGGGTTATCATGCCTGTTGACCAGCTATCAGGAAAGGTACCTTTTGGTATAATGAAATTGAAGAGTCTTACCAAAAGAGCACTTAAATGACTAATACCGCTTTTTAACTGACATTTCGTTTCGAATTTCATCAAAACCCGCTGCTTTCTTATTTTTCAACAATTTAACGGCTTTCCTAACCTCTGATTCAGTAACGGGTTTATCCACTGTATATGATTGTAATAATTAAGTGTCCTGCTCATCCAAAACTTTCGAGGTATTTCTCTGAATCTCAGAGTATTGACCACTATCTGGTTTTGAATGCAGGTTCTGAAAGTGAGTATATAATTTGCGGACTGGAACAGACAAATCTTGTGAATTTGCACTTTTTGTCGATAAGTTCTTGAGTGTGGACCAGAATTTTTGTGGGTTAGATGAATGAACAAGTTCCTCCATTTTGTAGTTCTGGTGTTTTCGCTTTTTCTGTTTTAACACGCGTTTGTATTCCTTATTCATACGATGATAATTAAGTCTGGTTATTTCGTTGTAATCTTTCTATTATCCATGTTGTAAGGTTCTTTATGCTTTTGATTTGAGATATGTTCAAGTTCCTTTTTCAGATCGTGGCAGTTAGTATCATACAATGGTTGGCATCATTCGTTTTTCTTTTTTTCTTTCTTTTAACCAGATTTAACTATTTCTTTGCTGCAAAATCTAAAATTTTCACAAATTTGTTTACAGCCACATCAACATCTAAATGTTTAAAGTCGGTATTAACGAAGTCGGAAATAAGCCCTAGCTGCTCTCACTCACAGGATTGTAGGGCCAACAGAAATTTTTCTTTAGGATCAAGGGACCATTTAAATTGTCTTAGGAGAGTAACAAGTTCTTGCTTGTTATCCGAAGGTGAGTTTGATGGACTGTCGTAGGTCTTTATCCAGCCGATTAGTGGACAGTGATCCGAAAAAGATGAAGGTTGACGAACAATAAAATTTCGGAATATGCCTAATAATCATGGATAGCTAATATGTAGTCGACTGTACTGATTCTATGGTGGCCATGAAAGGTAATTTTTCCAAAGGAGTCACCTTTGCATCCTGCCATTAAAGATTCTTATATCAAGATATTTGCACTATTCTAGTAGGATTTTGCCGTGGTCATTTAAATTTTGGTCGAAACTCTTTTTGGAACCATTTTTGGCATTGGAAAGCTGTCTCCTAATACAAAATTACAAGAGTAAGGAATGATAAAATCGTTTTGTACGCCAGTACGGGTATTAAGGTCACCGCCAAGAGTACATAATAATCTTTCCGAGAAGTATTAATATCATTTTCTAAGTTTGAACTGCTGTTAGGACCCCTCCAAAGAATCTGCCAGATTTTGCAGTGAGAAATTTTCGTGGGGGGCTTATCGCTATAATTTCGAAATTTGATATATGCTCAACTTCATGACCCTAGAGCTCGGAAAGAATAACAATGTCACTGTTTTTGAAATAATTTAGGGAATCATCACTACGTAATTTATCGCCAAAAACTGATTTTTTTGCCTAGAAAACTGACGAGCTGCGGATTAGCAGTTTCTTTTATCTTTACTTCAAAGGACTTTTATGGAAGCGCTCTTTTCTTCTTTTAACGCTCTCCTTGTTCAGGAAATTTCCGCTTCAGAGTGTCTGTTTCATTGAACTCACACGCAAGACTGCATGCAATCTTTTGGCCGCTTTCGCTTTCTGAAATACAAAATTAAATGCTATACTAGTTGTCAGGAGATAAGGGATCAGGACCATTATTGTTTTTTTTGGGGGGGGGGGGGGATAAAACTTGTTCGGAGACAAACAATTTTTTTTGTCGTTGTCTGTGCAAACTGTTTTTTCCAGTGTTTTTTTTTTCTTCGACTGCATCATTCTGCTAACAACTTATTTTTTGAGCCCTGTCGGTGACCTCCGTTAGTTTTTCATGTGTAAACCGCAGCTTTGTCATTAGATCTGGTTAATACGGACGTTGTTGGAAGTTATACCCTTACTCAGGCCTGAACAAAGCAATGCATTTATACCGTCGATAAACGGTCCAAATCAGAACATATAAGAACTATAGCCGGTAATCAAGGAATTCATAAACAAAAACGTTCCTTTTCCCTAACATGTTGTTTTGGATTACCTACGGTATAATTTAGAGAGAGATAAATGGTCCAGTAAGCGCTTGTCATTCCCTAAGACTTGGTGATGCGCCAATGCCGGGAAAGTAAAACGCCGCAGAGAAAATGACATTCATCAACCAAGCTCGCACTACAATGTCACCCGATAGAAACTGTTTTAAAAAATGCTAGTTGAGAGCTCAATTATTATACCGATGAAAAAGATCCCTCGAATTGTCACCTTAGCCGGGGGTAAATGAATATATCTTTCAGCATTTTTGTTTGTTTGTTTGTTTGTTTGTTTCTTACTTCCAATCGACCTCTTCTTTTGCAGATGGTAACACTTAGCACTTACGATAAAAACTGATAAACTCGTGCCCGTTTTACACTGCTGTGAATTAACAGTAAGCTCGGACGTCAGGCATTATTATACGTGGATTAATGCAGTACCGATCACAAAGTTGGGCTGGTAGTTGCAATTAGTCAGTCGTCGTGGAAATGTTTTATATGAAGAGACGGAGTTGACATAGTTCTTTTTAACGATGTTTGGTGAGAGTCGAGCCGAGCTTGATCTGTGAACAGGACCAAATCACAGGATGCTGATCTTGTTAAAAGAACTTGGTTTTCTCTTTTTTGTATCTGTACTTCGGTATCTATGACCGAACCAAGCAAATCCTTTCGTCTGACGGATCGTACTACATCATAAGCAGCTGAAGGCCCCTTTTCCGGTTTTCTGATCTTTAAAATCTCGAGCACGGCTTTCCTAAAACGACAGTCTCTGTAGCAGTAAATGAGTGGGTTAACTACGGAATTTGAATACAGAAGTGTGTCCATTAAACGTATCACCCAATGTTTACGAAGAACTGGATAAACTCCTTCCAACATACCAATAAGAGCATTTGGGAAGAACGAAAGAATTAGGGCAACCGTAACTAAAGCAGTGGTCATAGCTACTCTGCGTTCAAGTTTTGCGTTCACTAACTCGCTGACTTGGTGAATTTGACTTAATTTACGTTTGCGAACCCCAAGGTACACCATGACATAAAAATATACGATAAGTCCCAGGGCAGACATTACCGAAACTGAAAGAACGGTGTGGAAAATCTCCGACGCTAAAATCATAGCATTTTCACTCATGATCCCCGTTATCACCAATAAGGGTAGTGGAGATACAGTTACTATTGCTGATACCCAAGCTATTATCGCCAGCTTTTTCAACCGGCTTCTAGTCACTATAACTTTGTAGTCAATCCATTTTCGAATGGCCACGTACCTTTCCCAAGCAATCATTGTCAGATGGAAAATCGAACAAGCCGTAAGAGTGGTCGTGACCGATATCGCTACAAAGTCCAACTTGCAAATGTAATGGTCGGCCAGTAATTGATAAGAAACTAACAGTCCGACCACAGCAGATAACGGTACACATAAACTTCCTACTAGAAGATCTGTAACGGCCATACTTGATAGCAAGATATTGGAAGCTCTCTGGAGTTCTTTCCTTCGCTTTACTGCTATGATTATTAGTGCGTTTAAAAGAACCACAGTTGGAGAGATTATAGATGAGACTACGGCAAAAACCCAAGGAGAAGTAGTGTCGTGTAAATCCCAAACTAGGTGTGGTGCGTGTGAGCAATAAAACACTGACCTGGTTGTGTTCGAAAGGACGGTCGCCGTTTCTGTTTCGTTTGAGCCCATGATACTGACGATTTTTAAAACTGTTTATAATCCAAAATTTTGATGCCGAATTACAAAGTTCAGCTTAGACTGGATCTAAAACGAGGAGATGCTATTCGGTAAAATTGCTCTGGGAAAACAATAAGGCTTGATGCTAAATGAAGCAGTTTTGGGGAATGGTGGAGTATTTTTTTAATACGTGACGATGCGCAGACAATGCGGTCTATAATTTATTAAAAACGAAAAACAGGAAATTCCGTATTTGATGAATTGGGTTTTTGTGCTGACTTCTATGTACACTTAAATTCAGCGGATGATGCACTCAGTGTTCTTAATGGATAATGATAATTATATTATAATAATGATAACAATTTATTTATATCGCGCTCCACAAGCGCTTTACATCAACAAAAAAAAATTGAAAATTGCTTCAAAAAATAAAATATAACTTAAATAAAATCTCAAAATCTTGGGACTGATCTCTAACATACGTTCATAAAAAGGTTTGTCTTAATTTTACTCAACACTGAAGCCTTTTTGAAAAGAAAGGTCTTCAGGACTTTCTTAAAACTACCTACAGAATCGCATACTCTTAGCTCTCGTGGAAGAGCATTCCAAAGCTGAGGGGAATATATAGAAAATGCCCTGAACCCGTACAATTTTAAATTATAAGATTGTGTCTTCAGAAGCTGCATGTTCCTGATCTAAGGTTACGGCAAGGTCTATAAAGGTCTAATAGATCCTGCAGATAAACAGGTGTCATACCATTCAACACTTTAGTTTATGGCTAACATAATAATGTTTTGTTCCTAATGAATTTGGGACTGACAAGCCACGCGCACCGACACGTGTATACTATTCTAAGTACACAGGTCCAGATAATTCGTTCCTGATTATCTTCACTTTGTAGGATATTTTTCCATTGTGAAAGCGCTGGTCTTAACACCGTCTAATACACATCATCGCCTTTTTCCTGCTCTGACTAGTGTTTAGTCGATTATTTTCATGGATTTCTTTTCTTTTCTTTGTTCGTTCAATTTCCCCTTTGTCTATTCTAGTCAACACACGAAAATGTCCGGTTTTTTTGGTAGGGGAGGAGCTAATTTTTTTCAAATGGAAATCTTAATGAGTTGCATAATAAGTTCGGATAGACGTTATCATGCAGATTTAATTACTAGAAACAAAATTCTCAAACTGGACAAAAAAGTGGAATGCTTTCAAAATATTAAATAATCAGTGTAAGGTACACATACCTCCCTTAGAACTCAAGAAAAATCGACAAAATAGAAAAAAGAAAACATATAAGTTTCAAAACTAAAAGTTAAACCTAATCGCTGTATTATCGGTTCATTAGAGTTCCAAAAGTACGCTAAGTCAAGATTGGGGAAAAAAAACTTTGTATCTGAGTGAAATTGAGAAAACGCTGGTATTTTAACTATCTAGAAACATAGAAGTTTCTCGTTCCTAGAACTGGTTCCATAATGATACCTTTTTGGAAGCTGACCTTTTCTAGCTGTTAATTGTACACACTTCAGTTGATAGAAATAGTACACGTTAAATCAGAAACATCTGTTTTAGCCCTAAAAATGGGGCCGTTTCGGTGGTTGAAATACAGTCCTATTTTTGAGTCTAATTTGGCTCCCTTAAATTAGGCCAATACAGTCCAATTACATAGCGCTGCTTTGGACCCAAGGGCTGAAATGGGCCCCAGCGTGGGCTGGAATAGCCTTTTGATTGGGCTGTTTTAGCGCAAATTGTGCTCAAATGGCTCCAGGAGGAGCTGAATCAGACTTTGGCCCGCAGGGTGAATTGACGTTATTTTGGGGCTGAAACAGATCTTTTTAATTTTCAGTGTATAGTCTTTTATAAAAGATCATTTGGTCGTCAAAATTTGAATCTGATTTCTGAACAGGGTTTTATTTTCCTCCATTGTTATTACTGTTTGCAAGAGAGGATAAAGGGGACAAAGAAGGCATCCCCCATACACACCCTATTCCATAGGTAATTCGTCTCGAGTTATTTTTAGAATCGGAATAAAGTTACCTCGCGCGCTGCGTGGATATTTCGTGGAGGTTTCGCATGACTAAACACC